>BGPR01000920.1:275687-289950 GCA_013235015.1 Araneus ventricosus
ACGGCAACGCGGGCAGAAGGGGCTACATGGTTGATGACTGCTTTCTGAGATGATACTGTTGCTACTGAAGGGGAGGCGATGAGACCTTTACCGATGCCCAAATGTCCAGCAGAAAAAACTGGTGCGCTATATTCTGCAGGTGCGATGAAAGAGCCATAAGCAGCTGTCAAGACAGCGAAGATTACAATGACCTGGAATTCAGAAGATATATTAATATTAACTTTAATTTCATTAGAAATTGTTAATTTGTTTCTCTTTATTATATATGAATAAAGATACTAAGTTCAGGGATGAATTAGCATTAAATATTGTTTTATCCAGGAGTACTTATAATTATAAACCAATCGCTGAGAATAAATTTATTCCCAATTTTTGAGTGTTAGTTTCGTTATAAAGAGTGATTTGATTTAAATTGGAATATTTTAAAACGAAACGCTATTATTTGAAAAAAATCTTCTTTATGTGTGAACTTGATTGATTGCAAGTGATATAAAACTATGTGTATCATTTGTATGCACGAAAATTTGCTGTACTTAAGAAACTAGATATGAAATAGCTTATAAAAATCGTTTGAAGTCTCTTTCTTGCAATTCTTATGAAAAAATTATAATTCAAGTATATTTTAAATATTCCGAACCAGGGATCTCAAGTCAATGAATTAAAATTAAAGTCGATGGATTTCTCAAGCAACTTGGATGTTAAACGCGATTCAGTCTGAAAATCCGAATGTAAGCTAAAATAATTTTGTCATTAAAATATTATTTGAACGTATCTAATAAATATTTCTTCTATAGTTGCAATAAAAGTTACGAAGTTCTCCTAAATTATCTCTAAGAATTAATATTTTAGAATTCGGAAGATTTGAATATTAAATATTACTTATAAAAAAGAAAGATATGTATATATATGTATATATTATGTATGGCATGACATTTTATGAAGGTTTCAACAATTATTCATACAGGCTTATGACAATTTATCTAGGCATAAATTTTTCGGAATACTGCCAAAATTCTATGCTTACCTTAGAGAACATTTTCAGTCGTTTGTCGTATGCAACTTGAAGTGCGAATACTGTTGTTTCTGAGCGCGTCGTTTTTTATACAAATTTCAAGGTGAAAAGAAACAGGCCTTTCCCTACGGAAAATCTTGAGATACAAAACCATTTTTTGTCAACAGATTGCAATTATCTTCAGTACAACATTGATAGGAGATTCCATTATCCTTTGGGCATATGACATTGGAGATGTGACGTAATGCCCTCTTCTCCTAGTATCGCTTTCTATTCCAACTGGTTTTATTTGTATTGGACCTAATTGATAACTCCACCCTAGGTTATTCTTAAGGCTGTTTAATTAATTTATGATGCAGATCACGTCTAGTGAAGTACTTTCTTTACGCAAAGATTTGGCTGCTGTTTCATGGTATAATGCAAATAGTTTCATAAGTCTTTTTTTGTAATGCGGTTACTTAAGAACAGTTTTCGTTACGAATGCTTCTTGTTTTATTTCTCAAATTATTTTCTGTACAAAAATGTTCTTATTTTTAATCTTTATATGCATTAAAAACTTATGCTTGTTGAACAACGAATATATAATGTAGAATACTGTGGAACTAATACGTAAAAAGGGAATACAAGAACAGATATCCTGCTCAGAAGTTCTTTCGAACGCAGCCGTAAACTGTTTTGATAGAAAATGAAAATAATAATAAGAATAAAAAGCATTCGCCAACGATTACATCTTAACCTTCTCATACTTTTAAGGTAATAATTTTAAGGTGCAGGTCATATTTTTAAAGTAAGAAATTAACAAACATATAAGAAGATATCAAATCAGAATAATTGATCTTAGCAATTAAAAATATTGTAAGAAGGTAAGAATTAAAATATTTGTTCTTACAATAAAAATATTAATAATACGAACTAAAATAATTTAATATTTATTTGTATACGATGGAACTGACGGAATTGATCGATAAAAAATTGATTACAAAATTCTATAATAGTTATAATACAGAACTTTGAAATATATTAAAGACTAAAACATGGAAAATAATAAATATAAAGACGTTAAAAAACGCTATTATCTATGTACAAAAAGTAGAAATTATTTTTTGAAAATTAAAAATATGCAGATCAAAGCAAAAAGTCCAAAAGCTTCAGTAGTTGAAAGCACTATGAGAAGAATATTAAGGCACAATGAATGCGTATGAAAGAAAATTCCTAAAATTTCATTACAGGAAAAGTAAGTTATATTATGAATGTATGTACAATTAAAGTTTACTTAGACCATTTATATTTGTGCTTCACACACGTGCAGTTTTTGTTTTCATCTGCATATTTTTGGAAAAAAAATATTTTCTACTTTTTGCACACTGATGAAAGTCTGATTTTTTGAAAAAAGTTTTTATATATTTATATTATAAAGTGTTCTCGCATATGCTCATGTCTCATAAAATTGGAGGTAATTTACGATATACGCAGCATATGTGCTCCATCTATTTTCTTAATTGGTATAGTATGCCCCACTGGTATTCAAGATAAAGGAGAGAAGGAAACAATCAAATATGTGCACAAAATTTTATCTTGGAAACGTATACACATTGTTATAAAAAAGAGCATAAATTATCAAAATTCTACACATGACAGAGTGTAAAACACTTTTTGTGTTAAATATTTATTTCCTTATTCTCAATATTAAGATTTACAATCAATGACCAATATTGGGAGCAGAATTTAAAATATTGGTTTCTGAACCAACAGGATGCTTTGCTGATAGTTATGAAATTGATAGTACACAATTGTTTCTTTCTCATAACAACAAAAGTTCTGTTGAGATCAGAGTTTCTATTAAGAACAGAGTTTTACTCATTGGCATTTGAATCAGTAAGATAGTGCAGTGGAATTTGGTAATTAAAACGTTTTCAATTAAATTTGTCGATAACTCAAATTTTTCCCAGGTTCCTTGCATTTCCTACTAATAAAATGCAAAAATACTATCCATAATTCGAATTTATATTGGTTAATTCGAAATCAAAACTAAAAATTGTCAAAAATTAATTTTATTTCTGATTGTTTTCGTTAGTTAAATAAGATTTCACATCTACACAGAAATTATTCTGTACATTTATTGTACTGAAAGTACTGTATATTGCTTAACTATTAAAGTTACTGATTTAATAAAATTATTTATAAAATTATTATTTTTTAATTATAATTACTATAGCTTATTTATTAATAATGTATAATTCATTAAATAATGTTTAATTTAATTTAATAGTAATTTATTAACTTAATAATGAATAAATAACATTAAAAATTTTGTAATGCGATTTTAAGCTTAAATTTTTTCATTTTCTCTTGCCGTACTAGGTTTTAAGTGTAGTTTCCCTTAATTTTTGAATAACTCGAATTTTTATTGTGGCCCCTTATAAATTGGACCAGTTCCCTTATAGCTGACAGGTATAAAATTGCTATTTTGATATTAAAATTTGTTTTTCCCCATGGGGAATCCTAAGACTTAAAGAATACTCAAATATTCTTTTGTCCAAAAATCGCATTAAAAAATATCAAACTCATTATAACAAAGTCAAAATAAAAAATATATTCTTCGTTAACTAAGCATGTTAAAATACTTGCATTTTTGACATTTTTTTATTTTTATTATCATTTATACGTGGATGCTACATATAATCTATTTTGAATCTTGCAGATTTGAAAAATGTATAAAAAACATTCTTTAAGCTTCAACAGGAATTTAAATAATATTTAATCAAATTCATTACTATTTTATCTAATTCATTACTTAGTTTTTAAAAACTACACTGGTGTCCAAAAGTAATACACAAGATGTTAAAAAATTGGAGTTAATATGGATACCATGGTTCGCAGTCGCTGAAAATCGCGGGACAAACAATCTTTGGAACTCACATTTTACAGTGAAGTTTCGGACATGAGGAAAATTAGGGGGGCTACCAGAAAGTGATGAAGACGAAAAGGGATTTCGACTCATCCCATTTCACAGAAAGCTGATAACGAGATGAAACTTTCATCAGTAGTTATGTTTGATGAGCATAATATTTACATGCATTTTCGTAAACATAGCACAAATATTCGGGAAGAAATAAAGGTTTCTTTAAAAAATCCCAATTTTTCCCGCATGTTTTTTTTTGCTTATAACTTGCAGAGTTTTAACCAAACTTATAGAAAACGTGGCAATATGTTGGAGAAGCATTGTATTAAAATTTGTAGTAAATACCTTGAATATTAGAGAAAATATGAGAACTTGTAGTAAATAATTTTTTACTGAGCATGTGCGAAACATAGCGTAATTTTTCTTTCAAAAGCATTATAGAACATTTTGCGTTTGCTTTTTTGGAACAGGCTTTGTTACTTTTAGTCGCGGTCAGATGATGAGGCTGACATCTGATCATGAATTCCCTCTCCTAACTTCAATTTATACCAACGGTAGGGCGTTTAGCTCTCAACAGTTTTAACGTGCACCAGGCTCTTATACAAAGCGGATCTGCCGTAGAATCGGGTCTCGAATACGTGACCCTCTCCCCCCGAAACCGAGACTTTGCCACGCGGTCACCAAGCTCATTCGCAGTTTGGACCTCTTCCCTTTGACTGTCACAGATCTACAATTCAAGGCCACACAACAAATTTAATTTATTTTGCTCGATGGTTATTTATTCACCGGATTCACATGCGTACGAATAAACAGACTGACAAACAGCCAACTCTTTGACTAATTTGGTCCAAAATCTGATACACATCTACAATTTTGGTGATAAAACTACATGCCAAATTTCAATCATCTAGTTCGTTGCTCTTGAGTCATCGTGTTCATACGGGAACTGATATTATACATACACAGACAGAATCCTTTTGATAAATCTCGTTCAAAATTTGATAAAGATATTCAATTATGGTTTAAAAACCACACACCAAATTTTAACAGACCGATAGACAAACAGGCATAAGTCAAAAAATGAATTTTAGGGTTTCAAGGAGGTTTGAAACGTGGTCAAACATAAAACTCTCGAGGTCGAATTTTTTGACTATTAAAATACTTTCTCTTTCATGTTTTCTTTCGTATTAGAGAAAGTAAAACAAAAAATGAATCCTAGTAATTAAAAAACGGAAGCAAATATCGATCGGTAGGTAATGTTGTCAATGAGTTTCAAGGATAACCTTTCTCACTGAGAGTAAAAGCTTGCTTCAATGTCATATAGAATACGTCACTTTCATAACGCTCTTGGATTTCTTAATTACTGTGTCTGAGGAAGGAAATATTGGAAGGGCGTAATGACGTCATTTTCTAGCCGTTACAACCATGGGTATAAAACTGAATAGATATCGATTTATGAAATCATACCAGAATCTGATTCGCAAAATGATCGCTAAGGTAAGCTGCCTTCTGCTATCTTAAGATTTTGCATGTTATTGATAGTTTGTCTGAAAGAACAATAATTTTCGTATTCGAAAGTATAGTTCTTAGCAGCATCTGTTTTTTTTTGAGACACGGATGCTTTTTATTTGGAAATTAGATTGCTTCAAAGTTCAATAATTTTGAAAATTTCATCAATATAAAATGCTGTAAAATAGATTTTTGGTTTCATCCATAAAATTACTTATAATTTTCAAATAAAGTAAGATTGTTCTATATAAAATGCTTCACTTATTGTTAACTATTTTTTACTTGAAGATATAAATATTTATAAGAAGAATTCCTTATATTTATAAAATATTTTTAAGAAGAATTCGGCAATATCCTTAAGGTAAAAGTAAAAAAATTGTAACTTCAGTTTAATAAATAACATACTTGATTTTTAATTGTCTGTCAGAAGTTTCGTTTCATATATTAATCAAAATAGTCTTTAATATTAAAATTCAACAATCAAAAATATACTTTTCTTAATATTCATTAATAACTGTCAAACTTTAATAAATTTGTAAATTTGAAAAGCTAAAATACCATATCTTATGAATTGTAAACCTGAGTGCGGTCCTACCACTGTAATTCAACAATTCTATTTTTGGATTGTTTTTATAAGTAGAGAAAAGTTGACTTTTATTTTCTAAAAGAAAGTTCTAATTTTCTTTTAATGTAAGCTTTATAAAGAAAGTAAAAAAAAAATCATGCGTATTTGACAACCTGCTAGAAATATTTCATGCACATCATGAAAGAGTAACTTAATAGTTAGAGTAATATTTTTTCTGCATCATAGCTTATGAAAAGTAATAAAAGAATTTCACAGATGACTAACAGATTAAAAAAAGGTCTAAATATTAAAGGTAGAAGTAGTGCAAATTTTACATTTTTTTAAACAATACATTTTGCTAAACTTAAAACAATTTGCTTTTTTTTCAGGCACTTATCATTTGCGCTGCTGTGGCAGCTGTTCAAGCTTCAGCCATCCTCAATACTCATCTTCTCAGTACTGGAGTCAGTACTAGTTCTAGGCAGCAAGATGTAAGTATGATATTTCTAGCTTTAATAACTTCTTTTGGAAGCCCGCTGTCGTCACAACCATAGAAACGCTACTTTTTATTTGCTCTCAACGACTTATGGCGGCAAAAAGGCCAATTATTAATATAAAAAATATCAATTTTGTAATATTAGTTATTAAGGTCAATTCAACCAGCTTATCAAATCAATTTTTCTTTTTTAAACTATAAATTATGGCAAATAATTATATTAAAGCAAAACGAAATGAGAATTGATAAGTATGAATTCCTGTGGTATCCTATAGTCAGCAGCAACTCAAGTGGACATCGTGGTGCGCGCTATTAACTAGTCCTGAGTTTGATTTGCTTAGTTTAGTTATATTAAAATCACGTTTTGAAGCAAGACGGGGGGCTATTTTGGGGCGGACTTCGTGATTTTGAGCTGCGGTCAGATAACGATTTAACAGTCCTAATAATTATTAAACATTTGATATTAATGTACTTGATGGATAGTTAGTTTTAAGCACTAGTTATCGATATTGTGTACGATAAAGTCTGTATTTAGAAAGAATTTTTTTTTCACGGATCTCTTTCTACACAGCTAAAACGCATGGATAAAGTTATTACGCTTCAGCCGTGATTGCAACGTTCTGTATAATGTCAACTTTGATTGTCATTGACTGGGATGAAAAGCAAGTATTACTTTAAATTTGCCTTTGATTTTAGCCTTATATTTTTACGCATATTATAAAATTCGGAAGCAAACAATATCCAGCATAAGTCAATTCGAGTTTAAGGCCAACGCGTATGTGTGACAGTGACATTTTATTAATTTCAATGACAAACGCGGAAGACAGAAAATACAATTAATTCAATTCAGACTACCAAGACAAACTTTTCTTCCTCTTCTTCTTTTTTTTTAAATTGATACACATCAAGAAGTTTCTTACTAGAAAAAGTTTTAGTTGAGTAAAGTGAAAAATGTGATTATTTTTCATTGAAAGAAGCTTTTTATTTTTATTTTTTAGTCTTTCAAGCATTCACTATCCAAAGAAAATTTTAGCATTATTAAAAGTATTTGAAAGGAATTTCTCCTATCTTTATTGGTGCTAATTCATTTACAATATTATTATGGCTTAGATGAATGTATACTATGTTACTTGAAAAAATTTTTGGTCCTCGTAATTCAGCCAATTAGTTTATACTGGATAATTTATTATTTGTTATTATATTACTCCAGACGTTCTTAAACTTTATCTTCTTGCGATCCTCCCGCTTTAGTTGGAAAATACTTTTTCTTCACCATTGCTCTCCCATTTTTCTAAAATAAAAGTGATTTATAAATAATTGATTATTTCGAAACTTTCAATGAGAATTTTAAAGTCAATATGATTGCTTTAGTTTTTTTCCATATAAATGCAGAAAAATCTGAAAGCAAAAAGGTGTGAGATTTTTCATGCTCTCAATACTTTTGTAGTCGAGCCCACCTGAAGTCGTCACCTATAGTTTAAGAAGAATTATAAAGATTACTTTCACTTTTTAAAGACCATTAAGAAAATAAAGCAATATGAATTATAAATTATCCGATATTTTTTAACATGTATTTTAAAAATTTGGCTAGAACTGTAAAAATGCCATGAGATTAATGAATACTTCAATGATGTTTTCCCTCTATTTTTAGGCATATGGGAACTATGCTTTTGGATATGACATCAAGGATGGGCTCGGTGCCACCAACTCCCGATCCGAAGTAGGCGATGCCCACGGAAACAAGAAGGGATCCTACACCCTCGCCGACATCGACGGAAGGGCCCGACGAGTCGACTACGTCGCTGACGGGCACGGATTCAGAGCCGTCGTCAAGACCAACGAACCCGGAACCGCCGCCAGTGCCCCAGCAGCAGCTCTCGTTGCCAGCCCCTACGCCGGACCAATTGCCCCAGTCGTCAACCACGTAGCCCCAGTGACACCTGCTGTCATCGGACATGGTGCTGCCACGTTGGTTGCTGCTGCTCCTGCTGTCATCGGACACGCTGTCTCACCATTGGCTATTTCTACCCCTGTTGTCTCCGCCCCAGTAGCTTACGGTAATGTTCTCGGTCATGGAGCTGGTCTCGGATACGGAGCTATTATTGGAAATAATCTGGGGCTTGGTCTGGGAGTCGAAAAGGCAGTAATTTATTAAAATCTTAAAGTTTTAGTCAAACTTCTAAATATGTGATAGTTAATTTATTGTCGAATGACGACGTTATGTATAGAAAACTGTATAATAAATGAAATTTTTATTGAATTTATTTATGCATTATTTCTTTGTGCAGTACTAAATACATCATTTATTCCAAGCGAGAAATTCAGCGGAAGGATTATTTTCAGTACATTATTAGTATAAAAGGATGTTTTTTCACTACATTATCATTTATATCAATTATTTAATTAAAAAATAATAAAGAATAATGAATAAATCTTGACTCTAAAGAATATCGATGATGAAATAACATAAAAATACGAAATATTAACGGAATATAAATAATTTAACTATGTCTTGGAAAATTCATGTAGAGTTGAGAACAGAAGTAAAACTCGGCTAAGATAGTTTAAATGATTAAAGTAAGCCTCTTTGTCGTTTCTGTCCTTCCTATCTATATTTTTCGCAATACTAAGTAGACAGTAGGTTATTCTAGTATTGTTTAAGATTCATCTTTGAAATTTCGTTTCATACACTGTAAAAAAAATCCCGCAAAATTTACGGTTTTAAACCGGCAGCTGGGTTGGTTGTGCAAAACCGTAAAAGTTACGAAGTAGATCCGTAGGCACAACGGTGTTTTACCGTACAGGGACAAGTTTTTTCCGTAAAAGTTACGAAGTAAATCCGTAGTCACAACGGTTTTTACCGTATGAGATCAAGTTTTCTCGTTAAAAATTAAATCATCGAAGTAAGTGACGTCATCGACTGAGTTGAGTTGTTTTTCTCCTTCTGTTCGAGTTGAGTTGAAACGTGCTGATGTGTATTATCGATTAGGAATATTAATTAATCAAGGCTTTATTATTAATCTAATTTTTAATTGAACTTACTTGGACGGTTTCGATGCAAGATGGTGACAAAACGACGAACTCCTCCGAGCCGGGGATCGAAACTGCGTTCATAGAAACAAGAGACAGTCGCTCTAACCACTACACTAGCGGAGACTTCAGAATATGAAGTAAAAATAATGTATTTGAGTTTTAAAGTCACTATAGCTCTAGTAGCGCCAACTAGTGGTGTAAAAATCAACTATTGCCAGAACACGTGTTTTAAGGTCAGCTTTCATGAGTGACAACAGGTTACTGCAACATGTGTAAACAATAGCGGAGATGGAACCCTATTAAAAACATGAAATGAATGTAATAAAATTACATTTAAGAAAAGGGAAAGTTATACGGAAAGCAATACCGTATGACGAAAAATAGAATTTGAACTAACGGTTTTAAACCGTTTATGGCTGGCGCGGAAAACGGGGAAAAACCGTTTTGTCATCAAAACAGCTTTAAACCGTCAAATATACGGAAAAAGTCCAGGAAAAAAACGAATATTTTTTACAGTGTAGATAGTTATCTATGTGAATAGAAGCAATCGGGTCTATATTCCTTTGTTGAGTCATTAATGTTTCATGGGATTACTTTCTATCTTTTATGTTCAGCAGAATCAAGTATTTTACTCGTTAGAAAATTTGACCTCGAGATTTTGACAAACATCGATTCCGATTAAAAAATATATATATTTGAAATGGCATCTACTTGATTGTTCATGTGAATGTGAACACAATAAATTGAAAGCCCTGAACCTTAAATATAAAATGTCTGTTTTCGTACCAAATTGTAGGTTTACATCAAGCCTTGGGCCAAATTCGACGAAGGATTGAGGCACTGACTTTTTTGAAACATATGATAGATTTTCTTGATTGTGCCATGAAATTGCACAAAAAGAGCCATATTTACAAAGAACACCATATTCACAAAGGCATTCCCATTGATTGAAAATATCGCATGCATTTTTAACTACTGCATTTATTTACTTGCTTTTTGCCACTCAAGCTATAGGAAAATATTTTTAAACATAATGTTTATAACTAATTGCACGCTGACAATGGTTCCTCTGTAATGAAGCAAAATAGGAAAATTGTGGAGATCAGAAAACAAATATCACGGAAATCAAATTAGTACAGCTAATTTATTTCTTTTTTTACTATTTTTAAGATGGCACAGAAAGCGTTTTCTGAAGTACACTCTTTATTTATTTTGGTTACAATATTCGAAAAAATCAAAACTGTAGAGACATGACATTGATAGAATAAATTGATTTTCAAATACTTTCTTCTTTGCAAGGATGATAATCGTCAAATGAGAGAATGAAATAGATCATTAGTAATCAATTCAATTCTAATGAAAATATGCAGTTATTTCCGAAACAGAATATATCTCTTCAGAATATATATAGATGGCGCCAGGGAGACTAGTGTTTAATATATAACTTTATCTCGATAGCGTGGGGGTATCTTTTATTATATGGCATTTTTCACCATGGGGTAAGATCTTTAATTTATATTATGAAAGCTTATTAATTAAGCTTGATGGGTAATATTTTAATTATCTTCTTAGCGTTTTTGATGTTTGTGTGTTGTAATTTCCTTTTTCGTTTGATGTTTGATCTTGTGGATTTGCCTCCTTGTAATCTGTGTTTGGGGAGTTCGGGCTATGAGAACCCTATTAGCACAAGATATTGTGCGATATCTCCACAATATTGCTCGGTATTCTGAATGCCGGACAATGCCGTGCAGATACTGTAGCAATATTGTAGAGTATTGTGTGCTAATAGGGAAGCTTTGTTTAGCTTAAAGGCTTGCTTCTTACAGAAAATTTCCCAGACATTCTTTTGAATCCATTTCGAAAAGTTCTTAGCCCTTGAAAAAGCGAACTTGAATGGGTTCCTTGTCTTGTTTTCTATTTTCGTTACCATCGAATTACTCTAGGATTGCTTTTATTACCTTCATTTTTTACTTTTGGCTATATTTGTATGGTTATTATCTGTATATCTCTTCCCATATCAGAGGCGCTTATTGATAATCCCAATGTGGTTGCTGGATCTAAATCTATTAGAAAATGTTTGGGAGGCCTTTCAAGACCTATTGCATAATATCAACCCCCTTTCAGGACTCTCCAAGCTTCAAAATTCTCGCCGTTAGACGAAAGGGATTTATTGTCCCCAGGTACGGTCAGCAACTTCATTTTTAGCATCAGAAGATCCCTAAGTGAGGCTTGAAAAGCTACGCAAAGGACTACTTCTTGAATAGGACGATACTGGAAATAATAGGTGTCCTGTTTTGACCTTTTTGGTGTTATCTGTTTACCTAAAAAATTGTTACTTGTTTTACTTTGTTATGTTACTGTTGGATATCTCATAGTGTGCGTAAAAAATTTCATTACATTAAACCAATTATTATTCGAGGTATCTCATGTTTCATATTCTAACCATCATTTTGAATCCCAGCTTACTTTACACTTAACTGGTACTTAATCGTTATTAAAAGAATTCATTCATAAAACGAAACATATGAAACCAAGAAATTCATCATAGGTGATTGTAAAACTGTAGTAAGATATTATCTATGCTTCTACATCTCTTCTTACCTAAAAAATATTTTAGCAATTAACCGTTTTATTATTTCTAAATGTCTTTAAAATTTTTTGTCATTATCCATATTTTCTTCGATTTTGTCCAATACCCTTTTTCCCTAGCTAGAGTCCCGGATATCGCACCCGGATTCTGCCACGGTTTGTAACTTAGAAAATCTGGCGACTTCAGTTAAAGAAAACATTTTACGAAATTTTATCACAAAATAATATTGAAACGAGACGAAAGTAAAAACTATTTTGCTAAAAAGTCACCGTGCATATTAGCTTTTCATGAGGTTTTTTTCGTCGTTTACAAACAACGAAATCTTTACGATATGTGTTCATGAGATCTGAGATAATATACGAAATCAACAACTACAAACTTTTCTCAAACTACATGCATCTTCTAGTAAAAATAATAATAAAAAAAATAGTAATCAGTTCACTTTCTATTTCCTCCAAAAGGTTACTTTCGCTTTTTCTGAACAATGTGAACGACCTAGTTTTAAGGGCGGTAGGAGAAAACTGGTTTCGCTGTATTACAATCGAGAAATAATCAAATGCATAACAAATTCACCCTTGTATAACACTCATTTAATCACATCAATTACATATGACCTTGTGAAGACTGACATGAATTTAGCGTGAAATAACAATCCGTATTATCAGTTTTGATGATAATTATCTTCTCATTTACGCGTTCATTGTAGTAAAAAGACATCAAAGCCTTCATCAGTTGATTAATCTCTTAATCTTTATTCATGATATCGAATTTCATTTTATTACTTTTTTATTGTCAACATTACGATTCAGAAACGCGCATAGGGAAAAAGAAAACTTTTCTGATTGAGACGTGATTCGAATTGAGGTTATTATCTGTTTTGATTACAACTGATACCGAATCAAACGAAATAAAAAAAACAGTATAATTTAATCATCTTATACTGTTAATGATTTATTTTTATTTTCTTTCTCGTACGCGAAGTACAGGGTGATTATAATTAAAGTTGCACTTTCAAAAGGCTTTAAAAAAAACAACCACTGGTCAGAATGACCTGCTATTTCATCTCAGTAATACGTGAAGCAATGGAATTTGTTTTGAGAAAGGAAAAAATTAATTCAAAAGTTGACGGATAGATGGCACTGTACTCGTGATAAGATGCTAAAAAACGATTGCTTTAAAAGATATGCTAATTTTACGATGCTAATTAAAAGACTTGACATGTTGTTGTGACACTCTTTGTTCAAAGCCCATCCATCACGACAAGGTGGTGCCACAGCGGATAGAGAAAAAAAAAAATCGGTTTTTAATTGTCTCTAGGCCAAAAATCATAGATAAAGCAAAAATGAAATCGGTTTTTAACTGCCCCTAGGCCAAAAACAGCAGAAAAAGAAAAAACCGATACCAAGAAAAGGAAGTCGGCTTCGACTTGCTTAAAAAATGTTCAGTATGTTGTCCACCGTCTTATGAGCTGAAAGCGCAAAACAGCATGTTCCACAACAGATCGGAGTGTTTCAGTGGTGATATTGTGAATGTGTTGCGTAATGCGGTTTTTCAACTCAGCTAAGTTCGCAATCGGACCCCCGTACACAACATCTTTTAGGTAACCCCACAGCCAGAAGTCGCAAGGGTTCAGGTCAGGTGATCGTGGCGGCCAAGCTGTTGGGAAATGGCGACTGATAATTCTGTAATTTCCAAAATGCAGATTCAACAGCTACTTCACTGGTGTTGCAATGTGCTGAGGAGCGCCATCTTGCATAAACATTGTGCTATCCACACATCCGCGCTTATGCAGTGCTGGAATGAGCTGGTTTCGCAAAAGAGATTCATAACGTGTCCCATTGACTGTACAGGCTACAGGACCCGAAGGACCAACGATAAATGCTGCCGTAACCCCGCACCACACAGTGACCTTTTGAGAATGAAGAGACAATGGTTGCATTTGGAACGGATTCTCTCTTGCCATAGTCTACAATTTTGAGTATTGACAAAACCTTGAAGATGGGCTTCGTCTGTCCATTAAATGTTCCATGGCCATGCATTGTCCACTTCCATTCGAGCAAGAAATTGCAGGGCGAAAGCTTCTCGTTGTAATGGATTTCTCATGTGTGGTTTTACATCCAAATTCAAATAGATCCAGTTTGTCTTTTATGGTTTAT
>BGPR01000920.1:290156-356037 GCA_013235015.1 Araneus ventricosus
TGCCATCCCATGGGGTTCATTCTTATAATTCATCTGACCCCTACCCCGAGCAGGTGTGATCAGCTGTAAGCCATGTGATTTCATGTACATATATGTCATGAGTAATTGTTGTATTGTGTAAATAAACCATAAAGACAACATTTGTCCAGTTAAATTTTACATCTTTTTTCAAAAGTTGATTTAAAGGATATCTAAGTTTAGCATATTGAGGAATAAATTTATTGTAAACATTTACAGAACCTAAGAACCTTTGAAGTTCTTTAACATTAGTGGGTGGTTGCAATTTTTTGATAGTTTCAATATTAGCATTATTAGGGGAAACTTTACCTTGTTCAATTTCATAACCCAAAAAGCTAATTTTAGTTTGGGCAAAAACACATTTGGATAGTTTCAATTTAATGTTTTCTTTTTCACATATTTCAAAGATTGTTTTAAGATGTTTCTAATGTTCTAGTTCAGATGAAGAGTACACAATGATATCATCAAAATAATTGCAAGCAAAATCAATTTTATATTTAGTTAATATTCTTCGAATTAATCTATTAAAAATGGCAGGAGCTACTTTAATGCTAAATGGTAATCTGCACCACTCATATAAGCCAAAATTTGTGCAGAAAGCTAGTTTTTCAGTATCTTTTGGGTGAATGGGCACATGCCAATACCCCGAAGCCAAATCCAAAGAGGAAAAAAAATTTTGCTTTTGATAATTTATCTAGTAGACTATCCATGAGGGGTAAGGGTTCAGAGTCTGATTTGCATAGAGCATTTAATTTCCTGAAATCTATGCATAATCGAGTCTTTTTACCCTCATCACGTTTAAAAGCTAAAGTTACAGGAGATGAATAGGGACTATTACTTTCTTTAATTAAACCAGCTTGCAACAATTTCTCAACCTGACTCTTTATTTCTTGTTCCTCAACAGGAGAAGTACGATAAGGTCTCAAACTAACTGGCAAGTCAGAATTGAGCACAATTCTCTGTGGTTCAACTCTGAGTGCACCAACATCATACTTGTCCTTTGAAAAAACTGAATCAAAATTTTTTATTATGTCTTTTACTTCTTTTCTTAACTCACATTTATTCTCTGTGACAGACTGAGGAAGGTTAACCTGATCTTCAGTGGTCTGAGAACAATGGGAGTTTATTTGTTTACATTCAGAAATATGTAAAGAAATGTTTTGTTTGTTTTTATCATTTGAATGATTTTTATCATTTTGACTTTTATTTAAGTTTTTTCCATTTTGACAAATTTTTTGTTTACTGCAGTCTATAGTTATGTCATATTTTGACAATTCTGGCATTCCTAGGATTATATAAGGTAAAGTATGATCTAGAACATACATAGTCACATTTTTGTTTATGGTACCAATTTTTAATGAAAATGTACATGTTTTAGTAAGGCTAATTGTACCCCAGGTTTTCTGCACAATTATACCTTGAGCATTTGTCATTTTTAAATGGTTTTTTGTCACTAAATCACGTGGGATTAAAGAGATAGTTGAACCAGTGTCTAAAACACATGGCAACGGGTTTCTTTTGTAGTATCCGGATACTGTAGGTAATTGTCATTGTTGATTTTCCTCCTTTGGAGGGTCAAAATTAGGTGGAGCAGGGTTAGGAGATGGTAATTGTCCTGCGGAAAGTCCAAATGGGCAAGTTTGTACCCAATGATAAGCATTGGCAATGCCTTGTTTTGTGCAAAGCCAGCATGGTGAAGGTGGTAGTTTCTCTTGAAAATGGGTGTTAGCATTACTAAAAGGTCTGAAATTTTGCCTAGGTGGAGGAGTTTGGCAATTGTTATTTTGCCCGAAATTTTGCCTGGGAGGAGAATTTGGTTGAAAGTTATTTGGCCTAAAATTTTGCCTGGGTGTAAAGTTATGGGGCCTAAAATTTCTTGGCTGCCATTGGTTACCACTAACAGAGTTTGTTTTTAAATTTTGGGTGGCAGAATGGCTAGGGTTAATTTGATTTTCATCTGATTTTTGAATTTTTATCAATTTAGAGGCCGTTGTAAGCCATTCTGTGGGATTGTTAGGGGAATTTATCGCCAGAAGTTGTCTTAGATTAACTGGCAAGCCATCCGAAAGTCCTTCAAGAATCATGCTTGTAGCTAAATTTAATTGTCTGCCTATTTTTAATTTTTCTTGGAAGTATAAAGTTATATCATCACCTTCTTTAAATGATTTCGAAGTGAAATCACTCAAATTGACTAGGTTAGGGGCTATGTACCTTTCAATTAAAAAGGAAACGAATTCCTCCCAAGTTTTAATGGTATCGTAGGAATTTACATATTCAGTTAAGGCATTGTTTTTTAAGTATGCTGTTATGTTGTTCAATTTCCATTTATCATCCAAGTTATACTCTTGACATTTATCATTAAAGTATTTAAGCCAAGAATTTACATTCATAGAGTTATTCGGGTCAAAAGGGATGATAATGACAGAATTAGTAGCCTGCATTACAATACCAGATTCATCTGGTTTAGCATTTGTTTTGTCATTCATTTTAACTATTTTACCAGATCTTAAATTCATGCAGGAAAAATTTAACACAAGTTAGGGAAAACAATTTAAATTTAAGGGAATTTTAAAATAAGTACATGTTAAACTATTTACTTTAATACTGCAATTAAATACATAGAATAATACTACTTTTCATTATAATTTCATGAAGATGCAAATACTAAATTCAGAAATAATTATGCATGAAACATAAACAACACACTCAAAAAATATAATGATACTAAATAAATTCAAATTAATATTTCAAAAGAATATATTTCATAATTTACCAAAAATATACTGATCAGTATTATATTTAATATCACAACCAAAACAAAACTATTTATCAAAGAAAATATATTATAAATGAAAATCAATTTAAAATAAAATCAAACATTTTAAAAACATTGAAGATCGTGATACTTTTATTTATTCCCCCCCCCCCCCTACACACAGCAGCTGCTTTTTTTTTGTGCACTTGATTAATTAAAGAAATATGTAACTTCGCTATTTTCGTTGAAGCATTTGACACAATTTAATCCACAGCGATACCGAAACGTTAGCACATTGCAGAACACCACTTGAATTCTTGCACATTTTAGATGGTGGAAGACAAAGATGAACACAATGATTAAAAAGAAGGCGGCACTATGGACATTACTGTACACAAAAATTTGAAGAGTATTCTCGAAGAACAGAACTTTTGCTGAAATAAAGGCTTCAAAAATACTTGAATGAAGAAAGGATGAACGACAAAATTAGTAACATGAAGATGGACGAGTAGAAATTTAGAATGACGACGTTTTTTTGTGGGTATCCAATTGTGCGTGAATTCGGGCGTGAACGACGACTTTGTTATTTAGCTGAATGGCGGCTTCGAAATCCATGTACGGGGTTTACCCGAAGCAGGAGCATTGTATCCTGACGGCTTTTGTAAGATCAGGCTTTATATAAGGAGAAAAGGCAGTCCATTGTTCAATTCAAGGAAAAGACGATATTTATCCAAATCTTCATTTTATTTATGCATCAGGTTTTATTTCTTCATAGCTAAAAATATTTAATTTATTTGCAGCTCCATGACCAGAATTTAGAAGTTTTTACGCCCGCCCGGCGCGTTGATGTTGAATGATTACATGCTGGCGTGAAAAAGGGCAGAAATGAATGCGCAGAACGCTTAAGTACTCAGAAGAGGGAATTTTCCCTTTTAGAACCTCGTGACTTGTAAAGAAAGTTGTAGTCCGTTAATTATGATGAAAGTAGAAGTATTTAAAATGAGGTGTCATTAAGATTATTTAGGAAAGTTAAATTAAAATATCACATATATAAACTTTTTAACGAAGGATGGTTTTGGGCTTTAGGGTCATTATCGGTAAAGATCTGAAGAAATTTTCCGGAAGTCGTGTCATGAGAGCCATTGCAATAGGTAGACTTCCTATAAGGAATCTACCTAAAAGCATTGCGTGTAAAATAAAAAGATGGTCATTTGTTAAAGACAATACTTTATCACAAAAAATGAGCAAAGCGTTTATTCCGGAAAAAAGATCGGTTTAAAAACTTGAGCCAGTTTTCTGTCTAGAGAAAAATCTTTGATAGATGATTATGGATGTGATTCATTTTGGAATAAATATTATTTACTATATATAGACCTATCTAATAATCTACTAAACTTAATCTATCGTTAAATCAGACATATTTATTAAAATATCACTAGTACTTTGATTTAGAGTGCAAAAGAAAAGAAAAGGAACGAAAGTCAATGTAACTATTTTTAAACCTTTATCTATACCAGCTATTTTATTAATCTATGATCTATCTTCTAATGAGGTGATTTGCTAAATGTAAAAAAAAGCATGTGTATCCATTATTTATATTTCTATTATCTACTGAAAAATTTGAGAATATGATGAATGGAGCAAATCACTGTAGGATTTGCGGCACTGTAGTTACATTTAAATCAATTTTATTTTAGTTAGTTAAATTACACCTTTCGTTAAATTACAGTATTTTCGAAACTGATCGGAAAGCTTAACCACTACTAATGTTTGGATCGCAAAACCAGGAGTTAAATTGGACTTAATATAAAATCATTTTCTCGAAATTTTCTCCAACCCCATCTTTCTGAATTCTCTTAAAATAGGTAATATTTTTCTCCAACATTGTACGGAAGCTTATGATAGTACCTTCTTTTCTAAACGAAACACTATTCAATATAAAGCAAAAGAAAAGCCAGCTAATTTAGAGCAGTATGCCCTTCATGAATATGAATAAGGGCCTAGGCACTGACCAACTTTCTCGACACTTCTAATGAACAGCAAGGACGTTAACTCAGAATTATGCAAACATGCATGATTTTGCATCAGGTTCACGTGAATGATCACATGCTCACTATACTGATATTGTTTGATTGAATCCTCCGATTTCCGAGTTCAAGCTTAAAACTCGAGTATGTTCTTTCCTTGATACTTCCACACAAGGATTAGATTGTAAACTCTAATAAAAAAGAAATGTGAGTGTTTGTTATGCAATTAATATCAATCAAAAGTTTTTGAAATTCTCCAAAATTGCCTTTTCCACTCCTGGTATGTCAGTGTTGGTTTTTTCATGCTTGCATTGAAAGTTTTTCTGCAATAAATTCGGACATTATCAGATATATATATATATTCTTCGATCACGCCAATTTAGTTGCGATGCTATTCTATCACTTATTTCCACATATGTTTTTCTTTTGAAAATCAAATTTAATACAGCCACGATAAATTTAAGCGATTATAATAATTTTCACCGCATGTACAGGAAAGTAGAAAAACTTCATATTGCTTTTCAAAGGAGTTTTTAAAATTTATTTTCTAAGATTTACAAATAAAACTTTTCTGTGATAGTTTGAGTAAACTTCGAATTAAAGCCTGTACCCTATGGTCGGAAATATTCGAACTCACCCTTCACAAATTTTAGGGACATCAGAAACATATAATTAATTAAAAATTATCTTGACCATAAAAAATTAATTAATCAATCGAGCCTCTAGTCCGAAACAACTCAGCATGATAATGTCTTAGGCTTGATACTTCTGTCTTAATATTATCTTTAAAAATATACTCTTAATTATAAAACAACAATAACGCTAAAATATATTTAATATCACCACAACACATGAGTGTAAAAATGCGGCAACTAAAACAATGAAAAGTGTTGTATTAAAATAATGTACTTAAAATATTTTTAAAAAATATTAAAATTAGAGACAAAATTGTACGGAGATAAAGTTGGTATGACTGAAAAACTAATTGTTTGAATTTCAAAGTAGGTGTAAAAGTAGTTTTTGTGCGATTATATGCTATGACGTTATTGAGAAAAAAATTATAACTTTTGGGTCTTCTACTTTCTTAAAAGTAAATACCTACCCGGGAGTTTTAGGTCTAACGGTCTGCCCTGTAGTGCGTATTAAACGATTTTTGCATCATGCACGTCGCACGGATAGTATCCAACCTATAAACGTTATCACCTTAAAAGACTTGTGCTTGTAGGAAAGAGAGAAATTCGTAAGCGAAAAATCTACCAATCCATTTAATCTTTCCAAAACCCACGAAAGAAAGATATGTTGCATATTGAGAGTAATTTCTAGTGTCCAGAACAAAATTTAATAAGCAAAAGGATAAATTAATCATAGTAAGAATTAAAAAAAAACAGTGACAGTGTTATTCTCTCTTGTTTCTCACTCACTTACAAAAATGACCTTGATCGCGCTTAATGTTATAGCTAAGAAAATGGAGAATCATTTAGGCTTCTTTCCTTCGACTGAAATTTGAAATATATCTACAATTTTGATGACAAAACCCCATTTCAAATTACATTAATCTAGATTGTTGTGTTTTTAAGTTAGCGTGATCACATACGCTCAAATAGAGAGATCAACCGAAAGTCAACTCGTTGATGACTATTTTTCAAAATTTGAAACAGATCTACAATTTTAGTAATCAAACCATATGCCAAATTCATGTGTCTAACGCATTGTGATTATGAGTTACCGTGCTCACATGCGCATGGATTCACAAACAAGCTTCCTTTTGATGGATTTCGTCCAGAATTTGATAAATATTTACAATTATTGTGCAAAGACTGTATGCCAAATTTCAGCCATATATGTTATGCCGTTCTGAGATACAATGTTTTACAGTTAGACAGGCATAGAGATATAATTCAAAAAATAGTATTTTTGTACTAAGGTGTCTAAAACCTAAAGATTTATTAAAATTCATGGTAAAATTTTTTAAAGTTTGTAGTACTTTCTCTTTGTATGCTTCGTTTACTAGAAAGTAAAAAAAAGAATTTTTTATGGTCATTGGGATGACCATTAAGCTAAACTTGTGATTAGATTTTAAGAAAAACAGCTGGAACTATATCTCATTCCCTAAGTTTCTCAAAACGTGAAGGTGAAAGAATTTGATCCACGACGAGAATTTTAGCATGCAACAGGTCTACTTTCACAGTAGATCGCCGTCGGAATTGGGTCTCAAGTCTTCGATCCTCCGAATCCGAAGCGCTCTATTCACTCTGCCATCAGGACAATGATGCACTGCAGTTTGGATTATCATCAATGTTTCTTCAAAGGTTTCGTTTGGTTATGGTTATTCAAATCTGAAGAACACAGATACAGAAACCACAATTTCATTTGAAAGTCTAGTAAAAGATTTGTGACTCTTAGTTGCAGAATCGGGGGAACAAGGAAATTACAAAAACTTCTTTTGAATTTCAAACAAACAGATTGCAAGCGTGTAATATTTAGCATTTCATTATTATATTATTTATAGTTTATGAGGCATTATACAACAAAAATTTTCTTTTGAATATTGACTAACTAATTTACAGTCTAAATGAGGATAGCAGATGACAGAATGCCAAACTCAATCTCTGTGTATCCGATTATGGAAAATAACGATAGGAATACAGTATTTTTCGAATGATTTTTTGACTGGGATTTCTTTCTAAGACATTCTTGGTTCTTATATTCATATTGCAATACAAAGGCCAACTTAGTACTGAGGCACATATGTTTGCATAGTTAAATCCTACAAATATTATTAAGTTAATACGTGTCATTTGACGCTTAAGCTAACCTAAGCCTTTAATATTAGTAAAAGCTTCTTTGCACGGGTAGTACGACAGAAAGGACGGGGGAGGACTCAGATTTATGAAGACTAATAAAGAGGTGTGGGTGGAAATAAAGACTGGGAACCGCTGTTCTAGTGGCATACGAGGCGGCTTATGGGAGAATATTTCCGCTTGTTTATTTATTATTCAGTTACCGCATTTGCATTTGATCTTTTGTTTCTACCTGTTGCTTACAGCTGTCACCTTTTTACGCCAGTCACCAAACCTTACTAACATCATACATTTGTTTTTCACGTTTCCATTTAGGGTAATATAATGTTTCCATAGCCTTGATTAAATTTAAATCGAAACAAGAGAGCGAGTTTGAAAAATGAGAAGGTGTCTTTTCTTAACCAAATGTAGTTTATCTAAATCATTTGCATAACCTTCGAGAATGAAAAGTGTTATATACTCCTAGAAGGAGATGAGAATTCCAGGTACAATAGTAATTAATATCCTTTATTGATTTTTTGGACAGTTTTATTCTAAAAAATGTATCGCATTTTTCTTGTTTGTTTGGAACATTTGCTATAAAAGCAGCAATATTTGATTCTATCCTCATTTGGAACTGAAACCAAGATTATTTATTCTGCAAACATGTTTGCAAAGGTAAGGAATATTTTTTGCTACATATCCAAAGAAATTTTAAGAATTATTTTAGTATAGGAACATTTTATACGAAAGTTTGCAGAATATCAGTTGTGAAAACGAAAGTAATAGCTGCAATATTTAATGTAAAGTATTTTCTCAGTATATATGCTAAGTTTATCTGATATGAAAAAAATTCAAAAATATGCATACTTTAAACGATGTGAGTAAAAGTTTTATAAGCTAAGAGTCGAAGTAAATTACTTGGTATTTGCATTTTTAATTATTAAGACCTGGTTTAAAAAAGTAGGTATATATTAGGAGTGATTTAAATTTATAATGAACTTTACAGAGAATTAAAAAGTGCTTCTTTATATTTACTGATATGAAAAACTCTTTAGTAGCAAGCCAAACGAATTTAAAGAAAAAAACTAAAAAGACGATTAATAAGTTTCTGCTCCAAGCTAAAGATAAAAGAATGTTTAAAGAATATATTCTATTCAAACAATGAAAAAAAGTACTGAACTTTCCTATGAAAGTATTTTGATAAATATTATGTCATGTCTTACTTATGTTATGAAATGCAATATATATATATATATATATATATATATATATATATATAACAGCCAAGCTGCTATATTAATTGTTGAAAACTCCATGTATATGGATTGCATTTTTTCAATACTTTTATAACAACAGAGTTTTTTACATATTGACATAAATCTATAAATTTAATTTTTGTTCATGGTATCTATAGTATTTTCAATTCTTTAGATTTTGTTTTAGATTTGGCTGTATTGTTTAAATTATGAATTTTTAGTATAGGATTGGCTTCATGATATGTCTTGTTTACTTTGTTTATTGAATATATATATATATATATATATATATATATATATGTATAAATTTGACCTAAAAGAATTTGTTAAAAAAGTAATGAATAAAGAATATTTTCATCACCATATAAAAAATTTTATTTTTATCAAATTATTGCTTAAAAATTTATGCATATAGCTGGGTATCTTTCTTTTGTAATGAAACTGCTTTGTTAATAGCATTCGTCATTGACAAATTAAATTAAGAAGCAACATTTTCGATATTTTGAAAAAGATTATTTGTTTGGAAAATAACAATAAATTTGTAATTGCGAATCAGCAAATTTTGCCTTTTCAAACACTTGCTCTATTTTCAGATTTTACTGCTTCTTTTAAAACTAGCAGATAAATGCATTAGGTCAATAAGATTTAAAATCCAGGTAACAAATATGATAAAAGTTTTAGAACTTTTTCTTTATTCCCTTCCGATTCACTATGTTTGTTTAAAATTAACATTGTGCATCTATTTAATTGCTAAGCTTTTATTAATTGAAATATCCCGATTACCCCCATATGCTAAATCGTATGTAGAAGATACTAAAAAGAATCCTATAATATTTTTATTATGATAAGATCAGAGATTTATTACTACGAATATAGCAGTAGATTGTTAGCATTAAATATAAACAAATTTACAACAGCTAAATGAGATATAATTTTCTGATTAATTATCAAATACAATTTGAATTTTGCATTAGTTATTAATATTAATTTTAATATATCTGTTTATCAAAATACACTGCAAGAATCAAAAAACAATTACAGCTTGATAGCGAAACTATTATACATGTACTAGTCAGTTATAACTTTATCGTAACTTTACAGAAAATGAGCAAATCTAGTATTTGGTCATAAAAATTTTGTATCGTCGTGATATATGTCAAACCTCATGGCTTACATAAACCAAAACACTTTAACTTAACAGACATTATTCACCTGGAAAAAGAAACATAAATAATAATACAATACTTTCAATATTTTAATAAAAAATACAATGAAATAACTAGCCAAAAAGTTTCTTCGACCGCGTCAACGTTACAAGTACATGTGGAATGACTAGAGAAGTAGGAAAATTTTCGAGCCTGTCAAGCCAGAAAGCAATGTTGCCACGTTATTATTATTTTTTTAAAGGGAAATTGAGAACAAACAGTTGTTGTGATTTTAAATAAAATCAAGAATTCTGGCTTAGCACTAGCCCCCCCCCTCTTGGATTTGCCACTGATTAACTAAGATGAGCAAGCTTTTTAAAAATTATTTGCACACACACACATTGTCAGACACTGCTAAACTACCAATGAAAATTAAATATGAAAATTCTTGTACAACAAATTATCCTATATAAACCGTGACTAACTTGAATAAATACATTACAGGCGTTATTTTAGCAAGCATAGGAGCTAGTTCTGCACAAAATATGAAAGTCATTTTTTTTTTACTACTCTTTCAGGTCGTCATCTTGTGCGTTGTTCTGGAAGCCGCCCACGCTTCTCTGATTGGACCAGCAAGATGGGGCGCACCCTCTATTGCAACTGGAGCCTATGGAGTAGCAGGAAGGGGATTGGTTGCGCCTGTTGCCGCAGCCCCTGTCGGATACGTTGGAGCACCTGTCGTTGCCAATGGATACGGAATCGGTGCTCCCGTGGCTGGCATCGCTAAGGTTGGAGTTGCTGCACCAATTGGTATGAGAATCGGAAAAGTCTGGTAGATGCTGCATTCATAAACTTCTTGCTACATGCTAGAAAAATGTATTCTGAAATTATTTGTAATCAATTAAATAAATTATTTCAAGCATTTAATTATTTGTGTCTGTTTTTAGGGAAAGTTAATATGTTGGAAATATTCTGTGCCAGTACTTCTCCTGAATATTCCTGATTACGATCACATTTTCTCATTAAAAATTTTTTGGCGGCCCGAAACAGAAAAATAAACTAAAAATTGAAGTGTTATTTAATAATTAATAAAAAGAATAATAATTGAATATTGTTTCTCCAACAATTTTATTGTAATATTTTAAGTTGGTTTTTTAAATAATGTTGTTTGTTAGTATTGAAAAATCTCATATAAGGAATTGTGTGAATCTCCACAACTCAACATCATTATTCATTACAAGACGCCACCTTAATTCTCTCCCAACAGCTTAAGATCATTATTCATCACAAGACGCCACTTTAATTCTCTCCCAACAGCTTAAGAAGCTCTGCTGTAAGTTAATATTTTAGAGCTGGAGAAAGCTACAGGTTTTCTTGAGTTTGAGTAGATTGTTAGAAATTATATAATTTCATTTTTAGAGATTGAAATAGAGATAGAAAATTGAGAAAGGAGTTTCTCATATTGGCTTGTGATTCTGATTTGATGTAATTTAACTTCAATTTTATTTTATTAAGAGAATTATTTTTATTAATAATTTCGTTAAAGGAATTGTCGCGTAATTCAGTACAAAATTTTTGTTGAATAAATTTCGATGCCGATTAAAGCGGCTTGGAGTATCAAAACTTCCAAATCTGTTACTAATACAAATAAGTTTTTTAAGCTTTATTTACTTACAGAAATTGTGAGTAATTTCAGTATATAAGCTAACTTTTTTACTTACCTATCAATAATGTTAGATTAATACATCTAATTAAAATGCCACTAGATGTTGTGATAATTGAAATTATAATTTTTAATAAATTCCGATGAAGTGTGTTTGATGAGATATATCCAATGGGCGTATGGAAACAGCATTGCAGAAAATAATAAAGGTTGAAAATTTAACAGTGGTAACCATATAATCACCTCCGATACAAATTTGGTATAAGCTTCAAAGTTTACAGTCCTTCGATGTAGACTCCAGCGTTGTGTACGAATTGTTCCCAGAGATGTGGAAACTGTAGAACTCCTGAAGCAATACCTATTCTATTGATGGTTCGGATGGAGTGGCCGACGTCTTTAAAAGTCTGTGTAACTGTTCGGTAACAAATGCCGCGAAGTGGTTCCTTTTTGGAATAAAATTATAATCACAGGCTTAAATCCGGCTAGAGCAACTCTCTGTTCCAGTGAAATAAAAAAAAATCATTCACTGGTAACCACAAAAATGTTCCAGTTATTCTTAAAACGATAGACCGCTCCATTCAAACCATCATCAAAACTGGTACTGCTTCAGAGATTCTACGACATTCATCGCTGGAAACAAGTAGTACATAAAGCTGGTGACTGCATTGAGAGGTTATAAACATTTCAACCTTGATAAATGTTGTATCACCTGTAATTATATGGCTGCCACTACTAAATTCCTAGCCCACGTAGTTTCACTGGACTTAATTTTACGTTTATATGTTTCGAGAGCATTGAGCAGAGAATTAACAGAGACACAATTTGACATGCCTGATGAATAGCTTTTGTAATCATGGAGTAACAATGCACCACATTTTTTTTCCTATTCTCACTAGACTATTTATCGCAGGCCTTACGGTGACTGCTTACGTTGAAAACACTGAGTTTTGACCAATTTGGCGAAAATTATTTTTTGACGTTTTCTTGTAGTTCAGACTTTCGTCTTTCCAAATCCGTTTACATTTTATTCCTAAGTGAATTAGAAAAAAAGTTATAACGATTTTAAAATACTTTGTCTAAAGCAAAATCAAACCGGAAGTAGCATTCCGAAACCGGAAGTGGCCTTAAAGTTGCAATTGTCTGTTCTTTATCTGCTTTTTTTTTAAAAAAATTTTAATTATTTTTTATGTTACTAGTGACAAGCCACAACTTTTTTGCACGCAGTTTACTTATTTCTTTGGATAAAAATGGCAACACAATTCAGTTGCTTGTCTGTTTATTTTGCTTTGTTTACGTTTTCTGTGCTTGCTTATCTAACTTCATTTTGCCCTTTTTAAGAGCTAAAAATTGAATTTTGCTTGAAAATTCTATTGTTTTGAACATGAAAGTCTATAAATAACAGGAAATAAGAATAACTATCTTTCAAAGAAGCGAAAATTTGCTGGAAATCGGTATAAATCTGCACGTACAGAACAAATTACTGTAACTGATGGAACAACCGCTTCTACTGATGTTATCACTGCAAGTTCTTCAAAACTTGGTGGTAACAACTCTATTCAAGCTAAAGATTTATTAAAAACAAATAAATTATGCTGAAATCGTATAATGAACATTGAAATTTTAATAACAATGTGTGCAATGTTATGTTGTCCAGGTTGTATGAAAAAGTAAACTGTATTTTTGATAAAAATTTCCCCACCATTAACATGATATCTCAAAATCTAATAAAGATATTCACTTGAAATTTTCAGCACATGTTTAAAATAGTATAAGCAATGAATGAACTAAAATATTTGTTGTTTGAGGAATACTTTTTAATTTACATGTGTTTTTAGAAAAGTTAAGTTGTGAATTATTGGAAAAATGCATATTTACACATATTTTTACCTCTAATTTACTTGCATTTCAATTTTTCTTAGATTTTAGTTCATTTCATAGATCATTGTCATCTATAACTTGTGTGCAAAGAAAATCAGAATTGCTTCATTACTATTTGGTGTAGAGTGTTAACCGTTATGGTTAAATTTCATTAAAATTTACTACAAATTCCCATATTTCTCAAAAAAATATTATATTTATAAAACTGTTTTTTGTGTTTATAATTGATAATGTATATAAAAAAAACAAAAAATTACTAAAATATACAATTTTTCAAAAATTTTGTTCCGAACGTAGGCAGTCACCTTAAAATCAGTCACTGAATGTGATGATTCAAATTTATTCTTGAAATGGTTTAAAATTATCACTTATTGAACTTATTAAAAAGTGTAAGTGTCTTGTTGAAGTCAGTTACGGGTGTGCGATGTATCAGTTCTGATTACAAAATTTTTATGGATGTCGTATAATACAGGGTGCAAAATATATGGCATCACACATTTACTATAATATTAGCTAGGTATTTTTGGATTACATGTACACTTCTCTCAAAATTATACTTCTGCAACGCAGCGATTTTCAACCTGTTATGAATTTTCAAATCATAATGTTATTAGATCAAATTTTTGTTATCATGCTAAACAATAGAAATTATAATCAGTTTTTTTATAATCGCATCAAATTTTACGTAAATTGAGGTAAGTGTTCGTTATGACGGATGCCTTTTGATAAAGGAAGCATGCAAATTCCTTGGGATTATTTTGAAAATTTATTCAGTTTGTGCTGGTGAAAAAAGAAGTATTAACCTGTTTCTAATGTAATAATTCGTATTTTTTAAAACTTAAAATTGATTAAGGATAAATTTAATAACACCAATTTTTAAAAGCAAACTTTTATTAGTGTACTAACATGTAGTTTTTTTATTTTCTACGTTTTAAACTTTAATTTATTAATTTATAATTCATTAATATAAATAGCAATCTCAGGCGCCACTGGTATGGAGTTAAAATTTAATAATATTAATCGATTATCTGATCATCAAGTTCTAAAAATATTGAAATAGTGTAGTGTCAGCGAGAATACAGAATTCAAAATCTCAACAGAATACAGTATTCAGAATTTCAACGCTTTAGCACATGAGGAATTGAGTGAAAAATCGTTTTAAAATTCCATCTTTACAAATTCAGTCAAATCTCGTTGCAACGAACTGATCTAGAAGTTCGCTATATCCGATTTTTCAAATATTTGCTACACAAAACACATTTTTGTGTTTTGAACAAATTAATTACACTGAATCACAACTATAATAAATTAAAATAAAAATTTGTTTTCAAAAAAAATTGAAGAACGAAATTAATTGTACTTACATTTCACAGCTTTTTGGTACCGTTCAGGTTGTTCTCGAAGGCTGAGATTACCACGCTACTATTTTCAACAATGGTCTATAGATTTTAGAACGAGAAAATTCTCTACAAACAGCTGATTGACTCTCACCGTTTACTCTTCTCTCAATAAACTTCACTTTATCCTTCGATAGAAAAAGCCTTCCGTTTACTAACACAGCCCATTTTAAATAGACGCGATGTCAACAGATCCAACGATATTCAGCAAATGGAACTAAAGAAAGTGAAAGAATGTGTTGCGACTTATGTACCTCATCTCTTAGCAAATTTTTCAGACACAAGGGAAGCAGATGCGCATTTCCTCTGGAGTTCAAAGGAAAACCGTTCCTTTGTCGACTCGCCCATATTCACACTGGGTGATGGATTGAAAATGACCATCACAGGGGGTCGTTGTGAATGCGGTTTTTGATAGGTGAGCTAATAAAGTGCGGCTTGTGTGATCCAGCTAGTCGATAAAAAGTCCTCCACGGAATGAGAGGAGCAGATGATTCTGAAAGACTGAGCTGGCAGAAAGGAAAATCAAGAATTTTCGTTCGCTATATCCAGATTCCTTGCTTTTGAAGCTCGATACAAGCATTTGAATATACATTAATTACATAGGAGTTCAGTTGGGACCATTTGAAACGTACGTTATAACACAGTCTTCGTTATATCGGGGTTTGATTGTATGAAGCAAGCAAGTTAAATAAAGCTGTTTAAAAACTAGTTTGCTATTACTCATTACAAAGAAGATTTCTATCATTAAGGCATTGCAAGATTGAAACATATATTTGCCGAATTTTTTTTTCAGGAAAAAAACACTGAGATTACTCCGCTTTCGAATTTGTTTGTGTACTTCCACAAAAGAATGGCTCTTGTAACGAGTGGCCAAAACTAATTGCGCCAATTTGTTTTACAACTGAACGTTCACGATTGGTATCCATTAAATTCTTCTAAAAGAATCGAAAATTACCTTCTCTGTTTAGTTTTGCGATTCCGTAAATTGGAAGTTTTTCAAATATAGTTTCAGAATTAATTATTAAAAATATTTTGATTTATAGCCATGAAAATCTACACACAAAGAAATGAATAATATTTGTACCGGATTACATGACACCACGAATGCAAATAAACGCAATAACTAAATATGCATCATGATGTTTTCCTTTGACGTGAGTAGCAACAAGAAAGTAAATGTAAACAATAAGAATAAACGTATTTAATATTTTTATTCAACGTGGGTGGCAAGGCAAATGTTAAAAACGATTTTGTAAATATGGATACTTTTGCGTGAATTTTCAGAGCACAGTGAAGAAAATCGATAGCTATGTGTTTAGAAAATATTTCTTTCCACGGATAGATTCAGTCTAAAAGTTGAAGCCGATTCAAAATTTTAAAGCAAAGATTATGTTTCAAATTTCATTCGTTTAGTATGTTGCATGTTTGAGTTATTATGTTCCCATAACAGGCAGGCACACTTCTAAAAATAGATTTTTTTTTGCCCTGAAGGAGGACTAAAGTCTTGAAACCAGTCAATATATATATAGATTGAACATATTGGCGATCCCATTAACTTCTCAATTTTACTTCCTACTGCTCCAACTTTGGGGGATTTCCTTTTGAAGAACTAGTATGAAATATTGTCGACGACACGATAACAAAATTGCTTGATGGTGAAAGATAAAAGCCACATATCATTCAGAAAATAAGTTTATTCTCGACAGATCTACCTTCTCAAATACTGAAATGTATGAAAATTAAGTTTTACCTTGATATCCATGACATTCAGATGCAAACAGTTCAATAACAACAATCAGTCATTTTTGATCAAATGCTTTCTGTGTTTTCTAGATTTCACGGATAATAAATTTCGCATCAATTATTACCTTTTTAAAATCGAAGGATATACAGGATATTAGTAAATTATTGGGCCCATTTAAAAAAAATTAATAATAATAATAAACTAATAATGTTAAAACTACGTTTTTTTTCTTTTTTTTTTTAATGAAAGAGCGATTTAATTTTTTTTTCTTCAGATAGGTAACGCGCCGTTAAGGTGGTCTCAAATTATTGGACGTCTCCCATTTTTGAGAGCCGCTATCTGTGAAACTATTAAGGCTAGGAGAAAAATAAAAACTTGTATTTGTAGGAAATGTTACGCTCCTTAATTTGTTAAAACAACTGTAATTCGAAAAATGAATAGTTTTCGAGATATTCAAGAAAAACTAAAAAAGTTAACCAGGAAACGCTCATCGGCTTTTGCTGACTGGTAGTCATTGCGTATGAAAATCTCTCGCTGTAGCAAATTTAGAACGTCGTAATGGTATACGCCACCTATCTGAAAAAAAACTTTTTTATTTGCTCTCTCATTTAAAAAAATAAAACGCAGTTTAACATTATTAGTTTTTTACATTAATTTTTAAAATGGGACCCCATTCGACTATGGCTGAATACATAGGTAATTTTCTGCATTACTACTATATGGAATCTTGCAACTTTCACTTTAATTTCTAGTGACATAATCCTCTGATTTCGAACCCTCACTATGAAAGTCTAATTTCAGAGAGTGGAACTACAATTCAAATTTTAAAAAATTTGAATTGTAGCGCTTGGTTTCATTGCGTTTATTAAAGTTCAAAGGTACAGCGCCGAGTTTCTGATATCGATTTATTTCATGGAAATGTTAAAAAACAACAGAATTTTTTCGCAGTTTCACAAATTATGTTGTTTGTCGACTCAAGTATTTATAACTCTGTTTGATTTTTATTTTCATTTTTGAAAAAAAAGAGGACTCTTTCCGAGTTCAGCTTTCTATTGAAAAATATTCCACTAATAAAGAAAAAGTAAATTTTTATGTATTTTCAGTTTGATGAAATGATGGAAATTTATAAAAGAAAATATCTCAGTGTATATTGTTCTATGTGACAAACTGACTCTTCATAAATTAATGGAATGGTCTAAAAATGTTTTGTAATTTTGTTTGTTTTTGTTTTTTCTATTCAGAAAATTTCAGCTGGGATTTCAGAAACGGGTATTATTAGACAGAATATTATAAAAAATTCATTTTTTCCCATGGATTTCTTTATATATAAATTTTAAACTGAATTCTTGTTAACAGCTCCCAAAATAATTCGGACTGCTAAGAAAAATTACAAAAATCATGCTTATCAAAATATTATCGCTTTTTGCACTAAATGGTTTAAATTAAACATTAAAAAAATTCCTGATTATTTCGTCATATATGAATTCTAATTTGACATCCGATGTCTCGAAAAAGTCTAGCCGCGTATTGCGAATTATTGTATCAATTTTATTTAAGAATTTTAAAAATACAAAATTTAACGTTTGACACGGAATAAAAAACTGCATATATTTTCTAAAATGTGAATTACTTCAGTTCCTGGAGAAGTAAAAACAATTTTTTAACAATTGTTTTAAAATTAAATTTTTTAAACAATTTTTTCGTTTATTTAACTTGACTTGTTTAATGTTTGTGAACATATTTTGTAATGGATTTTTCACCAATTTCTGATCTACTAGATCTTCAAAATTTTGTATAATTGTGTATTTACGGTTACCATACAATATTTTATTGTTTTCAGAGCTTAATTATCAGTTAATAAGTAACTTAATCAAATTTTGACTACATATGAATGGCGCCAACTGGTAAAGAATTTCATAAAAATTCTTATTTATTATAATATGGGATGAGATTATAATAATAATGAATATTTATAGGAATGAATTATAAAATAAAGATTAAAAGTAGAAAGTAAAGAAAAAAAACCACTCCTATGTAGTACACTTTTAAATTTGTTTTTAAAAACTTTATTAAATTTAAATTTATGTTTTTTTTATTTTGAATTAAATGATTGTAAAAAGATCCTGAAAAGGAAAAAGCATGCAGTTATTCGGAAAGTGCAAATAATATTTCTCTATAAGACATCAAATTAAATCCAGTTTATTTTACATCGAAGGTACAATTACTAAAATAAATAATACATCAAATCAGTAATCCAATCTTTGCAGAGAAAGTCCATTTAAATTAATCTGAAGATACTTAGATCAGAGCCTTGCCGATTCCAGCACCCAAGATGCCAGCTCCATATCCCAATCCGAGGACACCTCCGTGTCCGAGACCGACTCCGTATCCAAGACCGAGGACACCAGCGCGTCCGACAATACCTCCGTAAGCTACTGGAGCGGCAATTGCAGGGGCTGCTATGGCTGGAGCAGCATAGGCCAGTGGAGCAGCGATGGCAGGGGCGGCGACGGCAACGGCCCTTCCTACTTCAGCCTTGGCATTCACGGAACCGGTTGCGCCATCCCTAATGTTATAACCATAAGCGTAGTTGCCCCAGGCCTGAAAAGTAAGTAATATATTAGAAAAAAGGCGTTTTAAAGCCCAAAACGAACGTATGGATTTGTCAATGTACTATATATATATCATGGAACAAAAACCTCATGAAAAACTTTAGAGAAGTTTCATAGTCTTGGATAAATTCGGTTTTATTGTTTTAATGATGAGCTTTTCAAACCAAATAATTGGCTATACATGATGTTTATTTATTATTTAAAGGCATTATTTAGTTAGTATAATTTTGAATATAATAAAGGTTTTGAGAATTGTTTAAGTTTTTAAATTTTTTATTGTTTTTTTAATTCAACTTTAAAAAAATTTGGCTCTCGTCGTCGTGTTCATAGTATTTATCTGAAATTCTGATAATGAATAAAATCCGAACAGTATGTTAATAGATTAGCAATGTGCCTTTGTAGTTGACGATGAATAAATTCTTAAAACAATAATTTAATAGGAGGGTCTGGAGGAGAAAAAGAGAAAGCTCTCTTTTCCTTTTAAATTTATTCAAAGACAAGATCAGCGTTCCCTTCCAATCGCTCATCTATTCTTGTCTTGCCTATACATCTCATATGAGTTGAAACAATAGGATAATAGAGTAAAATTATCGACAGGTGGATTAGAGGGCAGACATGTCAGGTTTTGTGAGGGTAATGAAATCCAGTGGCTTAGCGGTAATGCATCTATCTGTATACTGTGCCATCAGAAAAAATCCACTTGGTATAACATTTGTTCCCCGAGTCAGGAAAATGATAAATATAATCACGCAAACAATGCATTCATTCGAAGAGAAACACCTATGTTTTCACTAAAAATTATTTCATTTGAATTTCCTCTATACATGTATTGGTGTTTCAGGTTTGTTATTTCATGGTTAGACATTAAATATGAGACGTAATCTGTTATCCACAATTTTATTCTTCTTTTGTTCATAGCTGATCAGAGTCATAGTTCCCGTTTGGTGGAGGCTTTATTCCCACTTTATCTAGTATTTACAGCAAAGTCCATGAGTCAATGTCACGTGATGAAGGGGAAGTGTGGCTTCTTCTGTTGGTCAAAGCAACCTTGGAGTACCTAGGTAGCACATGAGGTAGAAGTTTGTTTTAGCTCCAAAATATGGGGGTGGGGAGAGGTTGTCTTCCTTTAGAGATTTTAAGGAAAATCGGCTCATTTGTGTAATATTTGTGTTTCGCTTGAAAGGAAACAGGAAAACCTCCAGCAGTCATTCCGGCCGCAGGGGAGTATTTCGTTGATAAAACGCACATCAGTCTATCAGATTTTAATAATTAATTCATTCTGGTTAACAACACATCTTGAGGTTAAAACCAATACTCTTCTTCCTCCGCTTCGCATTCCTCAGCTATACCAATCCCTTAAATCTCTAGACCACTGGTGATTTGTCCATCAAACACCCAGAGTAACCATTTTTGGATCTAACATGGATGGAGCTTGTATTTTCAATCCAGCTTATAATTAAAGCAGAATAGTAATGAACTTTTATTTTAAAGTGTCTGGATACTCACATCTTGCTGTCGGGATTCGGCGCTAATTCCGGTGCTGACGAGGGGAGCGGCGAGGAGGGAGGCATGGGCAGCTGCGACGGCAGCGCACAAGATGACGACCTGCATAGAAAATATAATACATAAACCTTTTATTGCAAGCTTTTGCATTCTATCTGTATTAATCTTTTGTAGCAATATATTAATATTTAATAATAATATAACCACAAAATGACAAATATGAATGGATTTGAACAAATGAAACAACATTGAAGAGTCAATATAAGCATTTTATAGAAATTTCAAAATACGATTCCTTATGTTACGTAATTGCTCTTTTGTGCTCAGAAATTTGCATTATTTCACTAGATATGGTAAAAATGGTAATTATCCTTTGTTTTTTAACAGAGTTAATGCAGCTGGTGTAATAATAATTAACATTCATGACTACAATTTAATTAATGCAGCTAACTGAGTTCCTAAATAAACCATTTTTAGTTTAAGAGTAAAATTTCGTTTTGGGGGGCTGGCATTTTTTCATAAATCCGTTACTAGTCTAAATCAAATACCATAATATCGATGGATTCAATTCAAACTCAAGTGGCAGACATCAAGTCCATCTCGCGTGTTTAATTTTGGAATCCCTTGCGCATTTTGATGGAAGAAGTAGGAAGAGATATCACGGCACAGCATAAGTAAACTTTTAATTGGATAACAGTTACAATTAATAAAATTAAACAGATTATTAAAAAAAATTTTTGGGGATTTGTATTATTCTATTTTCATTTATGATAAAAGAAGGGAATTTAATTTTAAAGCTATAACACTTTGTGATTTTCAGACTAACCTTCACTTTAAAATTATTAGAAATTCCATTTTTTCTCAAATTAATAGAATAAAAAACATTTGTAATAACCACTCAACTTTTGTTAAAGCTGTAGATAATTTAAAAATATTTTAATAGATAACGCCTACCCAAATTATTTCTCTAATATTAACAGCTTATTTAAAAATATTTGAACAGTTTTTTCCCTTCTGGATATTGGTGGGAATTTTTCCTAATAGATGGAGCTAGGTGTGCTAGCTTCTAATATTTTTTAACCTTTATCTTCTCATTGTGGTAGGCGTCCTACCCCTACATTTAATTCGGCTGAGAATGAATTATTTTTTTGCATTCTCAAGTTTTTCTACTGGATATGTCTTTAAAGGTTTTTATTATGCTTGTTCCTTTTTCTTCTTCTCAAAAGGATTAATACTTATTTTTTAATTGGACAGATTCAGAGCCACAGAGGGTATATTTTTTGACTTTGTTAGTCTTGCCCTCGACAGAAAATTTGTCCAAATTGCAACTCCTTTGGTGGGTGGCCGTATGATTACGTCCGCCAATGGGGTTCTCCTCCAATTTTTCTGTTTTGATTGTTATTTCTTCTGATTTTCTAGATTTTAATGTGTTTTGGCTATTTTATTATTGGGGAATTTTTGTTGGTTAATTCTTTTGTGATGGTTGGTTAGTTGTAGTAAAATATATGATGCAAATACTGGATGCTGCTGCGTTTGGCGCGCAAAAAGGTGCATTGCTATCATCATTGTTCTGTTTCATAATTTTCTAGTTTTTTTCTTTTTTAATGCTTTTTTTAATTTTTAAATTTTTTATTGGTTTTTAACATTTATTGTTTTAACATTTGTAATTTTCTATTGTTTTTTTTCTCTTTTAATTGGATATTAGTTGACATGCGCAGGCACGTTTGTCTTAGGATTATGACGTCACATCGACTGATTCCATAGTATTCCTCACTCTTTTATAAAAACAAATAAGTTCTTAATATAATTTTATTTCAACGGCACAACGCTCTTAAACACGGCTGTCTTCGGTGGAATGAAGTTTCGAATCCATAATCCTGAAGCACAGAACTTACCACTGAAACTTTACAATACGTTCAACAGTCGACACATACGTATTTATTATTATAATTTTAGTGTGATATAACGATAGAATGGTCAATCTTAGAAACGGATTTTAATACCTTGAATTCAAATGACGTGTCAGACATGTCAGAATTACAGAATGTTTCATTTAAAGTAGCAATTAATTTAAAAGACAAAAATCACTTCGACAGACTTAAGTATATTAGGTGACCTTTCCGTTCTTATATCAATGGAAAATAACATTAAATGCCCGTTATAAAATGTGTCATAGGAAGTTAAATAAATTCGCAGTTTAAGGGATTAAAGGTAAAATAAAACTTTCATTTTATAAACCGCGAGAAAAAATATACGAAAGAAAATAGGCTGGAAATAAAACATTAAAAAATAATTATAAACCAAACCTACGAGAAAAACTAATTAATACGAAGTTACGATTTTAAATTAATTAAATTATTTTATTAAGAGAATGGCTATAATTATATTATCTGATACCGAAAATCATTCATCTTAGAATTTTAAAAGTTTATGAAAAAACTCACCTTAGCGAACATGTTGAAAGTTGTAGTTGTATATGGATATACTGATTTGTAACTGAAAATTTCAAAGTATTTATACCTCCAAAATGAGCAAGAAAAGCAATAATCCGGTATTTATAAGAGAAAATAATTTAGGCGTGAAAGGCTAAAATTAATTTCTTTCGTCCGTATTTTGAGGACAACCTTGAAAAGCATTCTAGAACAAAACACGTGTGATTATGAGTTTATGACGTCTATTAACATAACTGGAAGGGGAATGATCGATCCAGTTTGCACAACAAGGAGAAATACGGTGCTAATTTTGATTGATTTTCCATAACATTTCTCCGTTTCAAACTATTTAGTGTGCGAAATTTACATGGAGAATATATTGGAACCGCCAAAAATTTCGATTCTACGATTTTCATTCTTTCAAATTCCTTTGAATTAAAAAAAAATCATTTTCGGAAATATACTTGTATTTCTATGTGGATGTGAACACTGTAGCTCAAAGGCAAAGCTAACTATGCGAAGGAAATTTAGCACGTAACATTACACCCAAAATGTAGATCTGTACCAATTTTTGTACCAAATCCGAACCCCAACAGTTCCCGAACACATACTCGTGTTTTTAACTTTCTGGTATACAATGCATAGAAAAAGAAAGGATTGTAATAGTCAAAAAAGTTATTATGATTTTGATGAATCTCCACATTTTAGACATCCTTGAGTTCTAAAATTACATTTTTGGAGTAATATCTGTCTGTATTATGTTAGCTTATAAACGCAATGAGCTAGAAGAATCAGATTTGGTAAGCAGTCTTTACACCAAAATCGTAGATTTCTATCAAATTTTGGACGAAGTAAGTCTACGAAAGCTCTGTCCGTCCATATGCATGCAAAGACTATAATTCAAATACGCAACAAGGTAGGTGGATGAAATTTAGAATTTAGAGTTATCATCAAAATTGTAGGTCTGTATGAAATTTTAGACTAAATCCGTCAACGGATAAACTGTCTGTTTGTCCCTAAATATGTAAACACTATAACTCAAAAATGCGATAAGCTAAGTAAATGAAGTTTGGTATGTGGTCTTTATACATAAGTTGTAGATATATATCAAATTTCGGGCTCGATTGAGCAAGCGGAAGAGGTCTGAAATGCTTTCTGGATTTTCTACATTGCAGGGAAATTGTGCCCGGGTTATACTATAATTTTTTTTCGACCACATCAGAGGCTTAGCTAGTGTAAACGGCGCCCGGGGCAAAATATTTTTTTTTTCTTTTGCCCCCTCATTCTATTTGATTTCAAAAAGTGAAATAAACGTATTAAGGTTTTGTCAACATGGTAATCCCGGAAATAATATGGTTTTTTTTACCCCAGTCGTCATCAGTGGCTTAGCAAGCGTAAATAGCGCTTGGGATAAGGTATTATTTTGAAGTCCCTTCGTCATATTTTGCTTTAAAAATGGAATGGATGGAATAACGTTTTGACTAAATGACGCCCCCAAAACTGGCACCCTGGGCATCTATACCCCACTTGTCCCCCGTCGCTACGCTACTGTGGCTAAACATAAAACGCGCCGTTTGATTTGAGCATATGTGAAAGCCGACGGAATCACAAGAGCCATCACCCAGTCTTGCCTTAGCATCTGGGTCTACTTGAATGACTGGCCTCCAAGACTTCATCGGGCACTGTGGCCCCTGCATAATAGCCCCCATTAGGAGAGGCTCATGCGACGACCCCCCCCCGTGGGATAACAAGGGGCGGCGTGGTAATCGGAGATGGGTTCTAAGAGCCACGCCACCATTACTGTACCCACCAGGGAAGCGAGAACCTGTTTACTTATCCAGCAGCTTCTCATCCGTAAACTCGCAGTGTCCCCCCGGTTTGATAAAGCCGAGGGAAGGACACTCCCACTGGTTTAGTGTTTTGTGAAGTTATATTTAAATGAATCACATTAAAAAATTTAAATATGCTCACTACCATTCACAATGAATGTAAACATTACATACACTCTCAGTTATTACTCATAATAAAACGCGATTTGCTACTCCGCTTAATAAAAATATTTAACAGAGTAAGCCATGGTCACTTTGTGTCATTTAAAAAATACTAGGGGGTTATGCCACTTCTCGCTAAAGCTCGCCAGCCCCCAGGAGGATTGCGTTGCAATCCTCTGGGGTTTGCTATGCAAACCCTGCTTGCTTCGCTCGCTACAATGAAGACACTGCGTGACATAGCCCAATTGTTGTAAAATCTTTTTATATATATTACACCCCCTGCTCGCCAACTCCCAAGAATCACGTTGTGATTCTTTCGGGATCACTATGTGAACCCAACTCGCTTCGTTTCGCTCGCCATACAGTTATGCGTTTCTGCTAGTATTAGTAAATTATAAGTACATTAATTACTAAAAGTAAATTAAAATTTAAAAAGCAATATATATATCATCTTTTATATGTTATATAATAGAATATGTTTTTGACTATTTAAAATATTTAACTATATATATATATATATATATATATATATATATATATATATATATATATATATATAGTTAAATATTTTAAATTGTCAAAACGTTATATTTCTCTCATACATATATTAATCTAAAAATTAAAGAAAATAAAGTTACCTTATCAATAATCATAATAGTATCAAAATATATATAAATGTTACAAAGAAATTTGAATGTTAATATTTATAATTCAAAGATGATTAAAAATCAAAATTATTTTCATCAATCAGAAATCAGTCACTTAAAACTTCTAGGCATACACTTTTGACTATTTCTTCAACAGTTTATTTCAACATAACTTCATTCCACCAAAATTTTAAGTTTTAAACTGAGATAATAGTCTTTTTCAAATCTTCAATTTTTTTTTTAAAAATTGCTTTTTGCACCAAAATTTCAGATATACCTTCTATACAATGAAATGTAGTTCAAAAAAGCTTCCCCACATGTATACATGCTTATTCCAATAATTATTTAGTTAAAAAAGATATAGTGTTTTTCTCAGTGTGGCCATTTGTGTTTTAAATCTCAGAAAATTCTAGTTATCATAGAATGACATAACTCATCTCACAACCTTTTAGCTAAAAAAGGACAGTATAAAGAAAATAGTGGCTTGAAACATGTTCATATTAACTATTCAAAATTAAAGGCCATAATAATTATTTACTGTCAGCCTTTTATAATTAATAAGATAGCTTTTTTTTATAAATTTCCCAAATCCTTGCTTTTTACAACAAAATTTTAAACATGCACTTTTTTAAACGAAATGTTGCTTCCTCACATGTAAACACAGTTCCTCCAATTATTATTATTATGTTTCTATATTTTTTCTGGAGTAAAACAAGTTTTTTCTCTGAAAAAATGATTTAAGACGAAAAGTTCACAGTGTTTCTTACACTATAATGAAACTTCGTACGAAATTATTCAAAAGAGACCAGTTAGTAATGAAGCAGATGGGTATGGGCGAGCTAGAGAACGTTCGGATCAATAAGTAAACGAAGGGAATATCGTGTTAAATTCATAAATTGAGGTGAACATTATGGAACTTACTATTGAGAATATTGCGTGTTGGGCACTTTTGTGTTATACGCACAATTTGGCTTGGCGAATTTTCTTGGAGGACTGCTTCGCCAGCTTGGCTCAGCTTTTTCCCTGTCGATTGTTGACGCGTGCTCATTTTGGCGAGCTCAAGTATCGGGAGCCAGAATGCACCCATTTTGTCAAATGAATAAAAGCATGGCGTGCATATATTAGAGCGCAGATGCTCTGTGTGGTATCAGATAGTATGATATTAAATCGGCAATTTCTGGAACAATATGGTCTATATTAAGTTCAAAAACGCAAAATAATAAGTATAAAAAGCGGGTGTGTCGTTTAGTGTCACGACAGAAGCGAAGCTTCTTACGCTTTTCTATATAATTTAAAGTGTAATGGTAGAATCACACTCTCTCTCTGTCTCTCTTTCTTTCACTTCCCTCCCACAAATGAAAGAAAACATTTAAAAATTCTATAATAAGTTATTTATAATTATGATAATAAGACATAAATTCATTATCTCTACTAATAATAAGAGAATGTGTGTGTCTGTTTGTTGGCGCTCTACAGGCAGACCGCTGGACCTAGAGCTACGGAATTTGGACTAAACATACTTTGGAGGTAAAGTGCACCTCTGAGCCTTTTGAAATTTTATTAGAATTTTAATTAATTAAAAGTGCAAAATTCAGGTTTTTTTCATAGCTTCAAACAGATTGCAGACAAGATAATTTTACACTATCTGAAAATGCAAAAAAATAACATTTTCAATAGTATCAATTAAGTTTTTTTTCTAATTTTAATAAATTAAAAAAAATATTTTGCAAAATTTACAGCAATACTGTTGATGTAAAATTGCATCTACATCATTTTTCGGTTTTATCAGTATTTTTAAATATTTAAATCTTCGCCACCAAAGTTTCTTTCTGTATCGTGTGTGCATTCGGCAACTTTGAAATTTAAACGGTAATTTTTACAGTTTTATTAAATATCTAAATTTTTCTTAATTATTTACTTAGTTCGACTTAAATATTATTTGTCTTAACTTTTGATGTCTTTTTCATTTAATATTTCTTAATTAAATCATAAATCAAATATATTCAAGGACTATTTCGCCATCTTGTTTCAGGATGCATTTGTGCAAAAAAGTGTAAGGGTGATCGGAAGACATTCCTTTGTGTGATATGAAATTTTAACGAGTTCAGACTTGCTCGAAGTGGGCCACCTGACCTGGAGGGCCTTCAGGGTGCTTTCCCTGCTTTTATACTGTCGGTTCCCATAAAAAAAAGCAAAAGGTGACCATCAAGATTTTTTCCATGTCCTGCAAGTAAAAAAAATATCATTGAATATCAGCCTGAATTGGAACGAGTTTGAACTCCAGCGGTGCATTTGGAATAATGGCTGTCGAATTCCATTTTAGCTCTTCTTAATATACTGAACGAATGGGCTGTGGATTTAGTCCGTTCCAACAATCGACGAATGAGTGAACTTATAGCAAGGAAGCTATCCGATCCAGTTATTGGATAGATCTATTCAAACTACCATGCTCAATACTATATAATAATTGAACAGCCTGTTCCTCGCAATCTTCTTTGTCGATAAATGTGAAAGTGAAGGAAGTTGTGCTTCAATTACCAGCTGAATCGCCTATAAATGGTTTAGACTTATACCTGATCCATCGACGTTGTAAGTGAAAAGAAACCTTCTGTGTTCTGTTTCATCGTTAAAGCTTAACGCCAAAAAATAATTTTGAAAGAAAGTCTTTTTTTAGCTGATTGTCGTTGGTGCACGTGTGAATACGGAATCGTTCATCATGTGTCTTTAATAAGTTTCTCACGAACAAAGTGCACTGTGCATTTCAACATATATAAATTTTTTCTGTTGTGAAGCAAAATGTTTCTTGATTTTATTTTTGTTTTAGTATCTTTTTATCATATCGAGCCTACAGCTTTTTTTTTGTTGCGATATGTAGCTACATTTATCATTTGTATTTTATATTGATTGGTTATGTGCATCCTAATTAATATTAATCCATAATAATATGGAGTAATACTTAATTTAAAACATTTATTAAATAGAAAAATTTTAAATTTTATAACTCTGATTCTGTTTCAATTTAATTATTTTAAAACAACGCAATGTTTCCTCATGTTTTCAGTTTCTTTAATTTTAGCAGTTAATTAAGAATATTTTAGGTACCTGTGTCTGTAAGGGTAGGTAATTTTGCATTATATGTGTGTAGCATAAAATTGTATCAGGTCTTGCATTTTGGTTTACTAAATTGATAAATTAATCTCTTAATTCTGATCAATAGGGGCACCAATCTATAATAGCGTTTTTAAATTCAATATTCTGCACCAATGAATACTTTACTTGTTGAAACGTAATTCAAAGCATTGTCATCGTTTAAACAAATATTTAATTGTTTGTTTCTCTTTCATTGTTGAAAGTTGAGGTAATGTCTATGCATATTTTCTATATTTTATTTCTTCAAAATTTTATGGAATCTGTAAAACCAAGACCTAAGATGTATATTAAGAAATATATCCAATAAACTGAATTTTATGGTTAAGTAGTGATTTCTATCTTTTTTTCAGCATGTTTTAACGATAACATGCCCCGCTGGCGCAAAATGTGGTGCGCCATCGGTTGCTTGGAAATCGGAATGCACTTTGAAATGGATAAAGTGAAGATGACGCCGGCAACGCAATTAGATGTTACATGGCATGGCTGCTATTTGACTCATTAGGGATATTTTATGTAGACAAATGAACAGAACAAAATAAGACTACTAGAAGAACATGGGTTAAATATTTACCACAATCTGAAGCAACACGTGGTCAAAGAAGCCATGAATATAAATGATACAAGATTCAATTGAAATCATATTCCCCGTGAACAAAAAACTGGTCGCCAAAGCAAAGCTATTAAAATATTCTTGTGGAGCAAGTATCTATCGGGAATTCCACAAACCAATTCTAAACTTTACTTTTCCCTAATGTTTCGTAGCCACCTTAACGCAGGTCAATTAAGAAGAACTGCACCGATTGTCCCGAGAGACACCGTGGCGAGGCTGACTACTCTCGTCCTCAACTGCTGCAACCTCTCACACTGCTGCACCCACTCGGCTTTCCGTTAGGCTCTTACCATTGTCGATGTAAACATTGCGGAGTCTTTCTGAGAGTGGTACGCCTCTGGATCGAATGGTACGACCCACTTGTCAGATGGATGACACTCTCAATAGAGGCGGCAAATCATTAAAGTCCAGTCCGAGGATAAGAAAAAGTCAAATCGGTTAAGTCGACACTCATCGCTTTTGAAGCTGATGGAAGCTATTACAAAGAGCCTACGTTCTTTTTGGAAGAAGACGATAACAAAATATGGCATTCGCAGGATGTAGCAGGATGTTTCAAAATAATAGGCTTTTGCTTTGAGTTTGAAAGTGTGAGAGGACTTTGCTGATGAGTCTTATGGCTGGTTTCCCATGAAGAATGAAAGAAAACACCTGAAACGAAATTCTACTCAAAGGTAGTGATAATAAGAATCAAGTCCAACAAAACAATGCGGAATGAAAAAAATTTGATTTTTTTATCAATATTCACCATTCAACATTACCACCCAAAAAGTTAGTGTCTGGCGGCTTATGTGTGCTTATGTGCACAATGTCCAGGCCAAGACACATGGTCTTATCAGATGTGACATCCGGGAATGTTCTCACCTTTGAGCAACGAGCTCTAGCTAGTAGTCCAGCCCTAAATACATCATGGAAGATGTAGGAGATCTGACTCTCCGACATTATCTCTTTCGCGTGGAGCCAAGCAGTGACGGGCAGGTTCAGTCCCAGGCAACATTTTAAATACCATGACTTTTCCACCGTCGGGAATCTGAGGTTTGAGCACCGGGTGGAGGTAAGAAGGTGATATCAGAAAACAAGAGAACTCAATATCTCTCACTGTCAGAATATACTAAGTGTAACGATAGTAATACTTGAGAAGAGCACAACGAAAAAAAAAGTCACTGAGAGACATGCAAAACATTAACGCAGCCACTGTCCAGCGTTTCAAGAGAAATGAAAAAATCTCAACCAACAAATTAGAGTTATAAAATATCAAATGATTTCCAATACGAAACCCAATGCACGATTCATTGTCGTGTTTCGCACTGTTATATTTTCTGACATTTTTCAATTGTTATGTTAAAGTCATATAACAATCATTGCTACAGCTTATACCGCGAAATAATGGAATAAATGTCATAAGCTTTACAACTGTAGTTTTGGTGGTATTTTTAACAAATATGGACTATTCAACAATGATGATTAGTTCGATTACTGGAGAAAGTCATGCTGAAATGTAATGAATATATCTATAAATCCATGTTAAGTTGTAACTTTAGTTATTTAATGCATACTTTAAATACTATCATTAAAAAATTTGAATAAACATAAATTATCTTCAGAAAGTTTCAGTTACATGCTCAACTTATTACTTTTTTGTTTCGTTTCAGAGCACAGAGTTTTGAAGACTTTTTCATCATTATAAACTGCCTTCTTTTTTTGTTCACTTTAAACGAAAATCATAGGAACAGGGAAAGAAAGGTAATTCTTGGCCAACGAGAAATACATTGAAAACTGGTGATATTTTTTAAATTCAGGAAACCATAGATTCGATAAATATCCTAATCATTAAGATTACATTTGGACTACTTAAAATTTTCAGTGTAACAAATAAAGTAAGGACAGCAATGTTTTCAAACAAGTTGCTAATTTTCAAAACTTTAATTTCACAACATTAAAATACTACACCTTTTTTTTACAACAGCGATTTTGATTTCCAAATATAAATAACAAACAAAATAATTTATGCCACCAACATTTCAAGAGTATCATCTTTAGCAAAGGTATTTACAAAATATCTTTTCCAAGACCAAGTCCGATTGGTGCAACAAGACCGAGCTTTCCGACTCCGAGACCCAGAGGGGCTCCAAGCAGTTCATTTCCAGCAACCAGTGGAGCTGCAACAATTCCAGGCCCGGTAACGAGTCCATTGGCGAGGATTCCGTTACCAGCGATGAGTCCGTTGGCGAGGATTCCGTTACCAGCGATGAGTCCGTTGACGAGGGTGATGGGTGCAGCAGGACCATTTGGAGCAGCAGCAGCAATTTTCGGGCGGCAGGGGCTGCGTGGTTGATGGCGGTTCGCTGGGTGGAGACGGTGGCAACAGCTGGGGCGGCGATTAGTCCTTTACCGATGCCCAGAGGTCCAGCTGCGAGAAAGGGAGCACCCAATCCTAAGGGTCCGTCCAACGAGGGATGCATGGGCGGAGATAAAAAAATATGATTCTTCTATTTGTTTAGCAGTACATGAATATTTTTTGGGTTGTTCCTAAGCATTTTGAGGTAAGTATACTATTTAGATAAGTTACGAAAAGTAATATTGTATGAAACTATAAAATTACATCTTTACTAAGAATCGAGATACATTTATTTTGTTTTAATGCATGCTAATTCAAGAAGAGATTTGTTAGATAAAAGCTTATGTTGTATGAAACTACAGAACTTAAATATCAAGCTAAAGATTTCTTTTGAGATATCATACTAATTTATCCGTTTTAATTGCAAAATGGAATAGCGAGTTTTTTTTCGAAGTTTTGAAGCTTGAATGTTTTGTAATATGTTCATGGCTGACAACAACAAACTATTTTTATTCAGAGTACGAAATAGAGATTAAAAAGTTTATCTTCTTTTTATATCATATTTTTACTGTTATATTCTCAAATTTGACTAATATATTAATAGTCTTAAAGTAATCAATCCGCTTGATTTTTTCCACTCTTACTTAATCAACTATTTAAAAAATAAAAAAAAACAAGATCTTAAATTAAATTTAAAATCTTCTTAATGATTATTTAAAATAGTACATTTTGGAGCCTTACAAATATATTTATCTTAATATATGTTGAAACGCTATTTCTTAAGCACTCGCAGCATATTAGTGTCATTAAGATAATCGAATTTTGTAATTTTTTATATCTTGAATGACTGAAGAGAAAATGAAAAAAAAAAAAAAATAAGCACACTTTTATGATACTCCTAACTAAATTTTGATTTATTCTCTATGAGTATTTACAGTTTTACAGAGATTATTAACAGGTTACTAGTAAAGAACTCAGATGTTTATGAACTGTAGAGTTTATCCGAGACGGAGATATATTCAATTTATATAATACACATTTTTATCATTAGTAACAATTTTTAGATATTTAAAGATACTTGTTAGAAAGCGAAATAGTTATACATGAAATTAACGAGTAATTATAATGAATTATCTGCATATCTGAAAAAGCATTTAAATATTCTATGAAGAAATTGTATAATTCTCATCTTTGCGAACATTGTTAGAGTTGTTGACTGTCTTGCCTTTGAGATTTATGAATCTTGCTGGACTTTGATGGAACTTGAAATGACGAAAATAAGTGCATGCTTTTGAACTATAAACAAAAACTTATTTTTTGTTTATTGATGTTTATCTGTTGATATGTTTATTTTCGTGTCTATCGACCAACTAACATTGAAATTAGCATAATGTTTGGGTTTCAACCGGATCCAACTCGTAATTTTCTTCTATATCCACTACCACACCCAGTCGTCTGTAATTTACTTCTGATTTTTCTCAAGGTTCAATTATTGTTTGCATGGGTATCACGTGTAATAAAAAAAGTCACTCATTTATCAATTACGTAATATTTTTTCTTTCCAAATCTTGGTATATATAATTCAATGTCTGCTTGTTTGAACCTTATATAATTCCACAGCTCTTGACGGATTAGAACGAAATTTGGCACACATGTTCCTTAGCACATAGAAGGATTAATTACGCAATTAAAAAGTTGCTAGCTCCACCTGAAGGAGGTTAAAAGATTTAACATTTTTCTCCCATAACTTTGGAACATATCAGCGCACAGTCAATATTTTGACACTCTCTTAAAATTTAAAAAATTAGCTTTTCAGTAACACCTGTTCCATTTATGCAAGACTTTTTCATTTATAATCAATTTAAAAAAATTAATTTAAACACAATTTGTAACAATGCGTTCCTTTTTTTATAATCTTAAATCTAATCGCATCAGCCACTCGCGTGCTTTTACCAATGTTAAATTGCTTTCTTTAGACATTTCCACTTTCGCACGCAGAATTTTCGCAACTTTTAATATCCGCGCAGTATATTTCCTTTAAACACGGCTTTTAAAAATAATTGCAACTTCTTCTATAGTTCATTTATAGGTTTATCAGTTTTTATTGCATTGTCTATTTTTTCGCACCACCTTTCAAATCACACTTTTTAAAACGTATCAACGGACAGAAAAAAGGGAATTTCCTTTCATCTTTGCATTTATTTAACTTCAGGTCATGGCCTCTTTTTTTCACATTCGTAATATTTATATTTCAGGCACTATTTTTCCCTATTAACAATTACTGTCATATCATTGGAGCTCACAGTCCAAATTTTACGTTGTGAATATATATTTAAAGCATGCAATGTCTGTTTAGAAGGAAATTTGGCTCACATGTTTCTTCGCACCCCGAAGTATTAACTACGTTGTTAAAAACTTGCTAGCGGGAGTAAAAAGTGTAATTTTTAATGTTTTTCCGCAGTAACTTCAGAAAATACCATCGAAAAAAAATTATTTTTGAACCATCTTAAAAGTAAAATAGATAGTTTCTCAGCGACACTTGTTTCACTTCCGTACCACTATTTCTTTTATTTTTTAATCACTTTTCAAAATTATTTAAAAAAATTATTTATAACGATTTTGTTTGTTGTCATTTTAAACCTATTTCACTTTTTAATCTCTCTCATGTTTTTGTTAACGTTAAAATTTACTTGCCTTCTTTGGACATTTCCACTTTCATTTCCTTTTAGCTTTACATTTTCTAACTACACATTTTTGGTCTCTTTTTTACCTTCGTAGTATCTAGAATTCAAGGATTTTTCCCTGTTACCCACTACTGCCATATCAGTTGGATATCAAGGCTTTTAATATAGTTAGATGTGAATGCGGATTAAAAAATTTTAACCAAACACACATTTTAGTATATATTTTCACAAAAATATAAACTAATTTTTTAAACTAAACCGAAAATATTTTCCAAAATTATTCACGTTGGCATTTCATTGGGATTGCGTTGCAGAATTTTGTAATTGTTGGTTTTTAGTAGCAGTTGATATTAAGATGTTTATGAATTAGTAGGAAAAGGATGTTATAGCTTGTATTATCCATGTCTACAAGCCAACACATGGTGCTTTGAACAGAGATTTGTTTCATATTACAAACTACGATGTGAATGTTTTACGAGATATGGTGGAAACAAATAAACCCTGACTAACAAAAGATCAGCTAACAGCTCATGTCCTCTCTCACCTGAAATCTCATGTAAAACTGAAACAACATTTTAAAATTAATTTGATCCTTACTGAAATTCAATATAACTATCATATAGCTCTTGCCGATGCTCCATCACGAATAGCTATCAGACTTTTGGATTGTGACCACACAGCACATTTTCTGTTACAGTTACCTCTGCTCTTAGTTCACACTGAGAGTCCTATATGCAATATAAGCAAAAGTTCTGACGAGGCGATTGTCCAACAAATTGCAAACTTATCATTTGGGATGAGTGTATGTCAAACAAATCTGCCGTTATCAAGTTTGTTTCTCCCATGGCATGTTCTAAAATGAGAACTCCAAGTAATCTTTACATATATGCTCCAGAGGGGAGACCAAAAGTGTTGTTTATTCGCATCATTTTAAAGTAGTAATTAATTATATATTATCAGTAAGGATTAGTTAGATAAACGCGAGCGGAGGTGGAGCCGCGGGTACAACGGCTAGTTAATAATAAAATAAACCGAATCATTCACCTGTTCGGTTCAAACTAACGTATTTTAGGTGTTACACAGTACTTTTTCATATGAAAATATTGTGATACTAAGTCAAAAAATGTTGTGATTATAGAACAACGTTTCCAAGATTTTGATTTTCAGAAAAATTAGATGAAAATCATTTTTACATACTCGCATACATCATTTTTACATACTTACTACTTTTACATTACTATAAAGACTTGTTATGATACTGAAGGTCATCAAGAGTTGAATGGACTTGTGTAGTGAGAAAGTTAGTTTGCACGTGATATTCACGCAAAATCTTGACGATTCCGTAATCAGATTCATAAAAACGGTGTCACGTAACAGGTTAAAGCATATGTCATGAAACAGGAAAAATAAATTTCTTGCTCACGGTATCCACGAAATACTTATCGATGGTGGACCTTCGTCAATACAACGTCAACGCCCGGCTAAACAGATTAGAGTTTTGAGAGATTTCTGTGTTATCGCATGCATTTTCATTATTCTTTTGGTATAGGATGAATTAGGAAGAACTTAAATTAGCTACAGAGATGGACAAAATTATGGATGCTATTTGAAAATTTTCTTCAGAATGATATACGATATATTTATAAATAGTTTATGCTTGTTCAAGGATGGATGCTAAATATTTTTTCTTTTGGGTGATATAGATGTTGTGACAACAGATTTTTTTTCTCATCTGTGTTCGAGCTGGTACAATTGTCTTTGAAGTGTCTGAAAATCATTTCCTACTTTCTCCAACAACGGAACTAATCTGCATGAAACGATAATCTTCCAGTAGATTGTTTTACTCCCCTATCACTACATGGGTGATCGTTAATTTATTATTAATAAGATATGAAAAAGATAGATAAAAAAGATGAAAAGATAGATAAAAAAGATGAAAAGATAGATAAAAGATAGAAATGAAACTAAAACCAACTCAACTCAATTAAATGGATGGAAAGGACAGCTCAATTAAATCAACAATGATTAATAATAATTAATTAAGGACAGTTAATTAATCGATTACTCAACTGTGACTGAAGTAGCTCTATGTGACTTTGACCTATGACCTATGCTCTATGTCCTTCCTCTATTAAATGAATTAATCTGAATGAATTAATTATTAATCTGTTAAAATCCAGTTAAAATACCGCTCACAACCGATGCGCCCTCGAGCATCGGTCGCTGTGACGTCATCAAAATTCTTCGTGATTTTCACCACTTTGCAGCTCGACTGTGACTAAATCGCAGTTCCAAATTCTAAAATTCTTTATGAAATCTTCAATGTAAACCTTTCTCTGTTAAATGAAACTAAAATCAACTCTCTATGTTATTTGGTCGCGGAGCTATACGCGTTTAAAAATATCATGAAAAGCGTTATAATTTTTTCCTTTCCCGACACACCATTAGACCACTATGGAGAGACATAAGTCTACGTCAAAATTGCTACAATGCTGGCCACTGTCTCTTCATCATTAGCTCCCAAAAATCCTCATATATCCTGCGCGATAGATGCATCAATGTGAAATCGACAGTGCTGTACAGTTTTTCTGATGGGGGGGGGGTACAGAAAAGTTCAGATGTTTATTCCACCATTGCAGGCTAACATTGCTAATCTCAAAACGGAAAAAAAATCGGAGGCATTCGTAAATTACTGTAGCACAGTAAATGCTGCAAAGAGTGTTGGATGAGCTTGTATATTGAGAAGATATTCGGGTTTCTCGGAAAAGTCAGATTGAACATTCATGAAATTATGGTACTTGTAACTTTACAATGTGACTTTTGAGATCATTGTTCAACCAAGGTTGTAACTTCTTCTATTTTTTAAACATGGAAATGTTTTTAGGCTAGCATAGTTTTGGCAAATTGCGTGATGCAAATATCTTGAAAAAAGAATGCAGCGCGATGCATAACACACAGAATGCGATTCTCTACAAGGCACCATTGGACACAAAGCTACCAAATTTGGTAGTTACTTCTTGAGTCGTTAGTGTTCACAAAGAAAGGTTTTTCAAAAAATAATTAATGTTTTAAATAATCAAAATTTCTTCTGTGACTTCAAAGCATAGTACAGAATAAAAAACACTTTTACACAACTTTAATTTTTTTTAAAAAAAATTAGCTTTTCTTTGATAATAATTTTATTTCTGAGTTATCTTCTCTCCAGTTCTAATGAATTTTTCAAAATTGATTTTAAACATCAAATTGTAGCAATGCTTTGCATAGATGTAAGAAAAAAAAATCAAACCAATTTTATTGTTCTATCAGATATTTCATTTCCTAGGTTTTGACTGTGCTGAAGTTGTGATAAAAGATTGCCTTCTTTGGTCATTGACTTCAATGCAGAATTTTCTATTTCTATTTTCGGTTCTGCTTTTATTAGCATTTTTATAAATTTAAAACCCACACCGGTCCGGCCTACCCGAAAGAGTGTAAGGCCTTTAGCAGACCGGTGTTGAAATATAAAAGCAATACAAAAATAGCAATATGACATGACACACGAAATCATCACAAACACAGCACAGAACGTTACAAACATTACAAAAAAGGGACAACAACAAAATAAATAAAGTAACCTAAAACATACACTGAATAGATATTAAACTTGGAGAGAACCATAAATGAATTGAATTCTGTTTAATTTTTATCACCAGATCTGGAACCAAAATTAAAAATATTCAAAACACTCAAAAAAAGAGGGGCCCCCAGTATGCATCCAAATGAGCAAAACAAAAGCACAAGCTCAGTACAAGACACCAGTAAAAGGAAGGAGGCAATAAATTAAAGAAAATATCACTAAAAACCCCCCAAAAGAGCATCAAAAACAGATTCCGTGGTCTCTTAGCAGTCTAGAAAACGATAAAATCCATCTAAGTACACGTCAGTCAAACAATAAAAATACAGAAACAGCAAACCCCCAAAACAAGAAAAGCAAAAACAAGGTCACCGACCGGGACCCCCCAAGGGTGAATGCCCAACAAAATGTAGGACACTAAAACATTCCAACAAGTCCAGGATTAACCTAAAAACAATATGATAAGTTAAAATTAACTACATAAATAAAGTGTTAAAAACTTAGCTTTTATTAACATGCCAATATTTTCAAGCTGACATTCTTTCTGTGAATTGCGTGTTATGCAGAAGATGCAACGGCTGATGCAATCAAGGAAAACAAAGACATGGCAGACAAATAAAGCCTAAAACAATGTCATGCTATAATGTTTCGGACTAGAGATTGAAGGAGATTAAGGAGAGGGAGGAGGTTTTAAAGAGATTTTTTTGATATAGCTTTTAAAAGTTTTGTATAATTTTTTGTGATCACCCTGTATCTATTAACAAGAAAAATAATAAGATAGTTCTCTGAGAATAGAGGAATGCTTTCTTATCACGAATTCAGTCACTTATATTAAGGATGTCAAGGGCATCTTGTAGTAAAATTTAATAATATTTCACTGAAAGGAAAGAAAATATAAAGGATTACAATAACTTTTTAACGAAATCTAATTTATTTTATATTGACGATACAATTATTAAAATAAATAGCACACATAATCAGAAATTTAATCAGTACAAAGGGAAGTCCATCTTAAATTAGGAGATTCTTAGATCAAGACCTTGCCGATTCCAGCACCCAAGATGCCTGCTCCATATCCCAGTCCGAGGACACCTCCATGTCCTAGACCGACTCCATATCCAAGACCAAGGACACCAGCGCGTCCAACAATACCACCGTATGCAAGTGGAGTAGCAATGGCTGGGGCGGCGATTGCTGGGGCAGCAATGGCGGGAGCAGCATAGGCCAAGGGGGCAGCAATGGCAGGGGCGGCTACGGCAACAGCCTTTCCAACTTCAGCTTGGCGTTCATGGAACCGGTTGCTCCATCTCTGATGTCATAACCGTAAGCGTAGTTACCCCAGGCCTGAGAGAGAGAAAAAAATATATTAAAAATAGGTTTAAGATTCAAAAGGTGATCATTCATATGTATCAGGATGTTTCGTATATCCTTTAGATGAAAATTAATGCAAATCCTACTAACTATTCTTATCAGCGTACATTTACTGCAGGAAACCTGGTTATTAGTTTTACAAAAGGGACAATAAACTTTCCAGGAAGCTTTTCTATAAGTGACACATTTTTTGTTGAGCTGTCATAGGATGAAGCATAACAGCAGTTGTAACAGAGCTGAAGTTTTGAAAATGTTTATAGTATTTCACTTGTATGCTGAAAATAAGCATTCATTTGTTGGTTTTTGCAAATATTTGTTTGAAATTTTTTTAATTCTATTTTTGGAAATAAGTTTCTCATTGAAAAAACAACGTCCATCTAAGAATTGTCGAAACAATGAACGAATATTTTTAATGATCTGATTCTATGAATGAAATAAAAAATACGGATTTTTCTACAGGTTCTTGGAGAACAGGCTCTTTAAACTGTGAATTAGAATCCCGAAAAATCACACGGTGGACATCTTTTAGATTTTTATGCATAAATAATAGAGCAGAACTTTGATTTAAAAGAAATTATTATAATTTGCCACATAGTAATTTGAAACATATTTTTACCTTACTTATTTATAAATATGATATTTTTTTTGTTTATTTTCTCATTTTGAGCTAGTGTGGAATACTTTATTTTAAAATGGGGTCCCGAAAATCATTCCGCCTAGAAAGAGGTAAAGAATGTGAAAAGTTCACGAAGCCCTGATGTATGGAATAGGCAAGACAAGGTAATTTTCATCAACAACTTTTTAATGAATTTTTTAAAACTAATTTTCTGCTTATGAACAACTCATTATTCCGGATATATCCAGACTCGATAACTTACGATTAAGAAAAAAATGATGATAAAAAGGCTTGCTTATGCAATGTTTATTTACTTACATCTTGTCTGGATTCTGCGCTGATTCCGGTGCTGACGAGGGGAGCAGCGAGGAGGGAGGCGTGGGCAGCTGCGAGGGCAGAGCACAAGATGACGACCTATGCAAAAAATATATTAGACAAACCTTAAACTCCTAGTTTTTGAATTCTATACCTATTATTCATCCGTAATAATGAGAAATCTGTATCTCTACTACTAATAAAAGCGAATGTGTGTCTGCTGGCTCTCTACAGGACAAACCGTTTGACCTAAAGCTACCGAATTTAGCACAAACCTACTTTGGATGTTCCAAATGTGCACCACGGAGCATTTTTTTGTAAATTTTAATTAATTAAAAATTAAGCAAAATTATGACATTATAAGTCGATACTTTCCTGAATTAATATCAAAGAAAAATACCATCCTAAAATGCAAGAGATTATCTTTCTGTTGATACTAAATTAAGTTATCGTGCAAAGTTATCCTGAAATTTAACAATTTTTAAAAAAATAATTTATACTAGTCGCCTTCGGCGACCAGCTTGTTCGGCGGGAATATGATTTCAATTGAATCTTGCATCATTTTATATTCATGGTTCTCTTTACAACGTTATTTTAAACTTCAGATTATGGTAGATATTTAATCCCATGTTTTCTATTAGTGACCTTGGACTTCTTCTGTTCATTGTCTACGTAAATGTTCCTAATGGAGTGAAATAACTCTAATTCCATGTTGTTGGCATTATCTTCACTTTCTTATTCCTCTTGTAAAATATGCAATTCATTTCAACATTAAAATGAAGCGGCACATTTTATGGCCAGCTGCATGTTAGCTGTATTAAAAAATGCTGAGAAAAGAATGAAAACATAGCAAACATAACCATTCAGCTTAATGGATATATGTCTTAATGTAAGCAAAGCAATATCTCGGAGAGCTTGGTTTACAGATTTCGCAAAAATCTTGATGAAATAAAATATGAAAGCAAAATGTATTAGGATCCAATCTCAGATTACAACAATGAAAGAGAAATAGGCATTTAAATATTAGTTTAAACAATGAAAACGGTTTGAGTTGCGTTGCAATAATGAAAAGTACTGTTATAAATTATGTCAAAAAATATTTTTTTTAATTTATTAAAATTAGAGAAAAATTATACGTCAAGTTAACTCATATAATTGAAAAGGTAATTTTTTGCGCATTCAGATAGTGTAAAAATGATTTTTGTGCTGCAATATTTTCGAGAGTTATTAAGGAAAAACTCCAAAGTTTCGTTTAATTTTTAATTAATTAAAATTCTAATTAAATTTTAAAAAAATCAGCTCCGAGATTCACATTCCTACCCTCCAAAGTATGTCTGTGAAAATTTAGTAGCCCGCGGTCTGCCCTGTAGAGGGCCAAGATAGACACACACACATTCGCCTTTATTAGTAGTAAAGATGCAATATGCAACACTGCTTTTTTTGTTGTAATGAAATTTAAACCATTTTCATCGTTTCTACAAATATTTTATCGTGGATTTTCTTTCATTGTTGAAAGGTAAGGAATGAAGTTTCAATTTATTTTTTTGCATTCTTTAATAATGTGGTAAATAACTCTTACTTTCTTATTTTTTCCCCTCAAATATTTAGTAGTATAAATTAACTAAGCACTATAAGACAGTAAGGAATATATCCTATAAGCTGAAAAATGATACTTGCTATTCTTTAATTTTTTTTTTGTCAGAATGCTTCATTCCAGCTAATATGCTGTAAGACGTGCTGTTATAATGCACATAAAATGCGCCGCAATATTTTCATGTTGGTATCCATGAGGAATAAGAAAAGGAAGTTACATCACTGTGTAAGACAAGTTGCAGTTAGATGACGAGACAGTTGCGTTTCCTATGTAACTTTCAACTAACATTTATAAGGCTACTAAAATAACGGGGCTTAAAAATCTATCACAATTTAATGTTTAAAACACTTTCTAAAAGAAGCTACTAATATCAGTTTATACATACACTGTAAAAAAGAATCCCGTAAAATTTACGGTTTTAAACTGGCAGCTGGGTTGGTTGTGCAAAACCGTAAAAGTTACGAAGTAAATCCGTAGGCAAAACGGTTTTTTACCGTACGAAATCAAGTTTTCTCCATAAAAATTAAGTCATCGAAGTGACGTCATCGACTGAGTTGAGTTGTTTTTCTCCTTCTGTGCGAGTTGAGTTGAAATGTGCTGATGTCTATTATCAATTAGGAATATTAATTAATCAGGGCTTAATTATTAATTTCAATTAGTTTAATTAATATAATTTTTAATTGAACTTACTTGGACGATTTCGATGCAAGATGGTGACAAAACTTCTGACTCCTCCGAGACGGGGGATTGAAACCGCATTCATAGAAATAAAAGGCAGTCGCTCTAACCACTAGACAACCGGAGACTTCATAAATTAAAGAAAAAATAATCTATTTCAGTTTTAAAGTCACTATAGCTCTAGTGGCGCCACCTAGTGGTGTAAAAATCAACTATTGCCAGAACACGTGTTTTAAGGTTACGGAGATGGAACCCTATTAAAAACATGAAATGAATGCAATAAAATTACATTTAAGAAAAGGGAAAGTTATCGTACGGAAAGCAATACCGTATGAAGAAAAGTAGAATTTGAACTGACGGTTTTAAACCGTTTATGGCTGGAGCGAAAAACGGTGAAAAACCGTTTTTCAACAAAACAGTTTTAAACCGTCAAATATACGGAAAAAGGCCGGGAAAAAAACGGATATTTTTTACAGTGTAGGAGATTTGATTGAAATTAAACACAATCAATATTTACAAAGAACCAGCAGTCTTAAAAGCTTACTAGTCGCCAAAGAAGGCTAGTAAGCAATAAAGGCACTAAACTAGTAAATATGAATGAATATTAACAAATGCTTAAATAATATGAAATTTTATAGAATTTCAATAATCGCATTTCGGATGATATAGAAATATACTCTTTGCATCTTATAGTCATGACTCTCATATTATCATACATGACACCCTATATTCATTACTCTCATGATTATATTCAATTGCTCATTACACGTGTATTGACCATTGATAATTTGGTAGATATGGTGATAATTCACTGGTAATTGGAGGCCAAGAGTAAGAAGAACTTAGATGAAGTAACTGATTAACAAAGATTTATTTTTCCAAGTACATCGTAAATACAGAGTATTATAATTACACTCAAACTTTTACTCACATAGATTATCAAAATCATTAGATCAACGATATAAACCTAAATTATCACATTTGAAAACCACAGAACTTTCATTTTGTAAGTTACAAGATTCTCATAAGTCAAGATATTCATAACATTAATTAAAAAAACAGAAGCGAATTAATGCATTAACTTACAAAAAAATTATAAAACAGTCTCATATCAAGTTCACAGAGAAAACACGACGATGTTGATTTGAGTTTCAGTTTTATTATAATTAACTAGTCCTATTAAAATAATGGTTGTAAAAAAATTAGGTTGAAACAGAAATAGATAGATTAAATAGAAGTATGAAAATTTTCAACGAAAATTTACTCACCTTAGCGAACATGATGATATATTTATATGTGTTTGGTTACACTGATTATTAACTGAAAACCCAGGAGTATTTATACTCTTAAAATGAGTTATAAAAATGGTAAAATTTGGTATTTATAAAAATATAATTAGGCGTAGAAGGCTAAAATTAATTTCTTTGGATGGCATATCCAGAAGGCATTGAAAAGCATTTTTGAATAAAGCGCGTGCGATTATGGATTTTTGTCGTTCATTAACGTAACTGGAAGGGGAATGATCGAGTTAGGACAACTGGACAACAAGGAAATATAGGCTTCTAAATTTTATGAGATTTTTCATAACATTCGTCTCTTTCCCCTAATACACGAAGTATAAACATAGAAAGTAATGTAATTGTCAAGGAATTTGTCCTCCGTAAAATATTATTGTTGATTATAGAAACCAAAAGAGTCAATAATATGAAAATGCTGGGAGCTTGAAAAGATTGATTAATTTTTTAAATCAATAATTAAAATTTTTTTATTTGAAAGATTTTACAAACCTATGATGTAACTTTAAGTGACTCTTTCCATTTCTTCACTCATTATGTAAATACCCTTTAGAATGTGAAAACAGCACAAACACAATGAATAAAAAGGCTCACGTGATTACTGCAATCGACGGATCAAAGAATCGAAATCCGATGGTAGGGAAGGTTTAGAGCTTCCCGACCTTGAATAAAAACATCATTGCATTTGAGTCTGTGTGTTTATCCGCCTATATACGAAAAAGTAACTCTCAAAGGTTCCGAGCTAGATGGACGGAACTTGGAATGCCCTCTTCAGCCTCGTGAACGAGTATGAGAAGTTATTATAATATTAAGTATGTTCAAAGTTCTTTTGAAGGCACGATAATAGAAATGAGGCGTTTAACTGTCCCATCGCAGATGACGGGATGTACCTCCTTCCCAGATAGCAAAGAAAGCTTGTCTAAAAGGTTTTGGAAACCTTATCGTCGGCAAGTAAAAATTCTCACATAATCTTTTAAGAACTGAGAAATGCATGGAAAGAATAATTATCGAAAATTACAAGCAATTAAAAATAATTTTTATAGATCACAATCCGAAAAATTTCAGATTCATCGAAGATTTTCACGAAGAGGGCATCGACAGAAAAAAATGAAGAGAACAAAGTTTTTGAACAAGATATTTATTTATTTATCATTTTTTTAAAATTTAACACCAACGAATTTAAAATGAAACATATTTATTTTAAGCACAACAACGAGTTTGCTTTCAAATATGAATAACAAGCAAAATAAATTATGACGTCAATATTTCAAGGGTAGCATCTAGTAATGATTTTTACAGGATAGCTTTTCCAAGACCAATTCCGAGAGGTGCAGCAAGGCCGAGCCTTCCGACTCCGAGACCAATAGGGGCTCCGAGTAGACCATTTCCAATGGCGAGGGGAGCAGCAAGACCGTGTCCAGCCACAAGTCCGTTGGCGAGGATTCCGTTACCAGCGATGACTCCGTTGGCGAGGATTCCGTTACCAGCGATGACTCCGTTGGCGAGGAGACCGTTACCAGCGACGAGTCCATTGGCAAGGGCGATGGGTGCAGCGGCAGCAAGACCAAGAGGGGCGGCGACAGCAACGGCCTTTCCTACTTCAACCTTGGCGTTCATTGACCCGGTTGCTCCATCCCTGATGTCATAGCCATAAGCGTAGTTGCCCCAGGCCTGAAATATAAAATGCACATTAGAAAAAAGGTTTAAACTTTTAAAAGTAATTATATGTCCACACAGAATGCTTCACACAACGTGCAAACGAAAATCGACGATAAAAACCTCCTCACTGTTCTTCAGAATATATATATATATATATATATATATATATATAATATAAATGTAAATATAACTTGTTATATATGATCTTACTTAAACAGAGTAAACAAGACATATCATGAAGCCACTCTTATACTAAAAATTCATTATTTAAACAGTACAGCCAAATCTAAAATAAAATCTAAAGAATTGAAAATACTATAGATACCATGAACAAAAATTAAATTTAAACATTTATGTCAACACGTAAAAAACTCTGTTGTTATTAAAAGTATTGAAAAAAGGCAATACACATATATGGATATATATATATATATATATATATATATATATATATATATATAATGTTCAATGCGGGACAACTGTTTTTGAAAAGAGACAACAAATTTGCTTTGATATTTATTCATAGTATAGAAATGTATTTTTAGTATACAAGTATGTTAAGACAATGTTTTTTTCTTTTCGAAAAATGCTTATGATATTTCGCTTATATTCGGAAGATAAATTAAATGTTGAAACTTTCCTTACCGTTTTTGTAGATATCGACGTGTAAAAAATTTAACTTCAGCAGATTCAGCTAAATTCTCATTTAAAAATTGCTGTGCCTTAAAAGTGTCAAAATATGATACGAATTTTTCTAATTTTGTTATCTAATGATTTGATTCTATAAAAATAAGATATACATAATTTTTTTTATATTTCTTGGAAAGGGAGAGCTTCTGAAACTTCAAGTCACAACCCCAAATTGAGTAGTGCCCGTGAATTTTCTCAGGACCGATTTTTTTTGGTACTTTAACATTTACTAGCAGAAATCTCAAGGAACATATTTTTGAATAGTATTTGCCGCATAACAATTATAAAGCGGATTTTCTTTTATTTATTAATACTTATTACTTAAATTTCGCACTTATTTTACCGTTTTCAGATCATTTGAAGACTTTTATACACAAAGGGTCGTGAGCACGAATCTATGCCGTAAGTAATGAGAAAGAAATACTCATTTTCATTAAATCTTTTTTGATGAATTTTTTCTTCTTCTCCTCACTTGACCACTGCCCCAGAAGTATCCTGCCTCATTAACTAACAGTTTAGGAAGTATGACAATGAATAGGCTCATTTATGATCTCTCAGGATACTTACATCTTGCTGTCTAGATTCTGCGCTGATTCCGGTACTGACGAGAGGAGCAGCGAGGAGGGAGGCGTGGGCTGCTGCGAGGGCAGCGCACAAGATGACGATCTGCACAGAAAAATTATTACACATATTTTAAATTTCTAGCTTTTTCAAAAAAATTGTATTATTCATCTGTAGCAAACATCAATAAGTAATTATGATACCAACACTAACTAGCAAATAGGAATGAATTTTAACGAATGTCTTTGTATGGTAGTGCAACATTTTGTTACTTTGAATTTTATAAGATTTTACGAATAGCTCTCTTGGTGTTATAAATATATACCTTTTGGCTGTAAAATCGTATTATTACATTTATTGCTTTATATTCATCAAATGATAGTAAATAATCCTGAAAATATAATGATAATTCCTTGTTAATAGATGACCAAATATAGCAAGGCACTGGATCTACTAAATCGCTTACAAACCTCCGATTTTTATAATTCTCGAAGAGAGACGGAGAGTTTCATAAAAGAGTTCATTTATTTCAATTAATAAATTATAGAAATGTATCGTTCAAAGAAATAAACCTAAACTGAAGTATTTTAAAAAGCAAATTAACACATACTCATTTTGTAAGTAACAGATAAGTAATAGATGTTACTGTGATCAGAAGCTGAAACACATGTGCCCAATTACCACATAGTCCTGGCGTAATTTGGAACACTCCTGTAAATAAGGCTAGTTACTAATAAATTATTTCTGAGAAAAGGGCATTGCTTAATGAACCCTGCACAACACGATTATGCGCTCACTCAAAATGTAGACCTCTTCTCCATCTTTTATTTTCGTTTTAAATGAAAAGAATGACAACTTCTGCAAAATTCGTTCTCAGTTACCTGAACGAACTCTAATAGGTATAATTTGCAGTGCATTTAAATAATATTAGTATGAAATCTTTTGTGTGCTCATATGGATCGAAATACTTGTACGCATGTCAGAATAATCGAGTTTGTTCTGAATTGTTAATTATATTAGCAATTCTTTGATTAATATTGTGAGGGTGCACATCTATATAGAAAATTGAACACTTGTGAACGATAAACTCACATCTTAAAATCCATCCACACAATCCTTGTATTTATATCACATGCGTTTTAATTACTTTCAACATATGTTGAACATTCAGAAAATATCGCCAAGAAAAACAAAACATTGATCAGAAAATTTGAAAAACCTCCACAAGGCTAAAAATATACTTTATCACTTCATTAACACCCCCCCCCCCCCGCCTAGAGGCTCCCTGTTGATTGGATAGGTATGCTTGAAGCTTTAATGAAAGACCCCCCTCCCAAAAAAAAATTACAAACTTAGAATTTGAATAACATAATTTGAAAAACAGATATTAACAAGGTTAAAAATATGCAGTAACATTTCAGGAAATGCATTTAAATTTGGAAGCAAATTAAAAGAAGCTAAAATTCTCACCTTAGCGAACATTGTTAGTTGTATTAACTATCTTGCTTGAAAGACTTATGCTTTCTTGCTCAGAATTTTAGGGTTTTTATACAAATTCAACTGCTTATTTTATTTTATTATTTTGAAATATAAACAAAATACGACCTTTTATTATTCATATTTATCTATTAGTACTTTAACTCCTGTTTTAACCGACCAGCTGACATTGAAATTAGCATAATGATTTTGGCTTGAACCGGATCTAACTCGTAATTTTCACCTTGCTAATCACCACACCCATAGTCATCCATAACATACTTCTGATTATCTCTTAGCTAACGTTTTTAATAAAATTCATCTATTATAAATTACTTAACCTTTGATTGTAGCGAAGCAACATGGCTGTTTGTATAAATAAGCATTACTGATGTTGTTCAAATATCCTAATTATTAAATACCGAAAAAGTTATGTTTGGAAGAATAGAGTTTGTATTTAAACTGCTTTTAATTTCTCTAATACATACATCTCAAGAAACGATAATATTATCTATATATATATAAAAGAGAAAGTCACTCACTGACTCATCACGGAATCTCCCAAACTACTAGGACTAGAAACTTGAAATTGGATACAGTTGCTTCTGGGTAGTGAGTGCTCACTAAAAAAGGATTTTTTTAAAAAAATTAATTAGAATATTAATTAATTAAAATTACTTTAAATTATAAATTTTTCCGCAGTAACTTCGGAGCATATTATCATTCAAAAGCCATTTTAACATCATATTAAAGTTCACAAAATTAGCATTTCAATACCAGTTTCATTTCCATGCGACATTCTTTTTCATTTTAAATAATTTTTGAAAATGTTTTCAAACACAATTTATAACAATCTTTTTATTGATATCGTCTGCAGCTATATTTGGAGCATGCGCGCAGAGCTCCCTCACTGATCTTTAAAAAATTATTTAAATAAATGCCATGTCATTCTTTAAAAATTATTAATGATTTATGGAGAAATTAAAAATCGTTTGGTTCCCTTGATATTTTCATTTTAATTAAACATTTCAGATGACAAAAGGATTTTGCTTATTATAATATTTAATATAAAGTATTTCTTATATTAAAACAATAAAGACATGAAAAAATTTTGCCCCGAGCAACAAGGAACCAATAATGTGTTACTAAGTCACAACCATCAGCTAATATAATATATCCTCGGATATATAGATGCAAAAATTCTCCATATGACCCAAAATATACTGTATAAAATCAAATATATTTCACGACCGCACTTTAATTCATAGGGAAAAATATGTTTTAAAAGTTATATTTCTATTCCCAAAAATTTAACTACATATATTTTTTTAAAAAATTGAACACCGAACTACCCTTAGTAAGATTGAAATAACATGCACCAAATTAATAGCAGTCATTTTAATTTTCAGCTTCATGATAAATTAGGTCACTTTAGACTCTGCATAATGTTTAAGCCATTCTGTCGTGTTTGCCGTCAACTGTGTTCGTGTTTCTGAATTTCCCTACACTTCTATTACACAAGTTCACAATAATTGTTTGATCCTCGTATTGTAGTTTTTGGGGAGTTGGAACCCTAAGTCCGTTAACCATAACCCTGTTACTTCAATGCACCTTTTCTCAAAATCCGTTATAGATTCATGTTTGAAATTTTTTATACAAGTAAAGTACATCTTTCTCATTATACTGAAATGAGCTTTTGGTTAATGTTTAATTTTTTATAATTTTACAAAATATTTAATTAGACATAAGGAAATTTTATCCTATTTTGACACACGAAGAAAAATGTAAAAAATAAAGTTTTGAGTTTTTTTCAAAAAAGCTCATTTCAGTATAATGAGAAAGGTGTGCTTTACTTGTATACAAAATTTCAAACATGTATCTAAAACATATTTTGAGAAAAGGTACATCGAATTAACAGGATTAGGGTTAACGGACTTAAGGTTCCAACTCCCCTTAAGCTCCAAAGTGATTTATTTTCACAATTGGTCAACTGAACACAAGTTCAGTGACTTCTGAGATAACTTAAGGCAACCTAGATTAACACATTTGCCCATATTTTCAAAAATAAGTTTCAGTTTCCCAGCTTCAGACAAATTTATTACGTGCCTCTCTCCCTATCCTTATCACCTTCACCTCAAAATAGATAATAGTTCCTAATAATTTTTAAAAATTTCATTTCCTTTTCTAATCAAGCGATTAGGAATGATTTGCGATGAAAATAATTTCGTATAATAAACCAGATTTATTTTTCGCATTCCTTTCGCTGTTTTCAAATTCTGCTTTCATTTGCTTTATCCAGCTAAAAACTTCTTTCTGACACATGTTTGATATTTCGCTCAATTTCTCACAATATGAGTTGGCAATTTATATTATGAATATTAAAACTAACTGAACATTTAGGAGAACAGCTGTTGTTATATTCAATTTATAATGGCAATTAAGCACCTCCAGACTTTTATCACATGAATCTTACTACCGAAAATTTTCGGATTATTATAGAGAATTATAAAGTACTGAATAGTCAATATGTACCGAATAGCTTTTATGCCAATTTCAGCAATCTCTCCCGTTAAAAATCCATCATCACATAGATAGATGTTTAAATTTCTTACTTCTTTTAAAAATTTTATTTTATAAAGTTGAAAACTTAACAGTTCTTATTTTCACTTTAATGAGCTCTAGAGGTATTAGATTCGTGTAAATGTTAATCCAACCATAGATTGATTTCTTTTTATGACGTAATGAAGTTAGATTTAACTTATGGATACTTTCTTGGAGTTAACCTTCATGCTTGCTTCTTAAGTTCGTTAAATACTGCTTTCTTTAAAATAAAAAAAGGGAAATTATACCATAATCATAAAAAAGTTATCATAAATATATAATTCAATATTAGTTCCATCATAGTAGATAATTTTTCACCAGATAAACTATTTTTGAATTGACAGATATTTATTCAAAATTTGCTCCATTCCACTAAAACATTTTTTTACCCATTTAATTTAAATGTATTTTGAAGAAGATAAACTGAATTAATTTGGTTTCTGTTTCAAAACTGAGTTATTTTCGTTCGATTATACAATAATGTTTCATTGCTTTGAACATTGCGATGCTCCGACACAAAATTTTATGACCACACAAGGAAGCTTCTAATATTTTAATAATCAGAATTACAATAAAACAGTTTTTAGAGGCTTGAAATTTTGAAATGGTATTGAAGGTTAACGAAGCGGAGCTGTGCAGTGAGAATTCGAGTCTACACGTGCGAGGCCTTGATTGGTGCCATTTTCAGTATCATGAAAACGGTGTCACATATCTGGTTGAGGTTATGTATATGCCAGTTAGGACAGATACATTTGGCTCTCAAGTTTTCCCCTAAACACTCATCGACTGTTTGACCTTGCACAATTCCGTAAATTTACGTCAACGCCCTGAACATGGTGGGAACAACGTTTGAATTTTCATTGTCGTTTAATTTATCGCATGCATTTCGCGAACACATGTTTGATTTAAGGTTTCGTTTATTTGTTGATCCAAATCCATGACCTCAAAGAAAAATCTATTTGAAATTTTCTTATGGAAATATAAATGTTCATAGGATGATGAATGTTTTGTCAAACGGTAAAAATACTCGACATTTATCCGTTACTAACAATGCTTTCAGATTCATCCACTCGCAATATTCAAAGCATGCTATTGTATTTCAAACATAAGGCTGGGACTGTCTGGTACTTTAGTTGCAGGATGGAGACTTGTCACTTGTCCCGCGTTGTTAACGGAAGCGTGATGTAATAACAAAATTTTCAAAATCAAACCATTTCTCGAATCTATTCTTCTTTCAGCCTAAACTCGTCTTAAATTGCTCTTCAGTTTCTCGTTTTCTACTATCAGCCTCCCTTTCAGTATTCGACTGAAGTCTGCCTCTAGCTCTTTGGGAGTTTCTCGCTGTTTTTGTTCTGCATTCCTTTTAGCATTTCCTCGCCGCCTGACTTGTCTCTCTCGGGCCGTTTTTGGCTGCCTTTGGTCTGCCTTACTATCAGTATCTGTCCGATTTCTCCTGTATTATTCTCCAGTTTCGAATGTTTTGGTTTGTATCCTTTCTCCAGCTAAAGATTTACCGATGGAAGCACATTTTATATGCGTGATTAAAATTTAATTTTTCCTTATGTGTAAAAATTACAACAAGTTTTTTCAGGCAAAATGACAGTAATTTGTTTGATCTTATTCAAAATGTAAACTTAAAAATCTTTAGAACGAAAGAAAATTTGATAAAAATATACGTTGCAACATACAATATTGCAAAATACATCACAAGAAAAAAGAAACAAAGACAAATAAGTTAAAACATAGAAACATAATATATCGTTTGGTGTGTCAATAATATTTATGAAAATAAAATTAAGTCTCGGGCTGTGTGAATAATAAATTAGAATAAAATTTTGCAGATGTCTGTAGAAGAAAGGTGCTTAAAGTCATTAAAAATCAAGACAATTATATCGCCTTTCGAACAAAGCTAACGATGAAAATATATACGGAAAACTTGAGAAAATACACAAAAAAATGGCCGAATTAACAACTTAACATTAAATAAATAAGAAAACTAATTAGAATTACGGGAACTCCCATTTGTGAAAATTCATCAATGTGTCAAATTTAATCCAAACCGCCGAACGGTCTGGGCGTGCGTGCATGGCAGCGTTAAAAGCAGGCATACACAAAAACGATTTATTTTATAAATCCGGAATTTTTTTATAGATTCGATAATTTTCGATATAAAAGTTATTTAACACATTCAAGCCTCTAAGATTTTGTGAATTAGTTTTGTGCTGTATAGAAAGCGTACATGTAGATGTTAAAATGTTGCATTATTGTAAGAGAGGTTTGTCAATTTTTGTACCATTTTATTGTAATCCGTTTAAAGAAATGAATAGATGACTGATTACAAAAATACTATCTTTACTATTGCTATTTACTTTGTAGGAAAAAGTAAATGCTTTTTCTGCAAGATTTATGTTTTTACTAGTTGCCATTGAAGAAATGGATGTATTTTAAAGGGAGATCAATTCCCAAAATATGATTTTTAGAAATAAGGAATGTTTTAAATAAAGAAAAAGTAAATTGGAGGAAGAAAACAGAAATATGTATAGAGAATAATTCAATGGATTTTACAATAATTGTATATTATTGTTATCTTATTAGCTTACTAGCCGCCTTCGGCGACCAGCTTGTTCGCCGGGAATATGATTTCAATTGAATCTTGCATCATTTTATATTCATGGTTCCCTTAACGACGTAATTTTAAACTTCAGATTGCGGTAGATATTTAACCCATATTCTTTTATTAGCCTTTCACCTGTTCTGTTCATTGTCCACATAAATGTCCCTAATGGAGTCAAATAACTGACCATATCAAACAGGGTGCCCACTAAAGTCCCTTACCACCCTTTTAACTACCGAATGGCTGCAGCTATCTTCATAAGAGTGGTGTCTAGGCATGGTAAAGTGACTATGCGCTACTAGATGAAACCACTTACAGAGCCACCTGGTGGTAAACGGTGGAGTTAGCGTTATTATCTCTAAAACGGTACGAGATAGAGGAAAAAAGTGAATTACAAAGTTGTAGAGCATCATCGATTTAGTACAAAAATACACCTTATGGTCATGAATGCTAAAAACAGAACGCTTCATTACGGATGCTTGTGCCAACGTGACACCCGCTATGCTACACCGTTTGCAACGTGAAGTTCAAGCAAGGGTCCAGATGTGCATTGTAGCTGACGGAGAGAAGTTTGAACATCGAAAATAAAGGTATCTTGTGATAGCTATTTTTTGTCTTTTCTTTCTAAGAATGTTTTGTCGCGTGTCAGTGTAGGAAATCGCGAACAAACAAATACGTGTTTTAAGCATTCTGTTCTAAGCATTTACGTCCACGAGGTATCTTTTTATACTAAATCGATAATGCTCTACAACTTTGTAATTCACTTTTTCCTCTATCTCGTACCATTTTAGAGATAATAACACTAACTCCACCGTTTTCCACTAGGTGGCTCTGTAACTGGTTTCATCCAGTAGTGGATATTCACTTTACAATGCCTAGACACCACTCTTATGAAGATAGCTGCAGTCATTCGGTAGTTAAAAGGGTGGTAAGGGACTTTAGTTATCACCCTGTATAACATCTAAATGCACGTTGTCGGCGCCATCTTCTCTTTCTTATTCCTCTTGCAAAATATGCATTCGATTTCAACATTAAAAGGGCGCAGTGCATTTTATGATATGAGTGCATATGATAGCAAAATGTATTAGGATTTTACCTCAACTTTCTACAATGAAAGAGAAATGCGCAATTAAATTATTGTTTTACAATCAAAGGGTTTGAATTGCGACAGTAAAAAGTATTGTTGCAAATTACGCCAAAAAACATATTTAAAAATTATCAAAATTAGAGAAAAAAATTGTACGGAAACCTAATTGATATCATTGAAAGCAATGTTTTGCACTTTGAAATGGCGTAAAAACAATTTTTGTGCTGTAATATGTTCCAAAGTTATTAAGGAAAAACGCCGAATTTTCGCTTAATTTTTAATTAATTCAAATTTCGATTAAAATTTCAGAAAAGGAATCCGAGGTGCACATTCACACTCTCCAAAGTATTTTTGTGTCAAATTTCGAAGCTCTAGGTCCAGCGGTCTTCCCTGTAGAGGACCAATACACGGGGACACACACATTCTCCTTTATTATTAGTATAGATTATTATTATGTTCTATTTTACTGATAGCTGTCAACAAATAGAACTGCTTATTCGACTTCAGCAACATCTTGAACCGCCATTAACATTACACCAAAAATAATAATATCCAAAGGAATTGCGTATTTCTCTTTCATTATTTACTAAAATGGGCTGAGGAGATTTTAAGATTTGTTTTGGGATTTCATGGCTCAAGAACTAGTGTCACATCCATTAGTTCTCCTCTTTAAAGATGGCAGAGAATATGCATATCAATGTTAAAAATAAATAAAAATGCAAACTATTTAAATCTTATTCAAAATAATACAGGACATCTTAAATGATCGCTCACAAACTTAAAAAGTATGTAAAACATACGGAAACAAGTCATTTTTGCAATAGAATATCGGATCGAAAACGCAAAAGAAAGCCACTACATGGGTCTCTTTGTCAGTGAATTAAATAAAAGAAAAGAATACACTATATATATATATATATATATATATATATAAAATATATTGTACAACACAGATTTAATAGAATGCAATTTTCCAATAGCACAGCTTCAACGATTGCATGAATAACAAACAGTATTAGAAGTCTTAAGCAACATGAAAAATACGGTAATAGCAAATAGGGTAGACCGGGGCTAGTTGGCCATTAGGGGCACGTTGGGCCAGTCGCAATATTTTTAATACTTTTCGGTATTTAACGCTGCAATTCCAGACAAGTGTGTATTATCCCGCCTTCCTTCTTCCACATCAGAGTTATTGAAGAAGTACAGTTCATTAAAGAAACAGCCAGAATTTTCTAATTTTTACTAAGCTGAGTAAGTTTCCTCACTTATGAAAAATCTTTTTTTTTGCTTATAAATTATAATTTCCATTTTTACAAATAATATTCAGAAAGATAATACTTCATTGTTACTTTAGGGATTGTTTGCTTATCGAAATGCTTCGAGAATAAATCCCTACACTCATAAGAAACAGAAATGGCGATATGGGGCTGGCTGGGCCATTTCTCATGGGGCACGTGGGCCCACGTTGCTACACAGGGTTTATCAGGATGTGCGTAATAGAAATATCTCTGAAAATGTGGGATGGAGTTGTACCAGATTTATTATGCAAGATACTTGTTATGAAAAACCATACGGACTCAATTTTTAATTTTAATTACACAATACTATTTGACGATGACCATAAAAGCTGTATCTCAGTTTCTATTGAATAGAAATGAATAAAATTTGTATATAATACAAATAATGTGGATAATAACACAACTACGTTACTTAAATTAATAAAGTATAATAATATAGAAGAATGTTTTGTGATAGTCACTTCATGTTAGTAGTGGCTCAACTTACCCCGCAGTCCAGTCGGGACAGGTTGGGCCAAGCGACTTGCTGTCAGTTTGAGGTTTTAAATTAATACTGATAGCTAATATATTCAAATTTTACTATGGAGAATTTTTTCTGAAGGTTCACTAATAGTGTAAGCTTAAAAATTTTAAAAAATTTTGAATTCCCTTTTTTTTAAAATTCTTAGCAGAAAAGCAGCCCAACTAGTCCCGGTCTACCCTAGCATGCAGTATCAACAATAAACTTTTAAAGTACATTAAGCATTATGTGTTCAAAGGTCTTGCCGTTTGAAGAGACGCACTCATCGCACGTTGTTACTCATGCAACCTAGATGTTGTGCTATTGTAAATTTGTATTGAGTTAAACCTTTTTTGTACATTTTCTTTTACTTTACTTAATACATTGACGAAGAACCCTTTGTAGCGCCTCCCCCGCCTTTCGAGTTTCCGACCCCTTGTCTTATATCAAAAATGACTTGTTTCTGTATTCCTTCCTACCCTTAAATATAAAATCAACCGTTCGAGATATCTTGCGTGGTCTGTTTAATTATTGTTTAGTATTTCCAATAGGTTGCCAACTAGCATATTAATGTAGGGATTATATTTTTACTTTATTCACATTTCGAATATAAGAATAAAGAAACATGAAACAAATTTCATAATCGTTTTACTAAAATAATTAAGATTTTTTTGAAATGTCGTACTTTTTTTCTTGAAACACTTTCTTAAAACTAGAAAGGTTCTATTTGAGTTTAATTTATTCCGTATAAACACCTTTTTAGTTCAAATATTTGTAACATAACGCCAAGAGGATACAGTTAGTATAACATGTATTAATGTTTCTTCCAATCACCATAAATTTATATTATAAGCTTTTGTAGATAATTATGAGTTTATAACAAAATATTCATATCCGCACTTTACTTATTACTAACTGATATACCCGTTGTTGCTCGGAATGAAAATACTTTCTTGCCTTTTCGTAATAAAAAATTAACTACTAAATTTATTGGCACGAAATGTTCACTACAAGAGAGTGTTCACACATTTTTAGAACGATTTTTATCGTAATTTAAGGACTTTTTTTGTGTTTGAAATGTTCAGTATGATAGACTATTCTTAACTATCTTTATACATCGTAACTTCCATAACAATAATGATTTTTGTGATATTTTGTGGTCCCATTTCTCTTGAACTACTTTCCAAAGTCAAGAAAAGGTTGTAGGCCGACGTTTGGATAATGCAGTTTTTAAAAGTCCAAAAGAACTATTTAAGGTTAAAGGTTATTAAAGGTGAAGGTTATACTCTTAATAATATCCACTTCTTATTCTATTTTTTCCCAGGAAATTAACAGTGGATTGTGATGTGCGGCTACTTGCTTTGTTTTAGTACAGTTTTATTGACTTGGGTCAAGAGATGTTATTTCATATTTGAATATTGTAGATAAAACACGCTATTGATAGTATGTGGAGTTAGTCTTAACATATTTATCCACTCTCTTTACTTTTATTTTGCCATTATATGAAAAATCAGCAACAATCATAATTTCCTTAGGAAAACTTTCTTTAGATTCTTTGAACCATGTTTAAATATTTTTTTCTCCTCTTTGATGATAGTAAATTGAATTTTTTCTTGCAGTCATTTAAATAGACTCAAGCTTCATCTATTGGCACAAATTTTTTTCCATTTTTGTCTGGATAAATGCTTTTTATAAAGAATTCTGTGGCGTGTTCTGCGTTCAGCGATATGGCGTGGAGAAAGACGATGAAATTGCTTTTTTGCCTTTTTGGTTTTTTACAGTTGATACTGAGCATTTTAATGATTTTGTGATAAATATTTGACTTGGAGGGTTTTCTTTTAACATTAAAGATATCATCTTTGCAATATTCGAAGAACTACTTTTTTCCCCTTGGATACGTATTTGGAACAATTTTGAACAAACTTGAACAATTTTTTCCTTTCTTATTAACAATATTACCTATTGCGGCTTTAGATATTAAAAAAAACATGGCTTTCACAGCGTCTTTAAATAAATGAATAAGATTAATTTTCTTTGGAAAGAGCAAAAACGTATCCTTCCATCCATTGCTTCTTAAAAGTAGTTTGCATGTAAACAAAAATTTTATGTTGCAAATGATAACTTATAGCTTCAAAAATGTAATTGTTGTGAAAATAATTTTTTCCAAGCAAATGAATTTTTCCTACAGCGAAACGAAATAGTTCTAAAAATGTGCGAACACCCTCTGTAAAACCTTCCTTACGTTTCAATATTGTAATACAATCTCAAGTGTATTACGGGATCATTAGAAAAGAATATTCTAACTTTTAAAGCTTATCTTTCTTTAACAAATAACTAACAGGAACGTTCTATATGGGACGCGCGTTTTGAAGTTCTATTTAATTTGCGAATTTTGGCTTGAATAAAATATGGTCAAAGCAATGTTAAGCTATGTTAGTCACTGAAAACAAATTATGTCAAATTCTCCATCAATTCCTTCCTCCTCCCCAAATAACCTTATTTAATCAGTATGATAGATTTTAAAATGCCCCAAAGTTACATTTCCAATACTTTGCAATTTTTTCTTATGGGGATAAAGTGGTAGTATTCAGTAGAAAAAGATCAAGTATTTTTTTCGCCAAGCCAGCTAAGATTGGCGATACTGAAACGAAAGTAGTTGAGCCATCCGTAAATTACCGTAAATGTCGCAAAGAGTGTCGTATGAATTTGAATACTGTAAAGTTATCTTTCGGGTTTTTCCTGACGATCAGATTGAACATCTATGAATTTATGGTGTTTTTTTTTTATCAATGTTAGGTTTGAAATGATTGGCCAGTGACGATTATAGCTTCCATTGTGTTTTAACAATGGCCTTCAAGCTTTCTTTTCTAAATGAAACTTTCAAATTTAAGTATACTTTTGTACTCGTCTAAATATATATTTACAAGGAAAAGGATTAGATCGTTCTTATAAAATGGAATAATGACATTTTTAGCATGAACTCAATTACTTAAACTAAGTGATGTTACGGCTTACTAACTTCTAGTTATGTGTTAATAATATGTCAATGAAAGATTTGAAAATGTGAAGGACCACAAAACTTTATAAAAGAAATCTAATTTATTTTAAATTGACAATACAAATACTAAAATAAATAGAACACCAAATTCGAAATTTTATCGTTACAGGGGACATCCATTCAAATTAATCTGAATATTCTTAGATCAAAGCTTTGCCGATTCCAGCACCCAAGATGCCAGCTCCATATCCCAGTCCGAGGACACCTCCGTGTCCAAGACCGACTCCATATCCAAGACCGAGGACACCAGCGCGTCCGACAATACCTCCGTAAGCTACTGGAGCGGCAATTGCAGGGGCTGCAATGGCTGGAGCAGCATAGGCCAGTGGAGCAGCGATGGCAGGGGCGGCGACGGCAACGGCCCTTCCTACTTCAGCCTTGGCATTCATGGAACCGGTTGCTCCATCCCTGATGTCATAGCCATAAGCATAGTTACCCCAAGCCTGAAAGACAAAAAGGACAATGAAAAACAAAAATTTGAACCTTAAAATTATCTTACGCATATGTACAGAATATTTCAGACATGATTTAGACGAAAATTGATGCAAAATCTCCTATCTGTTCTTATGAGCATACTTCTAATTCTTGATGCCTAGAGACAAAAGAGACATACATGATATAGTCGTCGTTCACGTAGAAGTCACTAAGTGCAAAACTGTAGTTTCGAGATGTGGTCAGTTTAAACTTTATTAATTTTGAATCGTTATGATAAATACTAAAAATTATTTTACAGATTTCTAGCTCCTACGGCTAACTTACTGATGTTTAGATAACAGGTTTCTCTCACGAAATAATTAATTGCAAATTCTAATCGACTGGAGTAGTCTGTCAAAAGGTTTTTATGGACTCAGTGACTTCTGCCTGAACGTCGACGATATACACGATTGTAAGAAAAGACAAAAGACACATTTAACTTCCCAGTTTATTTATAAGAGAAAAGTGTTATTTGTTAAATTCAAAGTAAAATTAATCATAACAACTATTATAATAGAGCTGGAGTTCTGAATATACTCGTAATAATGATGTTTACTTTTTATTCTGAGAAGTCTAATTAAAATTTAAAAAATTCCTTATTTGTTTTGAGGTGTTAGCGCAATTTTCAGTTTAGCTCTATTGGAGAACACTAATAAGAACAGGTAGTTGTATAGGATTTGGTTATTTAATTGTTTGGTTTTATAGATTAAAAATGATGTACATAATTTTTCTTTTTTTCTTTGGATGGCGGAACATTTTAAACTGAGCGTCACGAGCCGAAGTGGTATTGTATAGCGTAAACATTCACATGGCCATTGCTTTCAAATTCTTCAACATTTGTACGTAGTTAAAAATTTTAAATAATTCATAGCAATTTTAATACGAATTTTCTTAATAAAAATTAATATTCCAAATTCGTATCTAGTTTCTTATTTCCTAGTCCACAAAATCCTTTAATTTTGAAACGGAGCCATCAAAATTTATTCCACCTGGAGAAGGGTTTCTGGCACTAAAACTTTATGCTCATTGCACCAGTTGTATACTGGCCCCATAACTTACAATCAAGAAAAAATGGCAATGAATATGTTTTCTTCTCCTCTGTCTATTTACTTACATCTTGTTGTCTGGATTCGGCGCTGATTCCAGTGCTGACGAGGGGAGCAGCGAGGAGAGAGGCGTGGGCAACTGCAAGGGCAGCGCACAAGATGACGACCTGCACAGAAAATACCTTCAATAAGAATTACATATTGCACTTTTTCACTTTATCTTTATCACTCATTCGTAAAAATAAAATAAAAGTTAATATTGAAATAAACAGCAACTAGAAAATGCGAATGGACACGATTAAATATCTCAATATTTTGCTGTCGATTATATTAACATTATAAAGTTTTTAAACTGGCAAACTTTCTGTCAGTTGCATGATGCAAAAATCGCTCAAAACGCTATGCAAGGCAGATTGATGGACTTAGATGTGTAAATTTGGCACGTAATTAGTTCTTGTTTAGCGAGTGCTCGTTAACAAAGGGCTTTCCAAAAATTAATTAGTTTTAATAAATTAAAAATTAACAGAAATTTTAAAGTTTTTCCTCAATAACGTAGGAGACTATTTATGGCACACAAACCATTTTTAGACCACTTTATAATGAAAAAAATTAGCTTTCCAGCGGTGCCAATTTTTTTCTTTGGATTTTAAAAAGATTTTCGTGAACTTTTCGAAGTTAATTTTAAGCACAATTTGTAACAGTGTTTTTTAATTGTCGTAATGAAATTCAATCAATTTTGTTTCAACAAATCTTTCAGTCTGTTGATTTTGCAAATGCTAACGTTATGAAAGAAAACATGGAGAAGGGGGCATTAAAGTTCAAAGTAGAATTTTTACTTTTACTTTAATTTACATGATAGTGTTTTTAGGCTGGTATTCTTTCTCTAAATTGCGTGATGTAAAAATTGTTACGCCCAGAATAAACGGCCGATATGTTCAAACTAGACACAGACAAGATAGAGAGATGAAGGCTAAATAATTATCATGTTATGATGTTCTGAATAAGAGGTTCAAAGTTCCTTTTTGTTCTTTTTTTGAATTTCATATAATTTCAAAAATAGTTCTCTTGGTGTTACAGAAATATAATGCTTTTCTCTTAAAAATTTGCATTTTTTCACTTTATTGCTTTTAATACAAAAATCGACTGATAATAATTTGGTAACGATTCCAGTACTCTGATAATTTGCTGGCACTAGCAGACCATATATCGTAAGACGCTCCCAAATATTCATTTTTCTAAAATTCATCTTAAATAGAGATATATATAAGAGCATTCGATTACGTATACATATGAATTATAATAAACTCTATTAAGGTGATACAAACCTAAACAGTTACTTTTGAAATGCTAAATTAAACTTTCATTTTGTTAATTAAAGATAAACAGAAGGAACAAAATAGCGGGAGAAAATTATTCATTAAGTTAGAAAATAAAAAATTAAAAAAGTGCTCTAGAATAACTCCATAGAAAAAAATTGGTTTCGAGTTTAAATTTCTACCCTATTGTAATCAATTGTTTTACTTAAATAATAGTTATAATCAAAAATCAGTTAATAAGGTAAGCATTTAAATACAATTTTGACAATCGACAATTTACTCACCTTAGCGAACATGATGAAAGATTTAACTGTGTCTGGATACACTGATTGATAACGGAGATACACGAGTATTTATACTTATAAAATGAGTAATAAAAACAGTAAAATCTGATATTTTTAAACACATAATTGGGCGTGGAAGGCTAAAGGTAATTTCTTTTGTCAATGTATCCTGGATGGCCTTGCAAAGCATTCTGGAAAAGAACACGTGCGATTATGAGCTTATGATGTTCATTAACATAACTGGACATAGAATGATCAATCCAGTTGAAGAATAAGGAAAAATATGTTGCGAAATTTTGTGTCATTTTTCATAACTTAGGGTTCTTCGTATACGAAGTATAAACATATAGAGTCATACAATTGTCAAGGAATATGTCATCGGTGTACGTCGATATTGATGGTTTAGAGCTTGCCGAGCTTGAAGAGAAGCACATTACTTGAATCAATCCTTTTTAAGGCCGTTGGAAGTATACTTACCACCAAATTCATCAATTTTTAAATGCATCTTTTATATTTGGCTTTCTTATGTTCTCGTCAAATTTTTTGATGAAACAAAAACCTAAATGTTCCAATTTCTTATCTCAAATCATAACGAATTGTCTTGACATGGTAATTAATTATAAATTAATAAAATAAATTAACAAAAATTAATGTCATCCACTAAGCTAAATGAATTTCTTTTCTTAAATTAATCTCAATTCCAAAGTTATTTTATTATACTACTATTAGAACAAAATGGCCCTTTACAGGGTTAAGCCAGCGTGTAACCATTATTCATCTATCAGTCTACATATGGAAACGATAACTTTCAAAGTTGGAATTATGTGTCTGTTAATTTATCAGTCTATGCGTGCGTATTTAAACACAGTAACTCAAAAAAAATGCTGCGAACTATATGGTTGAAACTTGGGATGTGTTCCTTACACTAAGGATAGAAAAAATAGAAAAAAGATATAAAAAAGACAAAAACAACAATAATAGAAGTGGATAAACTTTGTGTATAAATGTTTTTCTTTCCAATTTGTTCCAGAATAGGTTCAGGCTTTAGAGGAAAATTCAAATTTAGACCTTAAAGTCGTTTTTCCTCGACAGAAAACCTATTCTAATTTTGAATCTGCATGGGTGAAGGCCTCTGATGATATCATCCACTATATTCTTCTTCCCCTCGTTCTTTTTCATTCGTTTTTTGTTAATATTATTGCATTTTCACCTCTATCACAATTAAAAATTTCCTTAATTTGTATTTATATCTTTGCTCCTTACACTAAATGGTGGATATTTATCAAATAATCTATCCTCTTATCTGCATTATGAAGCCATCAAGATTCATGTTAAAAAAGTTTACGGATCCTCAACCGCACTGAGTGAAAATATTATGCATGAGTTTTCTGCTTTGTTTAAATAGGGTAATGTAGAACTTCGGCTTTACCGCCAGACTTCCAGTGTAATGTTTCGTCAATGGGAACCTTCAAAATTTCAAGACTCTGTTTGAAGATGTTAATTAATGTTTAAAGTAGAGTTTTTTAATGTTATATCTTAAGGATACTTTGAAAATATAAAATTTGATGTTCCTATGGTTGTAGCTCTCAATGTTTACTTAAAATAAGAGCCTCATGTTGTGGAAAAGCTACTATTACTATAATTGTTCGTTATCGCTTTTTTGGCGACTTTTTAAGGCTTGTGTTTTTGTTAAAATTTTAACCAAATTATTTAGATAATCACTGGCTGTAAAATCTTTAACCAAACAATTGAGCTAATTTCTAACGTTCCGTTTGGAATTCAGCTGTTTTAAGAGCTGTTTTTTAAAAGCCTTTTTAAATAAAAAAAAAATAAACGAACTATATTCAGCGCTTTGTATACTAAAGAAAGAACTGGTTCGAGCTTGGCGATTGATACAGTATCCAAATGGATTTGACTACTGCCGAAATCGGAGGGTAACCAGAAAACAGTCTGTGAATCCAACATAAACAAAACAGAAAACTTCTCCATGCACATTCTCGATTTCATTCAGAAGGTCGATGGAAGAACACTTTCCGAACTTTAGCCAGAGTTAGACGAAAGTTGCTTGAGCAAAAATTATAGTTAGAGGTTTGATTATATTATAAAAAATTAAATTAAATATCCTACAGTATCCTGGATAATTATTTTTATATCTCAATAACCGGTTCAATTGTAATGGAAATGAATGCAAATGAATTCTTATATTTTAAATGCCACGAATTAAAACAAATAATATTATTAAATATTTCTATGTGTACTCATTCGTAACAGGTTCCAATTCTTTTATCTCTCCTTTCATTGTTTGGTTACGATGATTATCACACGTTTAAGCCCACTATTATGTTCAATTTGTTTTTACCATTTAAAAGTTAATGAGTTTATACTGAAAGATTATAATCGAATGAGATTATTTGGCAAGGGTGGCCGAAAAAACCCCTTTTCCGAAATTCGATTCTGTTCAATGTGCAGAAATTGCTATTTGGTGCCAGTAGTTTACTGGATTTTTTAGGGGGGGGGGTTAAAATTTTGAGGTACCATTTGAGAGGTTTTAAGTTGAGAGGCAGCAAGCGATACACGGAATCAAGAAATCTCTAATAATATATGGTGCCTGTGATAACAAATGCTGCGTGGGGTAAAAAGGAAAGATTTTCAAGACATTTTATTGTTGCAAAAATATTTATGCTCTATCGACAATAATAGTCGTTATCAGACATATACCTGTCTTATTAGGTGACATATCTGGACTAATCAGAATCGAATTATATTGGCCTTCTAAATAGGAAAATTATAATTCAGACATCTGTAAGAGAAATGTCCATAAAAACTGGATGTAAATATCAGAGATCATAGGAATATATACTAGTGGGAAAATGCTAAGGACCATTTTTAAGATGAGAAAAATTTGGACTTAATAGGAATGCAGTGGTTCGGAATCAGTTGCGGAGAATAGCAGAACATGCAACCGTCGGATCTCACATTTTACAGTGAAGATTCGTTCACGAGGGCATTTAGGGGGACTACCAGAAAGTGATGAAGACGTAAAGGTATTTTGGCCCACTCCGTTTCACAGAAAGCTGATAATGAGTTGAAACTTTCATCAATGGTA
>BGPR01000921.1:5668-21913 GCA_013235015.1 Araneus ventricosus
ATAGAGGAATGCGTCACCAATTCATGCGTATTTTTGCCCAACTTTGCGACTCAGCAGTCGCTGAACTACAATTCCGATTTTCAATTTTTTTTTTAACTTCTATTGTTACCCTTTACCTCCAAAATAAGATATTAGTTATATTTTTAGCACATGTAGTAACCGAGCTATAGAGGATCTCCCATACAACGTTTTCCGTGGCGTTTTGCCCTGTGAATGAAATTCCTTCCTGAGACCCCAATGGGAGGAACGTAGTCCTACGTTAAAATTATAAAAAAAAATATTTCCAGTATTAACATGCTTACTTAAAAAAACAGACTACTATTTTAATGACAATTTTATTGCTATCATGTATAGCAACAACAACAGGCATTAGAGCTTCAGTTTTATTCTCAAGATTTTAGAAAACCAAATTGGGTATGTTGCTTAAAGACAACACCGGTCATTTGAGGGTTAACATTTACATCTATCTCGTTAAATAAATAGGACATTGTTACACCTACTTAATAAAGAGCTGAATCTTATTTTAAGTTTTGCTAAATTCTGAAGTACCCTACAGATAAGTGAGGCGTTGCATTGCATAGATCGCCTAATTGCAAGAGACACAACTCGACAAGCAGGCAACTTCTTCCCAAAGATGATATCCCGGTGTGTTTTCCAATGAGACTGACGTCATTTGGAACAATAAAAGCGTCGATTAACCACCGGGTCACCCAGAAGCATTGCGACACCCAGAGGTAACTCGCAGGCACTCATTACACTTGTTACCTCTGCTACACCGCCAGAACATTCGTTATTGCTTCATTACGGAGAGAGGCTTCAGGGAGTAGACCAAGGTCTTTTAAGTGAAAATGGGTCTGCATTACATTCATTATTATTGCTAGTTACACCGTTCTTGATTATGTACGACGTAATCTATACTTATTGTTACAGTCATGGAAAGTCGCTTCCCAGCAATGCAGGTCTTATGGTTGGGAAGAGGGTTTTACAAGGTGAAGCATGGAGTGACCTCAGCCACTCTCGTGGCACGCATGACCTTGGCGACAAACTTGGCGACCATTTTGGCGACTTGGCGACAAATTTGGCGACCTTGGCGACAAATAGATTATTCTCGAAAATGCACTCCTTTTCTCGATATTTCTATTAGGGGCCGAGATCTAGGATTTTCATGAAAATTCTATGTGACGTCACGGCCTAACGGGGAGAGTATATAAGACCGCGTCTGGACCACAACAGCGTCTTTGAACGACTGGTTACTGTGAAGCGTAAACGTCTTCGGAGTTCTATCTGCTGTGTGAGCTAATCAGCTGGTGAGCTGAGCTGTTATTGTCGTGACTAGTTATTTGCTGACTGTTTGTGCTGTTAGATATCAAAGTGCTGAACTGTGAATACTTGTGAATTGTTGTCTATTTACATTGGTAATCTGTGCAAGGACTATTGTTTCCTGTACCTGTGTTACGTGTTTTCCTGCATATTTGTAAATAAACCTTCATTCTCCATTATCCTGCGTGTTGGACTATTTACACCATACACCCACGGTAAGATTTTGTGCAACAAAAGGCAATGTTTGTGTGTGTGTGTGTCTGCGATGTCCAGACGAATCTATCGCACATACATCTATGAAATGTGGCACACAGGTAGTCGTAATGGTGACCAGTGATGTAAAATACCCAGGTATTTATTTTTAAGGGTAAATACCCTGGGTATATACCCGGGTAAATACCCAAAATGGGTATTTACCTGGGTATTTATTTTTGAATTACTCCTATTCATGTAAAACACAGGCACTGCTATGAAATATGATGTCTCTATATATTATAAATATATATAGAATATATATTGAACATAAGATAAGATTAAAAAAAAAGAAAACTCGTAATATATGAACCTTTTAAATTCTATAAAAACTAAAAAAATGAATCAGAAAAAACAAAAACGCAATACTATATCATGGATCTTACATAAAATACGTGGCTTAAATATCAATCCTTTTTAAAACTCAACTAAATTTTTAAAAAAGAAAATGTTGAGTTTGGTTTTAAAATGATAAAGAACTGATAATAGAAACTAAAATGAAAGATACAATTGTTTATAATTCTTTTTGGATTAATTAGTGAAGTACCAGACATTGCTGATAAGTTAGCAGATGTTTCAGTTCTACAGTTTTTAAAAGTTAATTATTCTGAAAGTAATATTCACTTATATCACTTTCAACAAAAGTAAGTTATTTTTGCAACAAGATTTCAGGAACAAGAAATGTGAATTTTTTGTTGCTGAATCTGTTGTATTATTTGACGGTATAGTAGACATACACACTCACACTCAGTTTCCTGGTTAGACGGGATTCATCTGGATCATGAACGATCTTAAAACTCTAAATTTGATGCAAGTGTCATGGTTGGAATCTGAATAAAAGAAAATTGATTAGCTATTTTATCCCTTTCAGAACCTTCTTAATCCACCAAGACTTTTGAAACATTTTTTAATGTGTTTTTCTGTTTCTCCATTTTGCTTACACTGTTTGTACTCAACATTACAGCACTTACACTTGGATACTTTTATCATCCTTAACATTAAAATCTCCAAGAAGATAACATTCCCCCTTTTTTCTTACTTTTTAACGTAAAATTTACAGTAATATTAATATACGCGAAGTAAATTACTAACTATTCAGTGAATCAAAACAAGAATGTTTGATTTCCTGCATGGCAATGTGAGTAAATTATGGATCACAAGATTCATTGGTACTGTCTGTCTCTACTAATAATAATGGAGAATGTGTGTGTTTTGGTGCTCTATAGGACAGACCGCTAGGCCTAAAGCAACGAAATTTGGCACAAACATACTTTGGAGGGTGGGAATGTGCACCACGTAACCGTTGTTTTTTTAAAATTTGAATTAAAAATTAAACGAAATTTTGGAATTTTTCTTTAATAACTTCCGAAAATAGTACAGCACAAAAATTAATTTTACACCATCTGAAAATTTAAAAACGTGTCTTTTCAATGATAACAATTAAGTTTTCATTTGATTTTTTCTCTAATTTTAATAAATTTTTAAAAATATTTTTGTTATTCATTGTTACAATGAAATTCAAACCATTTTCATTGTTTAAACAAATATTCAATTGCATGTTTCTCTTCCATTTGAGGCTAATATAATATTCTATTAGATTTTCTTTTCTTTTTTTATTTGATACGTATATAAAGAATCAAGATAGTAAGTATATAAAGAAATAATCCAATAAACTGAACGATTATGGTTGCTACATTTAAATTCATTTTATTAGTTTGTTTTAAGCCAATTAACATGCTGTTGGACGTAAAACGTTCCGCGGTATTTCGATGTTGAAATAAATTTGTTAAATTAAAATTCGCGTCGATTACGTACAATTAGATGTAACTTGACACGAACAGTTACTTGACTCCATTAGGGACTTTCATATAGACGAGGAACAGAACAAGTGCAAGGCTACGTTAAGAATGCTGGGTAAATCTCTATCGCAATTTGAAGTTTAACATTTTGTTATGGGAACCGTGAATATCAAACTATGCATAAGAGAGTCAGTTAAAATTATATCCCCAGCGAACAAGCTGGTCGCCGATGGTGGCTAGTATAACATAAACGGCGTTAAAAATAATTATTCTATTGTAAGTGTCAAAGTTTCAAACCGTAAAAACTAAATTATCGCCTGATCCCATTTAAGTTTTAGAATACTTCATTCTGAATCCTGATAGCAATTATTTATTGTTTATATAATTTATTCAAAGCTGCTTTTTTTTAATAAAAAATACCCAGTTTAGGAGTACATATTATTTTTTTTATTTCACATCATTCACAAATACTTTTTTAAAAAATACCCAGTTTTGGGGTATTTATAATTTTTATGTTTCATTTTGAATCAACATCTGGAAATGCATTTTTTTTTCAAAATATCCAGTTTGGAAGTATTTTTAAATGTTATATGTTTTATTTTGAATCACCATTCACAAATGTAATTTTTTTCGCAAAATATTCAGTGTAAGGGTATTTATTTAAAGCTTCATTTTGAGTCATACCATTCTCAAATACTTTTCTTGCAAAATATCCAGTTTTGGGCTTTTATAAATTTTAAGTTTAATTTTAAATGACCATTCACAAATACTTTTTTTTTTGCAAATACATTTTTAGGAGGTATTTATATAACTCTGTATGTTTCATTGTGAATCAGCATTCGAATTTCATTTTTTTCGCAAAATACCCAGTTTTTGGGTATTTACCCAGGCCTTGGGTAAATACCCGGGTATATACCCAAAAAATATTTACCTACCCACTGGGTATTTACCCACCCCACATCACTGATGGTGACTCAATGCACCTCGAAGCCGAAATTTTAAAATTTAATCTAGAAAATTTTTTATTTAATGTTTTGTGTTGTTTTGATTGAATTTTTAGTACTAATTTCTCAATAGAATGGTTCTGAATAATTGTACGAAAAAAAATAGATAAACCATTGGAAAGAGCATGCGATTTCCGTTCTAATGAAGTTAGTTTTGAATTTCTAACGTAATTTACTGAATTTTGAGAATTTTTTTTAAAATAGTCACTTTTCAAAAATAAAATTTTCCTGAACTCTTAAAACTCTTGCATCCGATGTTCTAATAAAGATATCAATTTGAAAATTTTTCAGCTTATAACTGCAACGGTTCTGTCGGATTTAAAACAAGAATGGTTAAAATATCTTTTTTCGTTTTTTTCTAATTAATTTTTTCCTGGTAGTTGAACGATATTTTTCCTCTAGCGAAGCTTCCGCCCGCGACAGCTCTCCGGCAGGTTGCGGGCAATTTCATTGGCTGAAGGGCCAGGGTGACGTCATTACTTTCGCGTTCTGCGAGGAAATGGTTTATTTACTCGATGACTTCGATTATTATTTTTAAGCGTGTCTTAACTTATTTCTTTGCCTTTCATACTTTGCTTGCGGTGTAATAAATATCACATTGTAATTTTTTAACATTGTTTTGGATTTAACGATACTCCGTCGAGAGGAAAAAGAGGCGGACCAACTCAATAATATATATATTTCTGTTTTGATTTCGTTTTTAAAACTTTCATTTATGTAATTGTATGAGGACTTTTTTTTATTTTGTTGAAGTCCACGGGCAACGCCGTGCGCGTACTGCTAGCACAGGATATAACGTACCCAAAGAAGCGTGGTGATTATTGAGTACGCTTAGCTTCAACGAACTAGAGCAAATATTTATTTGCATTCCATATACAGGATTGCAAGCTGCATTTCCTCAGTATGGGTTTATTATATTTAGAGCCTAGCTGGTCGCAGGGAACATAATTTCAAATGAATCTCTTACGGATAATTTTATATTTCTGGTTCCCTTAACAGAGTAATTTTTAAGTTCAAATTGCGATAGACATTTAACCCGCGTTCTTTTCGTATCCGACTTTACTTTCTTACTCCTTATAAACAAAACAGCTCTCTTAACCGTATTGCAAACTACATTACTGATGACATGGTTCTCCAAGAACTCAACTAGCATGAAAAACAAGAGACATGACAACATTAGATCGTAATGAAAATCAGTTCAAGCTGACAATACAGACAGAGAATGTTACAATCAGTTCCCAAGAAATAACAAATTCAAAGAACTCTTATGGCACAGATTATCAACTTTGGAACCTCGCCGTGGCAGTGGGAGTATGTATAAATTTAAAACCAAATATGCTTCCTGGTTTAAAAAAGCCGAATTTTTAGTTAGAAAATTAAATACTGTAAAACAGATAGTTTTATAATTTTATGTTATCCTACCACAATCCTTGAACTTGGTACGTTCGATCAACCATTATAATTTTATGTTATCCTACCACAATCCTTGAACTTGGTACGTTCGATCAACCATTATAATTTTATATTATCCTACCACAATCCTTGAACTTGGTACGTTCGATCACCCGAATTTGACAGACAAAGGTGATTTTTTTTTTATTTTACTCGTGAAAGAGAAAAGTACCAGAATCTCTTACAATCATTTAGCTAAGGACCTAATGGAATACAAATGTTTTGGGAATAACAAAGATATTTCCAGAAAATAATATTCGCATTAAGAGCTTCAACAATTTGATGTCTGAAAGCAAGCGGGAGTTGCCTCCCCAAAACTTTCTCGCATACGAATAACACGGGTAGGGGGGGGGGGAATACCCCGCGCGCCGAAAAACGTGCGGTATTCCCTAAGGTGGGGGAAACACTCGTTCCAGAGATCGCAGCTTTTTTTTTTTTTGCGTAGAATGGAATAAAAAAAAACCGAATAGAAAATTTCAACGCCTTTTTTTAAACCGATTTAAACGAAAATTGGATACAAATTTACAATTAGGGTTTCAAGACTACATACGAAATTTCATTAATCAAAGTAATTTTGTTAAGAAGTTATGGCGTTCAAAGTATGCGATTATACAGACCTATAGATGGTAAACCCTTTGACGGATTTGGCCCAAAATTTTATACGGACTTACATTACTGGTGAAAAAACTGTGTACCAAATTTTATTCATCTAGATAATTCAAGTTTCTGAGGTATCGTATTCACATGAACGCCGACAGACAGACTTCCCGCACACGGACTTTGTCCAAAATTTGATGAAAACCTAAACAATAAGTGTAAAGACCACATACCAAACTTCGTCCCCGTAGCTCTCATAGTTTTCGAGTTGTCGTGTTCAAAGACAGAGAGACAGACATATAATTCCAAAATTGTATTTTTCGGACTCAGGGAGGTCTAAAACGTGGAGATTCGTCAAAATCTCGTGTTCGAATTTTTTGACGATTACAATACTTTCTCCGCATCTCATATTTCGTATACGAGAAAGTAAAAAGATACTACTACTGAGCGACATATTTTGAATACAATGTTATATTACAACATTAATTTTTTTTCAAAAATCTATCATTTACCTAAATTAGATATTCTCCTCCAAGGAAATGAATGAATTAATTAAAAAAGCAAGTGCTTAATCATAAACTCATCCAGGGAGAGTTATTCCAATTCTTTTTGGCACAACATTATTCGTCACGCCAAAACAGAAATAATTAACGCGTGCATTAAGAAAAACGGATAACAGATGGCGATGATTTCAACACTCCAGTAAACAACAGATGTTGATGGAAAAAATTCATTTGAAACATCACCGGAAAAAGAATATTGCGCACATACATCAGCACGAGTGCAGTTCACATTTTCATCGGAAAAGCAATTCATTATAATGAGAACTACCAGAAAGTCCGCTGCATTCATATCTCATTATATTAAGCGACCCATCGATAAGCTTAATGTCCATCTCATTAAAGCACGCGAAACATTTATTTCGCAGCGTAAATAACGGGGGGGGGGTGCTGGGAAGGGGGTGTTTCGCTTATCGATGTTACTTGATGCGTTTATTTGAAAACCAGTTCACGTGTCTTTTAAAATAAAGCGACCATTACGATCTGCAAGCTGAAACAAGGGGATTTCAATAAATAAAAATCGCAGTCGGCAAGCCGGAAGGCAACAGTAGATTGATTCCTTTGGTTTGGAGATATAAGGAAAAGAACTTTTCGTCCTCTATTTTCATTATGGTTGGAGCTGCAAGAATGAAAGAGGGTGGAAAAGTCTGCAAATGACGAGAGCTTTCAAACAAGGTGTAACATGCATAGGTTAAAAGGCAATTTTAAATTTAGGGGGTGGGGCGGAAAATCACATTTCAGTTCATAACTTCTAAGCAATCACAGCTATCAAAAAACTTTAAATATAAAAATTCTTCTTTAAGAGAAGGCGATAATTCGTCCAATTTCAATTTTCTTTCTATCTTCAATTGGAAAAGAATTATGGGGAAATAAAAATTTCCACCCCCTTTGAGCTGGATAGCCCATCTACGAACTCGATAGAGATTTCCACTATGCTTACAACATATCCCACGCCAATTAAAGTCAAATCAAAATTACTCTAGTTATCGTGTTCACAAAATAACATGGGCAAAAGCGTTATAAATATAACACTATATACTATTATAAGAATTGGGGGGGAGGATTAGAATTTTACAAAATTTTATACTTGGATAGTATCTTTTTGCATTTTGCATTACATCCCTAAACAGGAACGCTAGGTTTCGGAGGGTACTAAATCATAAATTTTTCAAGCAGAAATATTATTGAAAAAATCCCCGTCGGCAAGCCGAAAGGCAATAGATTCCTTTAGACCGGAGATATAAGGAAAAGAACATTTCAACCTCTATTTTCATAAGGATTAGAGCTGCAAAAATGAAAGAGAGTGGAAGAGACTGCAAATGACGAGAGCTTTCCAACAAGGGGTAACATGCATAGGTTGAAAGTTACTTTAAGTTAGGTGGAGAGGAGGGGAAGGGAGGGAAAAATCACTTTTCAGCTCATAACTTCTAAGCAATTGCAGATATCGAAAAAGTTTAAATGCAAAAATTGTTTGCTATGATAAGGAGATAATTCGCATAATTTGAATTTTCTTTCTATTGTCTTTCAATTTTAAAGGAATTATGAAGAAATAAAAATTTCAACCCCCCACCATTTCCAACTCTTTTGATATATATATACATACACACAATAATAAACAAATACAGTAACAAATTTTGTTATTTTGGTTTTTATGATATGGTTTTAATGTTTTATATATATATATAAATGTATTCGTTGTTGTAGTCGTTAAATAACAAAAACAGGCTGAGTTATATTCTAATTTTCATTTTATTATGGGAGAGTGACGGACATACGTGCGTCTTAGTTGAAGTTTTTTTTAAGCCAAAAGGGAACAGAAAATCCCTGCTTTTTCCCAGGTAGGGATTTAACAGATAGATACGTGATCAAAGTGAAGGGGATAATAGCTATTTTTAGTAAATTAAAGTGTTTTAGGGAAAATGCATGGCGTCAAGGAGTCGCTGATTTCGCGATTTGTGCGCCCGTGGAAACGATTAAAATATCCTTTTAGTAATAAATATGCCAAGACGAGAGATTTAATATACCTCCAGCGCGGGAAATAAAACGAAACTGGAGTTTAAGAAAAGTGATTTTGGAATACATTAAGACTTTAAAATATATAGATTGTTACATATTATACATATATATACACAAGTAAAATAACATACACATCAAACATCCATTTCAAGAAATTTAACTGATTACTTAACCAAATTTAAAATAATCCAATAATCAAAATTATTAAATTAATGCCAAAAGTACCTATAGAAAGTCTTTGGACATATCATTTCAATTCTGTTACTATTAAGACTAAATTAATATATCAAAATATGCCTTGTTACATATAAACATACAAAACAAAGTAAACAAGACATATCGAAATGCAATTCAAAATAAAACACGGGAAAAATAATTTAAAAAATCCTATATTTGTTTTAAGTACGGTTTATGGTTAAAAAGCAGTTTGCTACCAACTGACAACACTGGGATTTTTTTCAGAAAAAAATTCCCTTGATAAAATTTTATAATGTCGAACACAGATGAATTTTAATAACTAATAATACGGAAAAAGAATTTCCTTCAAAATTGTAGAATAAAATATGGTATTCTCAAGTGTACAAAGGAAGTTTAAAAAATGCAGCCTCAAGAGGAAAAACATCAATTTATTGTTTTAGTAGCAGTCAGTAACCATCTGTATGTTGCAAATTGATTTAATAACATTTTCGATATGTCTCGTATTGCCAACAAAAGGCAGTAGAGCCCAGTCTTATTCTCAAGATTTTAGAAGACAAAAATTTGGTATGTTGCTTAAAGGCAACATTTGGCTTTTAAGGGTTAATTGCTTCCAAAGCATTCACAAACCAAGTGAACTTTTACTTTTCTCGGGAAGATGTATGTAGGATATTACCCGTAAGAATAATTAAATCACTGTATAACGGAGGATGTAAGAGCTAGATTAATTTTTTTGGCGATAGATGGAGCTAGAGTTCTGCTCTGTACGAACTACGAGCAGCGCCCTATTTTTTTCCCAACAAAACCAGACTGCACGCATAAAAACCAATCCCACTACAGACGCCTATCGGGAGTGTTTTCAATCCCAATATTTGGCGATATTTCGCTTGTTTGGCGAGATATGCTTTGTAAAGTTTTTCTATTTCGACGACCACCGAGAGACGCAATCTGTTATAAGGATGTAAACATTTCTACTTTGTAGTTTTTTGTGTGTGTATGTGTGTGACTTAAAGTAGAATGAATTCCTTCTTGAATGTCGAAAATAATTTGTTATTAGTTGTTAATTGTAAATAAAGATGGAAGGTTTTCAAAACACATAGAAGAAAAAACTGAATTTCGCGCCAATCAAAGTAAACACGAAAACCCTAACGGGCACAATGATCAACTGGGCGTGGTAAAAGACATTCCCATAGGCTTCTATAGTGGGATTGGTTTTTATGCAGACTGCACGCTCAGAGCAGCGCAGCACACCGCAGGCAGCCGAAATGTTAAAATCTCTCACAATCCCTCTTTTATAAATCAGATCAGTCTTGGCGCAGTTAAGCAGCCGATCTTCCCACTATGGTAACTATGTCCCATCTCACTTTCCTTCTGGATCTCTAATACCATAATTATCCTAACCAGTAAACTCTACCCCTCGTTAATCTAGCTCACTCATCAAATAAACATGGCTTCATGTAAAACAGCAAACTTCCTGTTAACTTTCTATATACGTATGTCTTTCCCCCCTGTAAATTCTCCCTATAGTATTTAAATAAATGTTTTGTATTTAACTTGAAGTCTACTCATTTATTTTATGTAATATTTTGTTCTAAATTTAATGTAATAAAAACCCTTATATCCCCTAGACATAAACCCGAACTACTTGCCCGTTAAAGGTAACCCTTCCGTCGGCATTTTGTTTATTGAACGGAATCCCGCATGTATAGCGTGGAGATTCACAAAACCTCGACGTCGAATTTTTTTGACGATTTCACAACACTTTCTTTTCGTTTCCTTCTTATATGAGAAAGAAAAATGAAAGGGATATCAAAATGCTATCAGCCGTTTTCGGTTTTAGTGTTTATTGACCAAAAAATTGACTTTGCAACCGATATAAACCGACTAAAAACTGCCTGAAATTATTACAAATTTTTAAAAAAAAACAAAAGTGAAATAAGTGTTGAAGACGTTTTATGTATTCTTAAGAAGAGCTTATTTCGAAACTTTAACTCATTTCGAAGAAAATCATAAATATCATCCCTTTCTTCCTAGAAAAAAGATAAAGAAAGCCACGAAAACTCGTAAAAACATAACTTTTCTCGGTTCTTGAAACTTTTCAGAATCGTAAAATTTTAACTTCGGTTTTTCAATAACAACCGTGAAGTACAAAGGTTTTCTTTCACGTAAATGATACAACAGGCATTTGAACACCTTGGGTTTAAATACCTTATTTTTGATTTCCTCGCAGGGAAGTTAAAAAAAAACCCAGTTTTCACTTCTTAATATTTATTTATGAAAAAAATCGCATTTTCATATTTTTCCCGTGAAAAATTAAATAATCGTATTTCATCAATTTTGATGACGTGTCCTACGTAAGGAAATGGAATTGAATTTGTTCGATTAGTTTTAGTTATATGAACGTTCCATTTCGAAATTACACAGGGCTATTTTGGTCGAACCGCGTCATTCTGAACCGCGGTCAGAGGACGAGAGCGACACCTGAGTTGGCAACCCCACTCCAAACTCCCGCACCACACCAGTGGGAGGAAGTTTGTCCCCCCGCGTATGATTTAATGTGCAACAGGTATACATACACGGCGTATATTCAGTGTAATCGGGTTTCGAACCTGAAGCCCTCAGGCCCCGAAGCCGAGGCTTTACGACTAGGCCACCATGGCCAGACATCGTCATTTTGAACCGTGGTGAGATGGCGAAAAGTCGGGACTCCCAAAATTTCCAATTTCCCGCGCTACACCAGACTGAGGACGTTTGACATCGATGGATTTAACATACACAAGACCAGGATATACGCGGCGGATCTTCCTCTAGGCCAGTGGTTCCCAACCTGTGGTGCGCGTACCCCCAGGGTACGCAAAGGACCATTTGGGGGTACGCGAAATCAAAGTTGTTAATGGCGGAAATAAGAAAACAATAAGGGATTAAACCACTGGGAGTGGTCTCCCCTAAACATTCTCGTATACTTCCCCAAAAAAGATGGTTTTCCCTCCCCCCCCGCGTAGATAAAAAAAATTCGAACCTACTGTAACCCAGAATCCAATGACTATCGGAAAGGTTTTTCATTGTAGATTATAGTGATTGTAAAATATTGAGGTAAAGAATCGAATTCAAAGAGATGCGTACTGATTAAAACGCATCTATCACACACTGCTAGGTCCCACTCTTGCCGGCTCAAGAACAAAGTGACGTAATTCGATCAATAGCTTCCGCGTGTACAGAGATTGCTACCAGTACGCACGCGCATAGAGAATCGGATTAAAAAAATTAATTATGCAATTTTAACGCGTTTTTTTTAACCGATTGACACAAAAATTGGACACAAATTTATAATTAAGGTAAGAAAGCCACATACCAAATTTCATTTATCTAACTAATTTTTTAAAAAAGTTATTGCGATTAAAAAATGCGTTTGTACAGACCGACAGACAATCAACCCTTCGACGGATTTGGTCCAAAATTTGATACGGACCTACATTCATAATGAAAAAACTGTGTACCAAATTTTATCCATCTAGCTATTCAAGTTTTCTAGTTATAGTATTCAAATGAACGCGGACAGACACACTTCCCGTAGACGGATTTTGCCCAAAATTTGACAGAAACCTACAAATTTTGTGTAAAGACCACATACCAAATTTCATCCCCGTAGTTATCGTGTTCACAGACACACATAATTCCAAAATTGTGTTTTTCGAACTCAGGGAGGTCTAAAACGTGGAGATTCGTCAAAAATTCGAGTTCGAATTTTTTGTCGATTACAATACTTTCTCTTTGTATACTTCGTATACGAGAAAGTAAAAATGAAGGGAAAAAATCGAAACTCGAATAAATTTGCTTAGCCGAAATTACACTATTTGAGGGACGCTTTTACCAGATGGCGCACCATCAAAGGAGCCGGAAGATAATTTCTCTTCACCCATCCCTCCTGAAGGCCGGTCTTCCCCGAATCGTATCGATCCCGGTCCTCTACACCGCTTCTCGCCTTAAACACTTTAAATCTTCATTTGTAAAAACTACACTCTAATACCCCTGCACGAAAATCAGCAAACCTTGAAAAAGTACCCAAAAAAGCACGCTTCAACGAGATTCCATTTTCTAAAATAATAATTACGGGTTTCGAATTTTTCGAGTACTTCTTACGTTTGTGGGGGAGGGAGGGGGGATGAGGGGGAAACACATTGCTTTCTACGAAAAATGAGAGCCCTCGACAATTCAGCGGAGAGCTTCCGAAAAGAGTCGAACAGGGTCGTTGCGTTCGGGTGGGGGCGCCGATTCCCGTTTTCAATATTCCTTTCTGCCGACCCCCCTCTCTTCCTTCCTTTATTCCTTTTTTCGCTGCAATGCTCGGAAATTCGATGGTGGGAAAGAAGGTGGAATTTAAACAATTGGAGGTAGATAATGCATGAAAATGTTCTGAAGAAAGCACAATTTTTTTAAAAAAAACTCGCAGTTTGGAACGTTAGACTAGCGCGAGTTTTAGATTTCATTCCTTTTATTCGAAATTTGCTTCCTTTTTTTTTATGTGAATGCTATTTAATAAAAGCATGCGAATGTCAAAGCAAATTAAAAAAAAAAATGGGATGAAAATAAAACATAAAGCGATTCGTTTGGTATATGACTGTCACGCTACAGAGACTCCATAACGCGTATTTCTGAGATTTCAGTTCTTTTGTTACAGCCAGGATAGGTTACATGTAGAGTTATCATATTTTGATTAGTTGGAGTCGGGACATGCCGAGAGGGGGGATGAAAGGTCTTGGAGGGGGGGGGGTCAAACTATAGTTTAAAATTCTAAAAGCTGCCTACCAAATACTCTTTTTCTTAATACTAGCACAGAGTTTAAAGAAATGATAAAACATTTAAGGTGCCAGAATTCAAAGAAGATGCCATTTGTATTAGTGTTTGGTAATACAAAATTATAATGATGAAAAAAAGAATTAAAATAAAACTACCAAAACTGTTAATTTCCAGTTTGAACTAGGGTTTGGACAAGGAGGCTCATCCATTTTCTCATAAGCCAGGAATGGGGAGCCTGAGGCCTAAGAGCCGCATAGTGACCTTCTTATGCGGCCTTACCAATTATTTAAAATTTGCATTGAAACATATAGTCGTCTGTAATGTAATAATAATTACAAAACAATTAGCCTTAAGATTCTGCTCGTGCAGACTTTTGCCCAACTGCCGAATTTTAATGCGGAATTTTGCCCAACTGCCGAATTTTAATGCGGACTTTTGCCCAACTTCCGAATTTTAATGCGGAATTTTGCCCAACTGCCGAATTTTAATGTGGCCGTTTACCGCAAAAAGGTTCCCCACCTTTGTCATATATGACAATGGATGTAGATAGTGCAAACAATGAATTTTCTTCCATTGGCGGAATGATGTCAGCTTTTTCGAATATGGCAGATTTTCTCAATCGCAAAAAAATTTCTCTCTCTCCACATTCACTGACATAAATCCGGACATTTTGAAGATCCGGACACCAGTCCGGATGTGAGCCTGAAATTCTGAGGTATGGTAAACCTATATTTTTTCCACTCGTGGTCTTTCAGTATTTCTAGATTGCAGCGGTTATTCCCAGGAATTTATAAAATTAATTAAACTGACGAATACCTTCATTGAAGATTCAAAATACCTAATCTATAAGAGAGTAAGAGTTAAAATTTGATGCAGTGTTTTACAGTTTGCATATAGGGTGTTCTATAATTCATTGCTCAAACGTTTGGAGGTTATAGAACACATCCAAATCTTAAAATATTCCGCATAGAATCGATGAAAACGCAACGAAGAGTCAGAAATACAGAGTGTATCATTTTATTTCATAAAACATTTCTTTTTAATTGATGACTTAATAGAACCCAAAAGTTTGTTTACTATTACGCTTTTTTATCGGTTACTACCAGCTGTAATCAAAGCTACTTTATTACAAAATTATTTATTCTATCCATTAATCGTTAACCCTCTGACTGCTTTTCCCGTGATTTCCATGGGTTGGAAGTAAGTCTTTCTGCAGCGATTTTCACAAACTAATGGGTTTGCTTAGTGCTTTTAAAACTTTGAACCATATTATACTAATAAAGCCTCGCATGCAAATAACAATTCGCTTGGCTCAACGGTATTAGAACGTGTTTTCAAACGTTGCATCTAAATAGTAATTTTTTAAAAATCGGCTCTCGGAGGGTTAATGTTTTAATATATTTTCGAGCACAGGGAGTATTTTTCATGTGTTTTTATCATTATATCTCTACACAAGTTTAGCTTTCTTTGAATTCAATAACACTCCTATATCCAGACTATGCTATATGCAGACTGTTATTTTGTGTGAATTCTTTTGAAATGAATTCTATTCCAAGATCATTAGATGCTTCACTATAAAAATCTCGGAATAGAATCCATTTCAAAAGAATTCACACAAGATAGAAAAATTATATCAGCGCTTAACTATCCCTTTCTTAAACTGAAATGTCAAGAACGGCAACACACGCCTAAGATTTATGTAGCAAAGAAAAGGTAGAGGATCTAGAAAGGGAAGAAACTCCCAGCTTTATCGACGGTTTTAAATCCGCAAGTTTCCTCAGAGCAGCGGGAAGAACTTCGATAGATAAACGTCGAAAAGAGATTAGCGGAAGACTGGACGTTCCAAGTTAACTACAACCAGAGAAGATTTTCTTCTAAAACTATCTAAGCTCTTCTTCTAACTCGAAATAAGCCGAAACGGTCAATCGCTTTATTAATTCAGATCGAAGTGCTCCAGATATAAAGAAGAAAATCCATACAATAATAACTGACCCCACTCGTGCTTAAAGGTCAACTGACAGATGGAAAAGAAACTCCAATAACTGTAAATATAACAATCGCGTGTAACTATTTTTTCAATAAAACTAATTGGATGGCTTGGCCTTTTCCTAAGTTTATAGGTCTTCGGAACCAAGACAAAATATTTGAAGATTATATCGATAATCATGTCTATGGCCCGATTAGTCATTATGTTTAAGGTGCTCGAAGTAGTTTGATATAAAGAAACATTTTATGGGTAATAAAAATTAACCC
>BGPR01000921.1:53946-73303 GCA_013235015.1 Araneus ventricosus
GAGCTTCCGTTCGGTTACGTATTGCTGATGCTACTCATCTCCAGGATCTCAAATTCCCTCATAACATACAGGGATAGATGATACTCATCTCCAGGATCTCAAATTCCCCTCATAACATACAGGGATAGATGATACTCATCTCCAGGATCTCAAATTCCCCTCATAACATACAGGGACAGATGATTTACTCATCTCCAGGATCTCATTCCCATAACATACAGGGATAGATACTCATCTCCAGGATCTCAAATTCCCCTCATTACATAAGGGAAGATGTTACTCATCTCCAGGATCTCAAATTCCCCTCATAACATACAGGGATAGATGATACTCATCTCCAGGATCTCAAATTCCCCTCATAACATACAGGGGCATATGTTACTCATCTCCAGGATCTCAAATTCCCTCAAACTGCAGGGATGATAGTACTCATCTCAGGATCTCAAATTCCCCTCATTGCATACGACAGGAATGTACTCATCTCCAGGATCCCCAATTGCCCACGAAAACTAAATGCATATACATGTACGTTTTCGGATTAACATAATACACAGCTGTTTCAGCGTTTGAAAGCGGTATTATATTTTAGGAATACACAGTGAATAAATTGGAAATGTTGTTATTCGAATGCGTTCCGCTCAGAATCGATTAACTTGGATCAATAAGACTCTAAAGTGTTCTGTTCTCCACGATTTTAGAGCGCTAACAACACTTGTATCACATGGAAAATAATTTGTGCTATACAAATGAATGTTAGAGTGATTTATTCTAGCAAAGAACCCGCAAACTAACTGCCTGATGGATGTATTGAAAAGCATTGCAGAGGATTTCCACTGCCTCTTTTAAAATATTTTAAAAATTAAATAGTTTGTTTAATATAGTTAAAATAATGAGAAAATAAAATATAAAAAAACCATATAAATTCTATATTGAAAAGAAAATACACATTGAGTTAAAATTATCTATTCATTCTCAAATCACCACAATAAATGTTGGCTACTGTATTATACTAAAGCGTCTTAAAATATACGGAATACAATTGCCATAATTTTTTTCAATAAAGATTTTTATGTCCTGCATAGTTTAGAAATGTTGATTCCGTGGTGTGATTCATCAGAAATATAATGCCAAGTCTCGTCAGGTATATTAATATTTTGATAAAAATTGGAAAGTAAAAAATAATCCATATACTAGTTATTCCCTTTCCTAGTGCCACAAGTATCATTACTATAGTCTATTTGAGAATATTGAGAATTGAGGTGCTTAAAAATAACTTACTGTATAAAATGGAACTTTAATTTTCGGATCTAAACCACACAGATCACAATTTGTTTCTTATATCAGAGGTATTAAAAAAATTCTCTTAATTCTTAAAATTATATCAAATAAAAAGTGGGCAAAATACCGATAGTTAATAAACATGCCAAACAGTTGCAGTTAACAGTTACTGCCTCTGACTAAGGTACTGAAGAGTAAGTATTTTCTTTTCTCATGCTTTAAAATTCTGCATCATTAACATTTTGTGCAATAATGAGGTCAAAAACACCTTTTTTTTTTCCCTAAGTTTGTTCCACTGAAATTTTTCCTTAATGGGGGCATCTGTACCTTTAACAGTAAAGTTCCTTTACAGCTCATATTTTCTTTTGGAAATGCTTGTATAATAAGTTGTTTCCTAATTTTCTCAAGTAATATATATGTATTACATGATAAGGAATAATATATCTCACAGGTCACAAAAAAAATTCCATGGCGTCCTTAAATTATATTATAAACGGAGTTAAATTTCATAGTTTACTAAAGATTAAAACTGTTATTCATCAATCAGGAAGTAAAAATATTACATAAATGCAAATCTATACTTAAAAAGGCAATGCTTGTGTGCGTGTGTGTGTCTGCGATGTCCAGACGAATCTATCCCACTTACAGCCATGTAATTTGGCACACAGGTAGTCGTAATGATGACTGAATGCACCTCGAAGCCGGAATTTTAAAATTTAATCTAGAAATTTTTTTATTTAATATTTTGTGTTGTTTTGGGTGATTTTTCGCACTCATTTCTCAATAGCATGGCTTAGAATAATTGTACGAAAAAAAAAAAAACAGTTACACCATCGGAAAGAACAAACGATTTCCGTTCTAATGAAGTTTGTTTCGTACGTCTAACGTAAGTTACTGAATTTTGAGAAATTTTTGAAAAATAGTCACTTTTATGGTAATTTTTAATAAAGGTTTCTTCAAATTATCGCATCTGACGATCTAACATCTCTAAAATTTTCATTTTTTTCAGCTTATAACTGGAACGTTTCTGTCGGATTTAAAGCAAGAACGGTTAAAATATCTTTTTTCGGTTTTTTTTTCCTGGTCAGTTCAAACAGTTTTTTTTGCTAGCGAGATTTAACAGCAAGAGTTTCTCCGGACGAGTGACCTCCCTCCCAGCAGGTGACGTCATATGCTTTCATTTCCAGCATGCATTTCTACAATCCGATGTGTATCTTTTGTTTTGATTTTGTTTCCAAAACTTTTTCGTGTCATTGTGGGCACTCTTTTTTCCCATTTTGCTGAAATCCTGATTCCACGGGCAACGCCGTGCGCGTACTGCTAGTATAAAATATTTCTGAAGCCACCCATTCTCTTCCTATATATAGGTGTCATCTTGCATGTGAATTGTAATTAAAATATTCCTTAAATACAATGAAACCTGTGTACAACGAAACTTAACGATATTTTCTTTGGTTCCGCGGAATTCCTATTTATCCAATATGCAGGGCGTCCGAGAAATTGTGGGACACAATTCAAAAATTAATTAAAAAAATCTAATAATGCTACAAATACTTTTTTTTAAATGAGAGCGCATTTTAACCAGCGGGAGTGGTCTCCCCTAAACTTTCTCGTATACTCCTAACACATGTAGAGAAAACTAGAATAATAAAAGACGTCAAATAAACTTCCGTCGCAAGTAAACCAAAGTTGGAACCACGCGTGGTTTGAAGGATCAAAACAAATTCAAATCCTCTGCTCATTCTTTTGCGCAACAGGACCTGGCGAGACTCCCTAAATGTTTGCTTCCTTACAAAATCACTCCAGAATTTGTTTTTGGCAAACTGCCAAGTTTCGGAGCGTCCCTTTCTTGCACAGGCATTGCCACTAGTAGGCATGCGCAGGGAGTTAGTTTCAAAACTGAACAAGTATGCGATTATACAGACCGACAGACAGTAAACCCTTAGACGGATTTGGCCCAAAATTTTATACGGACCTACATTCATGACGATAAAACTGTGTACAAAATTTTATCCATCTGGCTTTTCAAGTTTTTGAGTTATAGCGTTCGCATGACCTCGAGCATACAGACAGACAGACTTCCCGTTGACGGATTTTGTCCAAAATTTGATAGAAACCTACAAATTATGTTTAAAGACCACATACCAAATTTCATCCCCGTAGCTCTAATAGTTTTCGAGTTATCGTGTTCACAGACACACACACAGACACACATACAGACACACACACAGACAGACATAATTCCAAAATCACTCTCAGGCAGGTCTAAAACGTGGAGATTCGTCAAAATCTCGAGTTCGAATTTTTTGACGATTACAATACTTTCTCTTTGTATACTTCGTATACGAGAAAGTAAAAAGTGTTTTTCAGATAGATAATCCGCCTTTACGGTGGTCGTAGATTATTGAATTTCTCCCATTTTTGAGAGCCATTATCTGCGAAAATATTAAAGCTAGAAGAAAAATAAAAGTAAGTTTTGCAGGGAATTTTAAGCTCTTTAAATTGCTAATTCAGTGTGAAAAATGAATATTTTTCGAGGTATTCACGAAAAACTGAAATTGGAAATCAAAAAATGCGCATCGGCTTCTGCCGATCGGTAGCCACTGCGTACGGAATTCTCTCGCTGTAGAAAATTTAGAACGCCGTAACGCCGCGATACCTATCTGAAAAAAAAAACCTTTTTATTTGCTCTCTCATTTTAAAAAATCTTAGTTGTATGGCCATGGAAGAATGAAGAGTTGCCTGACTCCAATTTTAGTATTATATCATCCGACCATAAACATACTCCAAGACGTTAAACTCTAACGCTTGCTAAAATAAAAGATATCGCAATGAAAGAAACTATCAGAAAGCTTTAAGCAATTTATGTCACAAAACACAACAATCCTATCAATGGCAGAAGCCTGTTGCCATATCGTAGAACAGAACAAAAAACAGAACAACTAAAATGCAAATTACAAAAGGCTCTAGCACAATATCACAATAGTAGCTCGAAGATCATTCAGACTCTAGCACGGTATAGCGCTCACGGCACCACAGTTGTAACATTAGGGGATTTTTTAAAATTAATTTTTGAAATGTGCCCAACGATTCTCGGACACCCTGTATTTTAAACCTGCCGACAGCGATAATCCCGTTTTAGACGCACCTGTCTAAAGCGATAATTCTACCTCTTTAGAAAGCTGGTACAGTACAATCCTGATTTTTTAATTTATTTCTTTTATCTTGGAAAACGCCACCCCAATGATCCACAATGTGAGATAATACAATACCACTCCATACTCCTGCAATCAGAATAACTGATTCTTTAAGAATATGAGCTAACAGGGAAATTAGGAACCTGCAATCAGAATGACAGATTCTTTAAGAATATGAGCTAACAGGGAAATTAGAATCCTGCAATCAGAATGACTGATTCTTTAAGAATATGAGCCAACAGGGAAATTAGAATCCTGCAGTCAGAATGACTGATTCTTTAAGAATATGAGCTAACGGGGAAATTAGAATGCTCACAAATGTTTGTTGCCTCTCTCCGGTTTGGCGCTGTCGAACTTATTCATTCGCAGTTCGGACTGACAACTTGTTCCTTGGAGTTCGTTTTTGATGTGTTAAAGCCTTGAATAAATTATTAAATTCGTAAAATGTTATCATTTGAAGACATTCGCATTATTATTAAATAAAATGATGCTCCCATCTCAATTTTGTGCATACTTTTACTAAAACTACATTACTTTTCTGCTTACCATAACTAAAAATGTTCACTAAAATTTTCACTTCGAAGTTCTCAAAAAGTTCAAAAAATTATGTTTATAAAATGCATTTTTATATCAGCGAGTATTTCTAAGATAAATCAATAAGCGCAATAAAAGTATAGTAATATTAGTAAATGCACGCGCACATAAACATTGGCTCCGCAAATGCTTAAACTGTCTACAACGATAACCTGTCTATAACACTATTTTTCCCAGGTCCCTACAACAATAAAAAAATAACGTTAAAAACAAGTTGTCTTCTTTCCAATTGGGTACATCTTACTTCTGTCTTTTGAGACCATATTCACTTTGCGTTACTTTTTTCCAGAAAAAGTGGCCATGACTGGATTTAGCACCTGTGGATCATCAAAATGAGAACCACGTAACGAGAACGGACATAATTACGAAATGCAAAAAGTTAGCTAAAGCCAGACGCTTGTGTGAATAAACAGAATAACGAGACCAACGCAATATTTTAAATTGGGAAAAGTTGGACGATCCGAAGACTTGCCATGGTCTCCAAAGCAGGCGCTTACCAGTGGCACACATTACCGTTATCGGAAAATCAATAGGAGAAGCACTCTTCTCGGGTGGAGGGCCCTTTTTGAATAGATTACTCGAAAATTGTGTATAACTTTTATCGGAGCTCTGATCGGTCGATACGCATCCACTCTCACAGAAACCTAATTTCAAATTTATAAAAAGCACGCTAAGGCGGACGACTTCCACTTCGGGGAAATTCGAGCGACGGAATTTTTAAGATGGAAAAATAAGAAGGAAAAACGGGTTTTTTTTCCTGGAAATTCCACTTCATAAATGAATTCGTTGGAAAAACGGTTGCCGTGGATGTTCACCATTTCACGGAAATGCTGACGGGATGTTTGCATTTTGAGGAGTAAAAATAAACTCATTTTTTTTTTCACTCCTTGTGCCTGAACTCAAGTTTAAGGATTCAGATATTTTGGAATGGACGTTAACTTTACAATAGACCGATTCAATATTCAAACCAAAATTCTATCAAAAAGCCGTTGTCGCTCAAGAGACACACTATTGGAGACAGCCATAGCAGATAGATGGATTTTTGTAATAAATTTTGCACCCACTTCCTGATGTTGAAATTTGGTAAATTTTTGTGAACAAATGAAATCCCGTTGAAAATACACTATCTCAATATTTTTAAAATTAAATAGCAGTTAATCAATAAATTTATTTTTTTATTTAATAAACTTAAATGAAATCTCGTTGATAATACACTATCTCAATATTTTTAAAATTAAATAGCAGTTAATCACTAAATTTCAATTAAATTTTAAGTTCATATGAGTGGCGCCACCTGGTAATGGGTTTGAGAAAAGATGGATTTTTAATTCCATAATATTTAAATTAATGAGATGTAAATTAAAGATTAAAAATATAAAATAATTAAAATAAAAATGTTCTACCTCTCAGTACACTAATAAGAATTTTATTTTAAAAAATGATTTTTACTAATTTTAGTGTTAAGCATCTTTTAAGAATAGTTCTTTCAACGTACTGAGGAATACCCTTAAATGATAAATTTTTTTCGGGTGATAAATCGTTTTCAACAGAAGATCAAATTACCTTTCCTTCCAGTTACTTGGGGAGAAAGTTGCAGTGAAATCCTACAGGAACTGTCTACGAAATCCGCATCTTTTTCCCATAACCGAATTTACTGTAGATGAGAAGATGGACTTCATCTGGATTTCCCAGAAGATACGAATCCCGAAATAACACAACACTTTATTAATCCCAATGGATCTTTGGGAAGTAGATAAGGGGATTCTAAACCAAGTGGATGGCGCCTTTTTGCGCCATTTTCGAAAAAAGAAAAGCAAATCACCACTGCGTCTTACTAAAGACTTAATGTAGAAGTCTTAAATGTTTCATGGAATGCGAGATACTGCAAATGCACAAGCTAGCATAAAAGTAGTTCAGCTCAGGGTCGGATTAACTCTTTCAGTCCGAAAAATTTATTATTCATTCTAAAATTCTGAAATGTGTGAAATGAACTGAATTTGGGCCTAAGATGAAAGTTCAAAAAGAAAAGAAATTATTTAAATGTTTTAATTAAAATTTAAAGCGATTCCAATTAGCATCATTCCATTCGCAAAAAACAAATTTTAAAATAAATATTTATCAACAGCTCAAATACAATATTTTAACATATTTAAAAGTAATAAGAACGAAATTGTACCAGTAATTTCATTTAAATTATGTTAAAATTTATTTTTATTTTGTGACATCTTTTGCTGAATGAAGTGAAGTTCAAAAAGGCAATTTTTCAATAGATAAAATCGATAGTGCATCCAGATACTGGAAAGAATAAAACGTGTATTTGAAAAGAGGAAAATACGTAGAATTAAATGATTTCCATTTGTTATCAGAGTGCCGAAGAGTATCAGAGCTTAGATGCCGAACAAAAAAAAATGAATATGATGATTCCAAATGACATCACTGGGACTGAAAGGGTTAAATGATTTTTATTTTGTGACATCTATTGCTGAATGAGGTAAAGTTCAAAAAGTCAATTTTTCAATAGAAAAAAATCGATAGTGAATCCATATACTGGTAAGAATAAAAAGTGTATTTGAAAAGAGGAAAATGCGTAGAATTAAATGATTTTCATTTGTTACCAGAAGCAGGTTTAGATGCCGAAGAAAAAAATGATGAATATGATGATTCCAAATGGCATCACTGGGACTGAAAGGATTAATCGATTTTTATTTTTTGACATCTTTTGTCGAATGAAGTGAAGTTCAAAAAGGCAATTTTTGAATAGATAAAAGTCGATAGTGCATCCATATACTGGTAAGAATAAAAATGATATTTGAAAAGAGGAAAATGCGAAGAATTAAATGATTTCCATTTGTTATCAGAGGCAGGTTTAGATGCCGAACAAAAAATAATGAATATGATGATTCCAAATGACATCACCGGGACTGAAAGGGTAAAATTATTTTTATTTTTTGACATCTTTTGCTGAATGAAGTGAAGTTCAAAAAGGCAATTTTTCAATAGATAAAATCGATAGTGCATCCATATACTGGTAAGAATAAAAAGTGTATTTGAAAAGAGGAAAATATGCGAATAATTAAATGATTTTCATTTGTTATCAGAGGCAGGTTTAGATGCCGAACAAAAAAAAAATGATGAATATGATGATTTCAAATGGCATCACTGGGACCGAAATTGTTAAAGGCGCCGCTAAATTGAAGGTGTTAAAAATATCGCAATAGCTTCGGTTATTCTCTAAAGTCTCTAAGGTATAATTAACGTATCGTGAATGAAGAATAAAAACAATCTGGCTCCACACCTTTGTTGTATTATCTAATGACCTGAAAATATTTCAAAAGGGTCCAAAACTAGTGTAAATCTTCAGTTTCAAAGTACTTGGTAACAATTTTGTCGGAACAATTTCGTTTTGTACATGATTTCACATCTCTAAATAGTTTAAATAATTAGAAAATGAGATAGTAAATGGTATAATAAGACACTATGGTTCATCAGGGAAAAAAAGGGCGAAATAAATAAAAAGATGTATTACTTATATTAGCAGGAATATTTATTATTAAATATCATATTTATTAAACATCATACTTATTAATACTTTATCATGTTTAAATATTTAGCTTTAAATTAATTATATTTATTAGTTTCTTGAAACATTGTATTGAAAATGAAGAGTGTTGAAGGTTGTTGAATTAAATTTTAATACACAAAATAATTTTGCTAAGAAAAGGACAGTTGCGTTTTCTTTAAAACAAATGTTTAAGTTCTTTCGATAATACATTTGTAGATAATTATGTTTGCATATTAAGATTTAAAAATAAAGTTACTAAATTCAAAGCACCTTAATTATCGGTAAATATTAATTGAACTAATTATAAAAATTATATATTGTAGCAATTATTATTGGTAAAAATATACTTATAATCATTAAAATATTCGAATTTGTACTACAGCAGAACCCCGCTAATCCGAACTAATTGGGACCGGTGCCTGTTCGGATTACAAAAAATTCGGATTACCCGAAATTCCAAAAAAAAAAAAAAAACAGAGCAGAAAAAGATGTGTGCTAAAAAAAAAATGTAAGTCATAAGTACTCAGTACTACTATCTCTTGAATTCTTTTATACAAAAGCAATAGAAAGAGAATATGTCTCCCCTTTTCATTAGAATAATGAATGTGCACCTGTATGAAGTGACCTTCTCTTACGGCTAATTGCATTAGTTTCTTCAATGTGTACAAAATTATGCATGCTGAAAAAGTACTTTTTACTTTCTCGTATACGAAGTACACAAAGAGAAAGTATTGTAATCGTCAAAAAATTCGAACTCGAGATTTTGACGGATCTCCACGTTTTAGACCTCCCTGAGTCCGAAAAAACACAATTTTGGAATTATGTCTGTCTGTGTGTCTGTGAACACGATAACTCGAAAACTATTAGAGCTACGGGGATGAAATTTGGTATGTGGTCTTTAAACATAATTTGTAGGTTTCTATCAGATTTTGGACAAAATCCGTCCACAGGAAGTGTGTCTGTCTGGCTGCCCGCGGTCATGTGAACACTATAACTCAAAAACTTGAATAGCTAGATGGATAAAATTTGGTACACAGTTTTATCATCATGAATGTAGGTTCGTATAAAATTTTGGGCCAAATCCGTCAAAGGGTTGACTGTCTGTCGGTCTGTATAATTTACTTTTGTAGAGAATCCGTTGTCTCCACGCGCATGCGTACTGGAAGAACGGAACGGAATTTCATTACGGAGTAGCGAATTACGTCAGTTTGTCCCTGAGCCGGTAAAACAGGAAAATTGTTACGCATCTCTTTGAAATTCTTTACCTAGATATTTTTCAATCACTAAAATGAAAAATCACTAAAATGGGTAACAATAGATTCGAATTTTTTTAGCCGCGCGGGGGAAGGAGAAACGGCACCTTTTTGGGGAAGTATACGAGAAAGTTTAGGGGAGAACACTCCCGCTGGTTTGTTTTTAATGTGTATATTTAAATCTTTTCAGGTAATCTTTTCAATTACATATAATTTTCGAAAATAAAATCGGTTCGGATTAACCGGAATTTCGGATTAGAGGGGTTCGGATTAGCGGGGTTCTACTGTATTTTAAAACGAAATGACTGATAAGTCAAAATATAGGAACACATGTGTGTAATGCTTTCAGACAACCCTGAATAAATTCAGCTCCAAAGTCCCGCCCCCAAATAAAATTTAATTCACTCCTCGTCCAACTGTAAGAAAATATATTTCGGGTAACAGACTGAAACTCCTACTTGTCAAATCTCAATAACAACACTCAATATAAACAAGAGCATGACAGCGTTCACTTTTTTTATGATATGAATCTGCCCAAAGCTAAGTGTTTGCGACGCTATCATAATCCAAAAGTTATCGTCAACAAATCAATTAAGGACACGAATTATAAACAGTCGAGGTCACTCACCCTCGGAGATCTCGAGTTATCTCGAGTACTGACAATGATGAAATCTCCTTATTAAAAATATCCCGAATTTTTAGATATTATGACAAGAAAACATTTTTAAGCAAACGTTGAATTTAATAATAAAAATAGTTATTCGGTACACTATATTAAAAACACGCTTTAGAATACTAAAAAATATCTAATTATTATTCTTATCAGAAATTTGGGGACGGAAAAAAAACTAAAAGCGTGAAGCTCCGAGAGAAATATTTTAAGCAAATTGGAATTTTTATCATTTTAATTCTGCTTTTTTCAGTTATGGTCTTTATTTATTTATTTATTTATTTAAAGAAAAGCACACTACAGAGAAAATTCCATTTACAGAGTGATGACAAACACACAAAGAACAAAAGTCACAATGAGTAAATAAAAAATAAAAAAATATGCCTTAGAAAGCAAAAAGTAGAACACAGAGAATGCATAAAATCATAAAACTTATGCAAACGTATATATAATTAAAAACGAAAACACATAATCACAAAACTTTAAGACACACTATGACACCAAAAGCCGTTTTCTCAAAAAAATTTAAAGTTCATTTCCAAAAGGCAAGGGTCAAAAAGCCAAAACACGCAAACACCGAGTCTAATAAAAACACACAAGGAGTTTAAAAGTTTAAAAACGTAAATACACACTTGAGATTAAAAAATTAAAAAAAAAATGCAACCGCTTCACATGCAAGTGGACGGAAAGAAGACTTCTTGTTCAGGGATGTCGTCAACAATTCGACGGAAAACTACAATTTTGGAATAAGGGCCTTAACAAATCTCAGCGCCCTGGGTTAGAAATAACTGGCGCCCCACCAGAATTGTAAATAGGAATTTGAACGCCTGTGGCCTAAAGAAAATACCTGCCTAATAAAATAATTGAAAAGAAAAAAAATCGACGGGAGGCTGTCTCTGCGAAACGACCGCTGGGATTGAAGGGCGTAGACTTACTTACCTTATTCAACTGTGACTTTATGTGACTAAAGTAGCTCTATGTGACTTTGACCCATGCTCTATGCCCTTTCTCTGTTAAATGAAACTAAAATCAACTAAAATCAATTAAATCGATGGAAAGGACAGCTCAATTAAATCAACAATTGTTAATAATAATTAATTAAGGACAATTAATTAATCGATTACTCAACTGTGACTAAAGTAGCTCTATGTGACTTTGACCTATGACCTTTTTTCTGTTGAATGAATTAATTAATCTGAAATGAATTAATTATTAATCTGTTAAAATCCAGTTAATATACCACTCACAACCGATGAGTGCGCGAGCATTGGTCGCTGTGACGTCATCAAAATTCTTCGTGATTTTCACCAAATTTGCAACTCGAATGTGACTAAACCATAATTACAAATTATAAAATTATTTTTGCAATCTTCAATGACTACCTTTCTCTGTTAAATGAAACTAAAATCAACTCTCCATGTTATTTGGTTGCGGAGCTATAAGCGTTTAAATTTACCACAAATTCGACGTAATTCAACAATTCTTGAGTAATATTTCGAGTGAACGTAAGATCGATGAATGAATTGCCAAATGTACTTGGATAGTCCGCGTGCGCGCCCATCGGTCGCTGTGACGTCATCAAAATTTTTAGTGATTTTCACCAACTTTGAAGCTCGACTGTGTCTAAACCGTAATTCCAAATTCTAAAATTCTTTTTGCAACATTCAATGTCCACCTTTCTCTCTTAAATGAAACTAAAACCAACTCTCTATGTTATGTAGTTGCGGAGCTATACGCGTTTAAAAATCCCACGGAAAGCGTCATAATTTTTTCCTTTCCCAACACACCATTAGACCACTATGGAGAGATGCAAGTCTACGTCAAAAGGAATGAGAGAAAAGTCACCTGTTCTCCGATTAACGTCTTATAGTTTGAGAAATTGGAACTTTTTTTATTTTTAAAGTTATAGTTAAATAATTTTTTTGGTTCAAAATTAAAATAAAATCAGTGTAGTAAATTTGCAGGCGCCTTTGATTGAGTGGCGCCCCTTGGGTATCGAACAATTAGCCAATAGGATAAGAGAGCCCTGGACCCATATTGTATTTCATTTGTCTAGCTTGTTCCATTTTTGAGTTATTGTGTTCAATATTTCTCTCAGAATAATTCCTGAAATGGTTTTTTTTAGGACTCAGGGAGGTCTGAAACATGAATAATCATTTAGATGCGATTGCGACTCCGTTTGAGTGCTGTAAAAATCCGGCATAAACTCGAACGATTGTAGCTTATTAATGCGCTGTCCAAACATACATATTATAACAAACTACCACTAACTCACTCACTCCATTGATTTTGATATAATCTAAAATTATTGCGCTAGCTTCATGATAAATTTGATCTGAATCAAAATTTGACACAGATAGTGAACCTAAAAATGAGGATTTGAGAAGGGAAAGAATCCGGAATTCCGAATCAATCCTGAAGGCTATCACCCCTGTTCATCAGAATTTCGAGGTCTCTTTGCATATTTGGTATACGAGAAAGTTAAAATTTCACTTTATTTCTATCTCATTTACTAATAAATAAATCCGCATCCCAACACCAAAGGTACCTTCGAGCATGAACCATCGGGAGTGGCCTCTCCAAAACTTTCTCGTATCGGCCCTAACACGGGTGGAGAAAAAAAAATACACCAAGCGCCGGAAACGTGTGCCATTCTCTAACACAGGTGGGGGGAAACGCGCGAATCGTTCGCGCATTTTTTTGCGTCGTATAATGGAGAAGAAACCGAATATGAAAGAACTTTTTTTCAACCGATTGAAGCGAAAATTGGGCACGGATCTAGAATTAATGTTAGCAGACGTCATATCAATTTTTATACATGTAAGTAATAGGGCTTAAAAGTTATCGTGTTAACAAGTATGCGATTATACCGATAGACAGACAGTCAACCCTTCGACGGATTTGGTACAAAATTTGATACGGACCTACATTCCTGATGATAAAACTACGTGCCAATTTTATCTATCTGGCTATTTAAGTTTGTGAGTTATCGTGTTCACATGAAGACTTCCCGTAGACGGAATTTATCAAAAATTTGATAGAAACCTACACATTATGTGTAAAGATCACATACCAAATTGCATCCTTGTATCTCTAATAGTCATCGTGTTCACAGACGGACATAATTCCAAAATTGTGTTTTTCGGACTCAGGGTGGTCTAAAACGTGGAGATTCGTCAAAATCTCGAGTTCGAATTTTTTAACAATTACAATACTTTCTCTTTGTATACTTTGTATCCGAGAAAGTAAAAAGCTCTCGCCGGGGTCATTTCTCAACGAGTTGTGGCGACAGGGACATTCCATCGATCAATTAACAATCGAGTCCGCTGTGTGAACAATTTATAAGCGAGCAGCCAATATGGCACTCGACAAGAGGTCCTGCAACGCGATACTTCGGCCATCCATCACCCTGGCTATTGATTCCCTCCGATATCGCAGCCTTCCACGCTCAGGTAGGGGCAGCGGACCTAGTTTTACCTTTATGCGCATAACGGACTCTATGCACATATTTTTACGAAAATATCTTACTCATTCTATTTCCAGCCCTTTCGCCTCCCCATCTGAATGCAGTTAAGCTTGGATTAACCGTCACTCGTTTAGCCGACAGTTTCTGTTATCCGTCTTCGTCAAAGTAACGTAGGTGTATAGCCCTGCAATACATTTCTGTACATTACTACTCTTATACTGAAGTCGATAGTGATTGTTTTGTAAGACATTGTCACAAAGCTGTAAAGTTGTTTCCCCGACATGCTAATCTTGGCGAAAAACTTGGCGACAAAAGGAATTTTCCAGAAAAATCATGTACTGTAGATATATCTCTACTGTGAATCAGAAAAGTCTTGAACCTTCTACAGATTACATCATTTCCTACGTAATGACGTCACTTCCTGTTGAAAAAGTATAAAAGCAAGCTCTCAAACCTATATAGTATAACCACGGATTCGGAAACCCTTTGCGCTTTTGCGCATGCGCCGGGCATATTATTTTCATCAAAATAGGGGGGAAGTGAAGAATGGAAGGGTGATGTTTACATTTTACTGAGAGTGATCTAACAAAGAATTCCGGAAATGCGCTCATATGACTCATTGCCTGACACCCTTTTCCAGTGTAAAATAGTCCGAAAGTGGTAGTCTAGTAATCCGTTGCTGAATCAGGGTTGCCATATTGGCCTTTTTAAGGCCAAATTATGGAAATTTGGTCTTTTTTCAAAGCCCTTGGCCTTAGGAATTTTCATTTGACCTTTTTTTGGCTTTATTTTCGTTAATGACTTTTAGAACAATTTTTAATTACTTATTCTATTGTTTTTTAATAAATTTTTGATATCACATATCTAAAACGATATATAATGAGGTGTCAAATGAAATAGCTCCTGAATAGAACAAGGATGTTTTAAATTTCTTTCACTTAAATTTTGGTTTGATAATAGAACATTGAACATACGTCTATCAAGTGGGATTCGTTTTCATGAAGGATAGCTGTTTTTCTAATACCAAATGACGTTTTCATTCAATTTGTCAAATTTGGCCTTATTTTTAAGAAGATTTGGCCTTATTTTTAAGAAGATTTGGTCTTATTTTTAAGAAGATTTGGCCTTATTTTTAAGAAGATTTGGCCTTATTTTTAAGAAGATTTGGTCTTATTTTTAAGAAGATTTGGCCTTATTTTTAAGAATATTTGGTCTTTTTTTGCTATTTTGATCTGGCAACCCTGAGCTGAATAGTAGTCAGTTGGATTTTGATCAGCAAGCAAGCTGGTAAGCTGATAAGAAGCCTTTGAGCGCTGTGTTAAGATTTGCTGGTAATCTCTGTTGTGAATTTTTACAAGTGCTGTTTTAATACTAGCGCTACGTTTATTTTCCTAGAATATTTGTAAAATAAAGAGCTTTATTTTTCCAATCCTGCTTATTGGACTGCATTCACGCACACCCACAAGACGATTTTGTTGCAATATGAATGCATTATTCACTTTTAAAGGATTTGACTTTTCATTTTCATTCCAAGACAGCAGTGAAATCACGTGACTGTACATAGGTATTTAGAGATTTCTGTTATCCGTCACAACCCTGATCGGGATGATGACGGTTAATCGAAGTTTTACTGTATTTTCAATCGCAAATTTAACGAAATCGCAGTGGCGTAGCGAGTGTCAGTGTGCCCGGATCATAATCCGATTTTTTCGCATCCGTCATCAACAGTGACTTAGCTTGTGTAAAAGGCGCCTGGATCATGGTATTTTTGCGCCCCCATCGTATTTGACTTTAATAAGCAGAATAAACTTATTAATTTTTTATCACCATGACCAGGGGCGTAGCGAGGGTAGGTGGCGCTCGGAAAATAATATGATGTTTTGATTTTTTTCATCTCAGTCGTCATCAAAAAGCGCAAGCGGCGCCACTGGTATGTATTATTTTTATGCTCCCTCATCACATTTTGCTTTAACTCTATCGATACGGGAACATCTCATACGTCCCTTCAAGCAAAAGACGGCAGCCGTCCGAAACGTCGAGAATCACTGTGAAATTCCCACCCCCCATTCGTTAAGTGTGATTGATTTCACCCCACGCGGCTCGCGCTTTCTTTGTTAGAGGGCTAACCCAGTTGGGTTTGGGTTTGGGAATGGAGGGGGTCTTAGAATTCCTACAGTTCCAGCTGTCATTGTGGTTTTTGAGGGGGAAGTGAATTTCTCTTATCTCTGAAAGAGGAACTCGGACGTTCCAGTATTTTGAGGTACCTCTATTCCAGTGGTCTTAGGAATCAGAGGGTTAAAACTTACATAAACGCAGTAATGGATTGACTCCATGGTGCCCCCTCGATCTAGCTCCCCGGGGTATCTATACCCTCCCCTTGCCCTACGCCACTGCCGAAATTTCTGTGTCATAACTTAACTCACTAATGCAGAGCGTCCCTGTTTATTAACGCTTCTAAAAAATCATCAAAAGGAATTATTTTTTTCAATATGAGTTTTACAAAAATATTATTTTTAAGTATTCGTTTCTTCTTTTATAAGCTTTATTTTCAAGCCAGACTCGAAAGTAGTTACTTGCAATGTCAAGAAAAAAGGCCAATTTTCTCAATTATTTAGCAATTAATTTATTCGCATTTAACAAATATATCAGTAAATACAATTATATGAATATGGTTCTTCTTAATTTCATATAATTTTAGTTTTAGGAAGAGGGGGGGGTTGCATTACTTCTCTAAGTAAGGACACTAAACTTAGGAGGCCAATGAAACGAACTTTTCAAGAAGGAATTTTTTTTAGCAATTTTCCAGTTATTTTATAACATGTAATGCAGTGCACTCCCGATTATCCGGGTTAATCACCGGGAGGGATCGCACGGACAATAGAAAAACACGGATAGTCCGAAAACTCCTTTTTATTAAAGAAAAAATCAACATCAGTACAAAACTATAAAAATTACTTACATTTGCATGCTGTATAACATCAAACTAGGAATTTTCCTTTTAATATTTGCCGCTTAAAAAAATCTGTAATGCGTCTTTGCTTCTGCTGTTTGTTCACCTCTTGTCGTATATCGACACATATTTTACGAACCGCAGTAATGTCACCGTAATCAAATCCTCTTTGTCCCACATAATCTAACAAAATTTCCTCAGATTGTAGAGCAGCAGAATGAGAAATTGTACTTTCCTCATTTAGTATATCTTCTGCATCAGTACTAGCTGATTCTCCATTATCAAGTTTTTGAAGGATTTCTAATTTTTGTTTAACATTTAACACGTTTCGTTTTCGTTTCACATCACTCATTTTTATGAGTAAAAAATTTCACGCTACTAACTGACGGTAAAAAGACGCCAAAACTAAAGGAACACGTGCGAAAGAAGACGAAGAAGTTAAAGAATGACGTGTCGGGGAAAAGCGTGTTCGTGCGAGAATGAGCTAGCAGGATGTTGGATGATTCATTTCTCGGAAAATTAGGGGTTCAACCGGTAGAGATTGCACGTGGAGGAAGAAAAAAAATTATTCTTTAGCCTCCGCCGTCACGGCTCAATAGTTTCATGGAATGAATCTTTCGATCGAACATCAACATCGATTTTACATGCATGATAAGCGTGAAAATGTTTCTCTTTAAAATTTTTTTGTGAGTCCGGAATGAACACGGATAATCCGCAAACCGGATAATCCGCGCACGGATAATCGAGAGTATACTGTATTAGTACACAAAATATTATTGAAAAAATACGACTTGGGAATTAATAGGCAAATAAAAAAGTTTATACAAGCCTTTTTTACGAGTGCAATAAAAAATACAAAGTAAATTTTCTTACCAGATATGGGGGTCAAAACGAAAAAGTAGAAACCTAAAGTGATGATAGATATGATGTGAAAGAATGCTGTATTCGCTTCCTTGTCGAATAGCAATGGGTTTTTTTATAATTTATTTATATATTCCTGTAAAATTTTAACACGTTTCTGCTTTCATAACTCTTTACCGTTTATTTTTCTTTCATGTATGGTAAGCAATATAAATTCAATAGGCAGCATAAATGTCGCGGTTTGACTGAAAAATAAATACCAAATGCGAAAATTTCCTTACAGTTTTATATTAACAGTAAAATTAATAAAAAAAAACTTTCAATAGTAAAAAAAATCATAAAAAGTTTTAATCAAAAGATTGCAAAAGGAGAAATCCGATGTTCTGCGTCAACCCGCTCATAAATTACATGCTTTAACAAAAAATAAAATTTGACAATCTTGACTAATGTCCAAAAAATATTCAGTTCTTAAAACAACAGTTATGAAAATTACGACATAGGAAAAAATATCTGCCAGAATTTTTTTCTCACCTTTATGCAAAGAAAGATTGATCGAGCAAACTTAAAAAGAAAATCCCACGAAAATTTGATAAAAAGTTTGCATCTCTTTACCATTGAGATTTAAAATCAACGAAAATAAAAAATAACGAAAGGGGGAGGGATAAGAAGTAAAAGACAGGTGACGTTAAAGAAGTATTACAATAGTAAACAATGCACATCTCCACCACCCCACATCCCCTTCACGTCCTGATCCCGTTCTTTTTCAAAAATTTTATTTTACAAAGCAAGTGATACGCATATAATTATACTACTTTTCTTTCAGAAATCCCAAGATTACACAACAGAGAATGCGAATTTTTTTTCGTCGCCATCTCAATGTCGGAAGTGTATTTATTTGATAGTAAAATTACCTTCTTCTACCCTGAACAATTTGCAAAATAGACGTTGTCATTCTGCGTAATCCCATTTAAAAAAGGGAGGCTCCGGAAGGTATAAAAGAAAAACAAGACAACAAATAAATAAAAAAAACACTCCCTAAAGGTGAAAACACTCTTTGTAAACAATAAATTTTCCGCCGGCGTTGGAAGAACGTACGACATTCCCCGTGCCTGGCCGTCAGCCAAATTAAAAAAGAAAAAGAAAGGGGGGAAGATGAGGAGCAAGAACCTTCTGGGAGATGCTTTTTCCTTAGCGGAACGCGTGACATTTAAAAAAGGGTTGGCTGATCCCTTCGGGGACGGTGCACAAAGTGATCCGAAAAGGGACGTCGGCGGGAGCAGCGTCCCTTTTTTAAAAATTTTTCTCGTCAAGCAGATTGAAGAAGAAAAACTTCAATTATAAATACTACACCAAGATTGGAAAATGGGGGTAAAAAAAAAAAGTAACTAATTAGTTTTTGTAAAAAGTAAAGGTATTACTGTTAAAGGCTATAAAAGGTATTACAAAAAAGTATTATAAAAAGATATTATAATTAATTAATTATTAATTTTTGTCTCCTTGAATCGTCAAGTAGATTGAAGGAGAAG
>BGPR01000921.1:93801-116992 GCA_013235015.1 Araneus ventricosus
CTTTTAGAAAATATAGGCATTATTGATTGGTTCATAGATGAATTAAAAAAAAAAAATAAATAATGCTGACTTTTGAGAAAACTTTGCTTTCACCTTTTTTTATACCAGCATTTTGATAATTCTTGTCAAATTCAAGTTTTATTTCATTACTTTAATGACCGCGCTCTATAAAATTGTCCAAATCTAGCAACGTATACATTCTTTGTAGAAAAAAATATCTACAAGTTTATATTTTTAATTAAATTGAGGTCTACGAGTTTCATTTTTTATGAATTCCACTTCCTACGAGTTTATAAAAAAAATCTATGGCCTACAAGTTCTATTCTTTAATTAATTTTATAGATAGTTTGATCTAACATTTCTTTGTACTATATTTTCTTTACCGTTTGTGAAAATATATTGTTGCTCATTTACATATGAATTTAAAAAAGAATTCGCCAAAATCGAGAAAAGGAGCCAAAGGGAAGAAAAAAAAAGCGCTACAGGAGTCATTAAGCATAAGCCTTTCGTCATGAAGTCGCTGAATATCATTACAGAATTGCTTCCAGTATGCATGGGGGGATAAGACGGTTTCAAAAGTAAAAAATTTGAATATACAATTTGAACACCTATTTTTAACCTATTGAAATGAAATTACCCAGATCTAATTATTGTTACGCATGATACCAGTTTTATTGATCTAAACCAAAGGGCTTGATATAATTTTTTACCAGTAGTGTGATTATGCAGACTCGACAGTCAGTCAACCTTTGACGGATTCGGCCCAACATTTTATACAGACCCATATCTATGATGATAAACTAAAATTAAATTTATCCGTGTAGCTATTCAGGTTTCTCAGTTAGAGTGTTCATATGACTGGACAGACAGATTTCCGTAGACGAATTTTAGTCCAAAATATTATAGAAAACCTACAAATGTCGTGATCACATACCAAATTTCATCTCGTAGCTCTAATAGTTTTCGAATTATCATGTTCATCTGACACAGACAGACATAATTCCAAAATTGTGTTTTTACTTTCTCGTATACGAAGTATACAAAGAGAAATATTGCTAATCATCAAATTTGAACTCGAGATTTCGACGAATCTCACCGTTTTAGACCTCCTGAGTCCGAAAAACATACTAGCTAGGTTTCTATCAAATTTTGGACAAATTCCGTCTACTGTAAGTCTGTCTGTCCGCGGTCATGTGAACACTATAGCTCAAAAAACTTGAATAGCTGATAACATTTGGTACACAAATTTTATCATCATGAATGTAGGTCCGTATCAAGTTTGGACAATCGTCGTCGAAAGGTTGATGGTCTGTCGATCTGTGCATACTTGTAAAAAATTATATCTCTAAACCCTTTGGCTTAGATAAATAAAAATTGGTATGACGGTTGCTAACATTAATTATAGATCTGTCCACTTCGTTCCAATCGGTTAAAAAAAGTCTCTAAATTTCATATTTAATTCTTTTTAACTCGATTCTCCATTCGCATGCGTACTGGTACTCCTTGTGCACTCAGCTATTGAGAATTACGTCACTTTGTCCTTGAGCCGGCAAGAGAAGTGTAAATGTAGATGGGTTTAATCGGTACACATGTCTTTGTTGATTATTTACCTAAATATTTTACAATCACTATGATTACAACGAAAAACGTTCTGATAGTCATTGGATTCTCAGGTTAGAGTAGTCGAATTTTTTTATCCACGCGGGGGGGAAACAGCACCTTTTGGGAAGTATACGAAAAGACAGACAGACGCCCTCTGACGTGATTTTGTCCAAATGATGAGAAACCTACAAATTATGTTTAAAAACCACTTACCTTTCATCCCTTTAGCTCTAATAGTTTTCTAGTTATCGTTCACAGACAGACTTATAATTCCAAAAATTGTGTTTTAGGACTCAGGAGGTCTAAAACGTGGAGATTCGTCAAAATCTCGAGTTCGAATTTTTGATGATTACAATACTTTCTCTTTGTATACTTCGTATACGAGAAAGTGAAAATGATGGGAAAAAAAAATCATTTTTTTTTAATTTGTGAAATTAGAGCTTTCTGTAACCTTATGTTGAAGGTGTATGTTAATAATCTATTGCCATGACAAACTATTAAAATTCGCTTAGCATGTTTTGAAAAAAAGTCGAACATTATATTAGTTATCAGAGAACTCAACAAGTTTCAAGTGATTTTTAATACTTTCTATTACTTTCTATAGTTCCTTTAAGCGTAATGCCCATTTCTGGAGCCATTTTCTCCGGATTGAAGACCAATTTTTCCTTTCATTTGGCGCTGCGCTGTCCAAATTGGGGGAGACAGTCCATTCAATTTCATCTCGCCATTATTAATACCGCTGCCTAATTGGAGCCCTCGACTTTTTATCCGGTTAATAACCACTCTCTCCAATTATTTGTGATTATTGATCTGCTGCGGCGAATCTTCTCCTCGCAGATGCCAGAGGTCTCTGATCCGGGTGTGGTCGGACGGGGCACCGTAGGGGTAGAGGGACCGTTTCCAGGATCTGTCTGGACGATCGACTTCAACAATATGCGACTTTTTAATCCGTATTTTGCTTTCCTTGTGTATGAAGAGAGTATACAATGAAATTGCAGCGAATAAGTATTATAATCTACGAAAAGCTTGACCTCGTGATGTTTATGAATCTCCACGTCTTAGACCTTCGCGAGTCCGAAAATCATTTTTGGAATTGTCTGTCTGTGAACACGATAACTCAAAACGTGAACCAACATCGTAGATCCATCAAATTTGGAAACGCATCTGGGATGTATGTCCGTCCCGTGTATGATGAGCACGATAACTCAAAACGTGAACCAACATCGTAGATCCATCAAATTTGGATGAAATCCATCTGTCGGATGTATGTCCGTGTGCGAGCACGATAACTTTCAAAATCGTGACCAAAAATCGTAGATCTATCAAATTTGATGAAATCCTCAATTGTGGGATTTCAGTCTGTCCTTGTGCATGTGAGACGTAACGCTAAAAAACTGCAGCATGTGGCGTGGATGAAATTTAGGATATGGGCTCATCAGATTGTCAGATGAGTATCAAAATTTCCACCAGATTAGTCCTATGAATTGGGACATTTGTCGGTCTGTATATTCTATATGTATTCGAACGGGATAACTCAAAAACGCAACATGTGGCGTGGATGAAATTTGGGATATGGTCCTATCATCAGAATTGTAGATGAGTATCTAAATTTCCACCAGATTAGTCTATGATTGGGACATTTGTCGGTCTGTATTTTTCATATGTATTCGAACGGATAACTCAAGAACGCAACAGTGGCGTGGATGAAATTTGGGTATGGTCTTGTCATCAGAATTGTAGATGCAGATCGACCAAATTTGACTAGTCTATGATTGGGACATTTGTTGTCTGTATATTCTAGTATTCGAACGGGATACTCAAGAACGCAACATGGCGTGATGAAATTTGGGATATGGTCTTATCATCAGAATTGTAGATGATATCAAAAATTTCACCAACTGTCGATTGGGACATCTTGTAACTGTATATTCTTAGTGTATTCGAACGGATAACTCAAGAACGCAACGTGGCGTGGATGAAATTTGGGATATGGTCTTATCTCAGAATTGGAGATAGTATCAATTTACCGACTAGTCTATGATTGGGACATTTGTTTCTGTATTATATATTCGAACGAGATAACAGAACGCAACAGTGCGGGATGAAATTTGGATATGTCTTATCATCAAATTTAGATGAGTCAAATTCCACCGACTGTCATGATTGGACTTGTCGTCTTATATTCATATGTATTCGAACGAGATAACTCAAGAACGCAACATGTGGCGTGGATGAAATGGGAATGGTCTTATCATCAGAATTGTAGATGAGCATCAAAATTTACCACCAGATTAGTCTATGGTTGGGACATCTGTCGGTCTTTATATTCATATGTATTCAACAGGGTAACTCCAAAACGCAACATTTAAATACAATAATTTGTATGTGGTTTTGTCACCAAATTGTAGATCAGTGCCAGATTTTCAGTTTGTGAAAAGCAGAAGCTCGGTTCATGACACTTGCCTATTGTGTCAGTAAGAGAAAATTTGGGGAGGGGAGGAGAGAATACTCCTTCTGGTTTTGAATTGCAACTAGTATTCCGGCCGTGGCGATTTTCTATCCTATATATCAACTTATTTATAGTTCTCTATCTTTAGTAGTGGATTACATGCTGAAAACGATGCCTAGTGCCAAATGCAACAAAGGAACACCGACGTTCGAAACTGTAATTAACGGGTTGGAGGTTGGCTCCTTTCTTAACAAATGCTTTTTAAGTATGTAGGCTGTAGTATCATATAAAATGACAGCCGAGAAAATAGGCAATATTTCTTTTAATTTATTAATGAGCACACACAGGACTAACACAACATAAATATACTAACACACAAAAACATTTATCATAAAGAAAAGAAATCATACTTTACAAATCTCGTTATTTCGAATCATGGCCACACGAAAAAACTATCAGCCTTTCATTCTCACAAACAACCACTCTCACTAATATCCGACAGCCAGCGAAATGTTTACAGAAGAGTCTTGTGCCGCGCCATCTACTGCAGGCGACAAACTATATTGTCAGTTCCTTACAAGGCGAATGTGCTGTGCTATCTCTACTGCTGATAGGATAGAGGAAGGAAGATATCAGTTTCTGTGACTAAATGGGTCATTTCAATTAATAAAATTTGAATGCGGTAGCCTGGTGGTAAAGTCTCGGCTTTTGCTAACAGGAAGAGTCAGATTCGAGAGCCGATTGCGGTGCACTTTAACTTTAACTTCCTCTCACGCGTGTAACGTGAATGTTTGGAAAGAGTACCTGTTCAAGGGGCCGCCTCGTCATCGCCATTCAAGTCTGAACGAGACATCTATGAATAAATGAGTAAACTATATTATAGAGATTTACGAGGGTCCTTGTGAGGATAAGTTCTCCCTTACATTTTCTTTCTGAGACTAAATAGTTTTTTACCCTTTTGTGCAGAAAGTTACATGTAGCAAAGATGGCCTGCTTCCTGTAGCACTTGAGTATTTGAGCTCAGTTTTCAATTCTCCTACGAATAATAAAAAAGAGAAAGTATACTAATCTTCAAATATTTCGATCCCACACTTTCTGAATTTCCACGTTTTAGTCCTCCTTGAGATAACAAAACATTTCTGGAGCCAAGCGCAGAATTCTTGATTTTATTTTAACATCATTACAACTGTTTTTCTTATTTCCCTCTTTCAAAAAAAAAAAATAATAAAAACGTTTCAACTTTCTTTCTGGCTTGAGAGGCTCGAAAATTTTCCTACTTTTCTAGTCATTCCACTTGTATCTATAGTTTGACGCGTCAGAGACATTTTTAGTTGTTATTTCATTGTAATTTTATCAAATTATCGAAATTGATTGTTTTTTTTATGATTCTTATTGTCAGGTGAGAAAAGTCTGTAAAGTTAAAGAGTTTTGTTTACTTTTAGTCTTGAGGTTTGACATTCATCACACGATACAAAGTTTTTATGACCTCACCTCCCCCCCAGACCCGAATCCTAGATTGCCACTGCTGAGTTCATTTGTCTACCTGTGAACGTGATGGCTAAACGCAACAAGTTAGAGGTTGAAATTTATTTGCTGTCTTATCATCAAAATTATAGATCTGTAAAATTTTGGATTCAATTTATCATTATAAAGACGTCAGAACATATTTTTTGCTTTCCTTGCACACTACGGAGTGCAAAATCGCCATTTTGAGATATATACGAGAAAAGTCGATGAGTGAGAACACTCCCTGAGTTTCCTTTCATTTTTTAACTTGAATTAAAGGACATACGCCTATAAACCTCGAAGACGGACAAAACTGCCAAATTCGATACATTATATCTCTAAGTAGAAAATCCAAAATTAACTTTCTTCCCTAGAAAATATCTGTTCTTTTGTCATTGTACACAATTTCAAATCTTAATATTGATATGTATTTATTTGAGAGAAAATAGGGTATAATTTTGGAGAAAAATGAGACTAGTCCCTTGCGCAGCATGATTACGATAAAATATTGGTCTAAACACAATATTTTGGATATCTAAATAATGGAAATTGAGAAACTGAAACGCAATTCATTAACATTTAAATTATATTTCTATTTTATATAATTTGAATTTAAACAGTGTTAAAACTTACCATTTCTAACCCCCAAAAAACTTTTGGTGAAAATATTACAAAACTGTGGTTCAATTTGTAGAACATAGCACAATACATATTTACAAATTTTATGTATAAATATTCAATAGTTCTTGAGATATCGTGCGCAATATAAAAAAAACATTCATTTTGAGATATAGCGCTTTAAAGATATGGCATATTCAATCTTTACGTTGAAAGCTGACATTTTCCTTCATAACTTTCATTATTATGGGATTTTGTTTTTTAAAATTGTCCAGGAAAGACAAGCGAAATAATATATATATTTCTAGTAAAATCGAAAATTTTCGAGTTTAACAATTGTATATCCCCTAATTTTTTTCAAGCATTTCTTTTCGTTCGTTTCAATGCAGTTAAGCCATTAAAGCGATCTCGCGCCTGATAAATGAAATCAAATCAAAATTGTATTGGCCAGTTCGGAACCTGGAGACGCACATTTCAGACGAAATCGAGACGTCCCTTTCCCGGAGCAAGGCTGGCCTGCAGAAATTCTTCCTCATTAGACCTGTAAAAGCGTGGTGGGCGCTAATTAAAGTCGGCTTTTGTTCTGGCCAGGAAGCGACGAGCCTCTTCATAATCGACCCGGGGATTAGCGGCCTAATGGAACTCCCTGCATATCTTTGCATAACTATTCAGGACGCTCGTTCAGCTTGTCGACGCACACGCGCCGTCTCCCGTATTGTTTACCATTTCGGAATTTAGATTGCTGCCGACTCGGGCTGGAATTTAGAATTATAAACTTCGGAAATATGCGATTTGAAGTTTAAGGGTCTTCTGAGTGTAAAACTAGTAGACCCTTTATAGCTGTAGCGTCAGACTCAGAAAATAGCCAATCTTTATATCAAGAATATTTATTTGGCTGTTTACAAAAGAAACGTCTTAAGTCAGTGAAATTTGAAGAACTGGTTTTTTCTGGAAATCTAAATAATTTACGACCGTTCACATTCTAGGTAGCACAATATGTTGCGATATTGTACAATATTGTTATTATTATATATATATATGATATTGTACAATATTGCAACATGTTCAATATCGTATATCATTGTATAACTATCTTTGTGCTACTGGGGTTTTTTTCAACTGAAATCTAAATATTTACAACCGTTCACATTCGTAGGTAGCACAAATATTTCACGATGTGTACATTGTTTTATATAACATTATAGATATTGTAATATTCTATTGCAATATCTAATATTGCAATATCTTTGTAACTTATTTTTCAAGCTTGAAACAAATAATTTACAAATCAATATTATTCCCAGGTAAACATGTTGCACGATATTGTACAACATTTCAATATAATATTATATGATATTGTGTAATATTGATACAATATTCATATTGTTCAATAAAACAATATTGTACAATATTTTTGTGCTACTGTTAAGCATTACGCAATCTGCGCCTTGAGAGCAATACATCAAAAAACACTTTGGTAAAACCGTATATCAGTTCAATATTTTAAATATAAGACTGGAGACAGAAAACATGATTTGCAGTCTGTTGTTCCAAGGGATTGTATTTTACGTATGTCACTCAATAACTTGATAGCTCAAAATTATACACATATAATATCTATCAATATTTGATGCAATATTGATGATATTGCTAATATTACATAATACATATTATTCATTGTACAATATCTTTATTTACGCTGTGGGTTATTACGCCAGAATTCTGCGCCTTTAGAAACAATACATCAGAAAACATTGTAAAGCCATAATCAGTTCAATATTTTAAATACAAGACTGGGGCTGAAAAACAATTCGTTACTGTCTGTTATTCCAAGGATTGTATTTTACGCTGGTCCCACTAATAACTTGATGCTCAAGGATGTGTTATCACTTTTTTTTAGCGCTAGCCATAGACATTATTTATCGTATTTGTACTTTTGCGCTTTTATGCGAGGGGATGCGTTCCGTAGTTTCTCCTGTCTTTTTCACGGAAAGCTTCTTATTACAATCCGAAGCTACAGGCATAACAAAATACAAACTTTTTGGCTATTTTCCCACATATTTCCACCGCCGTTGATACAATGAAATCCACTTTCAAGCCACTAGTAAAAATCGCGCCCAGCGAGCGAAGAAGTTTTTTCACGCCGGCCGCACCTTCATTTTTGCCGAGAGTGACGCCCTGATACTGCTGACTTCAATGCAGGAAAAAAAGGTGAAGATGGGTGCGAAGGACACCTCACTACTAGATTACGTACGCAAAATGACACATAAGCTTCGTAGAGATTTATTCTCTTGGACGATAATGCAGAGCCCCACATAGCATGACCAAAAGAAAGCATTCAAGTTTCCTGGGATGGCGAAAGACGTGATCACTCTGCCCAGCCCGGATCTTGCCCTACATCAGACTTCATTTCTTTTTCCTGCATTGAAGTCAGCACTATCGGAATGTCACTTCTAGCAATGAAGAGGTGCTGTGCATGATGCTTCCTTCTCGTTAAGTTGCAATTTAAATCAAGTACTGAACTATGAAAAGATTTCACCAGACACAGCAATATCAGGATCATTAATTTTTAATTAAAAGATTTAATCGATTAATGGATTATATACAGAATGTACAAAAATATCAGCTAGAATTCTGCCTACCAGGACGAGAGATGGTAACAAAGTCAGAGTTCCAATCTGATTCAATCGCAGACTGGCTATGAATCTACCTACATAAATAGAAAAGTTCTACCTCAGGCGAGTACAATGTCCGATGGGGAAAAGTGATTTGAGAATGGATTGAAGCGCTCAAACTATTTGCGTCATAACCTAAAGAGTTATCGTCGATTACCGAAGAAGGTAAATTGCGGAGTGAAGTATTGCAGCGTCACTCGAGACAAATTCGAAGAATTCCTCCAGTTGCTTTTCCAGCTTGCAAGAGCTTTACATCAGTAAGGTTGGTTTAACGGTTCACGGGACAGGCCGGAATAAAAAAAAAAACAGCGTCTCGGGCTGTAGAACTTCAAATTCTCGATGCGAGAATTCGAGTCTGAAATCTCAGCCGACTCTCCCTCTCTGTCCAGAATCAGCTTAATAGCAACACCTGACCCTGCTCCTCCGAGGCGTATTGGAAAAGTTAAGATTTTTTGGTATTTTCAGGGATAAACAGTTTCCGCACAGTGACAAATCTCTGTTCTCTTTTCGACATCTTATTGTGGCACAACGTAATGCGTTTCTTCTTGTGATCTCCAACGGTCATCGGCGCGGCGTTTCAATTCGCCCTTCGGTTTGCTTCATCAGGATCAGTTTACGACGCGCTATCCTTTCTTTGATCGACTTCCAGCCTCTAGCTATCTGAGGCGGCGTCAGTCTCTCGTGAGAATTGGCGGCTTCGGACCCTAGAGATTCTTCGATGGTTTACAGGATGGTTCTCATTGAAAATTAGATTTCACGGTACACAATGTATCAGTGTCCGTGAATATGTGGAAAAATAAAGAATTTTTTTTTGTTATGCCAGCTGTATGTTTCCTATTATCTGTAAAAACTTCCTTGTGAAAAAAAAGCATGACGAAACTTACTTTCGGAACGTCCCTCGTATTTCAGATTTATCAGCAATACAGGGATGTTGAGTTTGGAAATTGTATATATAAGATTGAATACTAAAATAATTATAGATCTTCTATATTTCTATACTTTCATGTTTTATGTTTATTTGTTATATCTTTAGCATTATATGTAGGTATATTATAGAGTACTAAATGAAAGGACCTGGATGCCTCCTTCTATATTATCTCAAATGCATTGTATAGTGTCAAGAGCATATGTTCGACGTCACTGATGAATCAAGTATACGATCTTAATTGTGATAAGCGCAAACATAACTCTAACTGGTTTGGAGCCACGTTACAGGTGAGCATCCAGAGTCATCTAGAATTCGGTGGGGGGGGGGGCTGAGTCATAAAACTTTGTATTGCGTATGAATTTCAAATCTTCAAGGCAAATAAAAACTCTTTAATCTTTACAGATTTTTACTCACCTGACAATAAGAACCATAAAGAACAATACAATGCTTTCGATAATTTTAATAAAAATTGTACGTGAAATAACTAGACCAAAAATGTCGTGGACCGCATCAGTGCTACAAGTACAAGTGGAATGACTACAAAAAGTAGCAAAATTTTCGAGCCTTTCAAGCTAGAAAGCAATGTTGAAACGTTTTTATTATTTTTTAAGAGAGAAATTAAGATAAAAAAACATTTGTAATGATATTAAATTAAATCAGAATTTGGTTGTCGCTCTGGGGGGGGTGGGCTGTGTCGATAATGTCCCGGATTCGCCACTGCTAAGTTATATTCTTATCTTTATATATGTATTCCTTTATTTTATTTACATACGAAATACATCTGATACATACCCGTAAATTAAAAAAAATTGAAGTTCGATCTTGATTTACGAAGGGCACTGTATGAATGGGAAGGTGTTATAGATGCCTTATTATTGGTAAGCAAACAGATCATGGATGTATATCGGGCTTTTACATAGAAGAAATAAGATATTTTGTCTTTTTTTATTTAATTATATCTCATTTTTCAGTAGTTTTTAGTAATTTGGTTCTATCTTGATGAGAAAATGCTTTCATTCGCATTTCCTTATTATTTAGAACCTTCCAAATTCTTATAAAAAAGTCAAAACTCACCAGTTATTCCACTTATCATGATTTTTCTTTTTCATATCAAAACTAATTTTATTATCTCTTAATTTTGAAAATTCACAGAAACCCCCGGCCCCACTTCATATTTGTAGCAAAACAGGGCTCTTCATGTATTGTCCCTCAAGAATTTAAGACGTCTGTCATGTCTATCGTACTTTTCTAATAAGTAATATTTTACAAAAATAAGTTTAATTGTATTGAAAACACTTTCTTTATTTGAAGTGTCCCCAGGGCAATCGAATTCTTATAAAGAAACAGGAAAACTGCGGGCCCCCACTCATTTTGCCAAAACAGGGCCTCTCCAATATTTGTCCCTCAAAATCTAAAGGACTCGCTGTCTACAAGCTTCTCTTCAATAGTAATATTAGTCAAAATAAGATTTGTTTTATTGAAACATCGTTTCCTTTTACTTAGAATGTACCTGGTCGGCAATCGAATCTGCTTTCTTATAAAGAAACGAAACAGCCCCCCACTCATATTTGTGTCAAATGAGCAATACGTAACTGAACGAAGGCTACAGAGTAATGAAAATATTGTCCATAGAAAGGTTCATTCAAACTATCCATATAATTTATCAAAAGTAAAACTTACATTTAAGCTAAATAAAAAGATTTTAAAAATTATTGTAGTTGCGTATTATAGTTAAATTACGGTAGTGCAATCTTACAAATAACAGACGTGGAGCTTTCACTATATTTTTAAAACGAATTCTTAACTTCATGGCAAAATATTCAAACTTCTTAGGTTTTGTTAGGTAGATTTATTTCCGTAGACCATTGTGTTATGGTAGGTTAGAAAATTGTGTGTGTTTGCTGGTGTTCTACAGAAAAGTACGCTGCACTTAGAATTACCAAATAAGACGTAATATTTGGCAAATATTGAGCGAGTTTTTCAATTTTTTATGCATGTGATAACATAAAAAAATTCTATAAAATATTTTACTTCTTTTTATATATTTTTCAACCTCACACAGTATTTCATAAGAGAAATTTTTTATAAGCTTATGAAATGGCATATCGCTGTTCGTTTCAGTCTAGCAAACGCAAGATCATAGCTCACCAAGTTTCATAAATTATTTCTGCTGACTCGTTTTTCTTCAAGTCACTTTCTAAAAAAATGACAAGAACTTTGAATAACAAAATGATGGATGATTCAGCTTTGTCTGGAAGATATAATCCAGAGACTTACAGAAACTATTATTTAGAGTTATTTCGTAAAAATTTAATGCTTTTCGAAACATAAATAAAAATTTGTATTGATAAACAGTTTAGAACAATGTTCCAGAACCAAATGCACAATTGGTGTGATAAGCCTACTTTTTAAGCCACTTTTATTTAACTTGATAAGTTTCACGTTCAAAGTTGGAATTTTATATTCGATTTTTCACTCATTTTCTGATGAGCTAGCGTGTTCAAATTTGTACACTTGTTATTCTCGATGACACAATAAACTATTTTAATATTTTTCGAACACAATTATCAGTTATTCGAATGTGCACTTGTTATTCTCGATGACACAATAAACTATTTTAATATTTTTCGAACACAATTATCAGTTATTAGAATCAAATTAAATTTTGATTACGTACGAGTAATGCCACCTAGTAGTGAATATAAGCAAAAATTGATTAAATGATTCTATAATATGGTTAATCTGGAGTCTACGGTGCCGACTTACTTCGTTCCTCTTAGGATCGCCAACTCTTTGCCGCCAAGAACGGAGATGAGAGAACATTTATTTTGGTTGCGCAATGGTGTTTTTAACGAGTGGCATGCACGCATGCGCGGAAATTAATCTTTTCATCGGTATTTTGCACATCACTCTATATTGTGCCTCGTGTCGATTGGACTACTTTATTCAACTCTTCGATGTGATTGGTCGATTCATTCGAATTTCAATAAAACTTTATTTGGAATTCTTCGGCTTGAATATTGGTTCAGTACTGTGTATTTTATTCTATGTGTTTCGTTTCTCAATGAATAAGGGAAGCTACAAGTATTCCGCTATGCTGAAAACGGAACCGCTGATGTTTTTTTAAGTTCAAAAATTTGCAAGGTACACGCTTGAAAGGCCGCAGGCATTGCGTGCGGAAATTCTCGTTTTCGGATTTTTTTTTTAAAAAACATAGATTCCTAACATTCAACGAAAAAGCGTAGCTACTAGTTTCCTGCTATGCTGAAAGCAAAGTCGATGATGTTTTTTCGAGTTAAAAAAATTCCCCGGTACACACTCGAAATGACGCAGGCATGCGTGCTCAATCTCTCCTTTTCAGGTGACGCATGCGCAAGAGAGCAATAAAAAGCGCATTGAACATCCAAAACAGTATTTGGCGACGGCAAAAGCAATTGCGCCAAGAAAAATTAGCGATAAACAGGTGCGCACCGTAGACTCCAGGTTTACCAATAATATTTACAATAACGAAATATAAATTAAAGGCTTAAACATAGAAATTCATCTTTAAAAATTCTGCTTTTTAGTAAGCTAATAAAATTGTGTTTTTTAAAACTCTTTTTATTAAACTCATAAAGCAAAAACCATCACATTATCGATCAGAAAAAATCAATCAAACTCATAAACAATACCGAATGCTATATCCATATTAGTTCTAGACTATCATAATCCGACTTCTTCCTTTTTACTTTCTCGTATACGAAGTATACAAAGAGAAAGTATTGCAATCGTCAAAAAATTCGAAATCGAGATTTTGACGAATCTCCACGCTTTAGACCTCCCTGAGTCCGAAAAACACAATTTTGGAATTATGTCTGTCTGTGTGTCTGTGAACTATTAGAGATAAAGGGATGAAATTTGGTATGTGGACTTGACACATAATTTGTAGGTTTCTATCAAATTTTCGACAAAATCCGTCCACGGAAAGTCTGTCTGTCTGTCGGCGGTCATGCGAACACTATAACTCAACATCTTGAATAGCTAGATGGATAAAATTTTGTACACAGTTTTATCATCATGAATGTAGGTCCGTATAAAATTTTGGGCCAAATCCGTCAAAGGGTTGACTGTCTGTCGGTCTGTATAATTTACTTTTGAAGAGAATCCGTGGTCTCCACGCGCATGCGTACTGGAGGCAATCTTCTGTGCACGCGAAAAGAACGGAACGGAATTTCAATACGGAGTAGCGAATTACGTCAGTTCGTCCTTGAGCCGGTAAGAGTGGAAGTGTGTGATGCATGCATTTTATTCTGTTCGCATGTCTTTGAATTTGATTCTTTACCTAGATATTTTTCAATCACTATAATGGAAAACCTTCTGATAGTCATTGGATTCTGGGTAACAGTAGGTTCGAATTTTTTTAGCCACGCGGGGGAAGGGGAAACGGCACCTTTTTGGGGAAGTATACAAGAAAGTTTAGGGGAGAACACTCCCGCTGGTTAGTTTAAATAACCGCTTTTGCAATCGATTCTCCACCGAAAGAGCCTAACTGAAACCGTCAACTGAGAAGAAAGCTGTCTATCGTAGCTGCAAAGCCAGTTTAATTGATTCTAAACTGTAAATGGAATAAGAATTAAAGTTCCAATCACATAATCCAAATCTTCTCGAATAGAGTGCGTAGAGCAGAGGTTTTCAACAATTCTCTCTCCGATTAAGTCGTGGAAATGTTAATGGAACTATAACATCCTTTGAATAGCAAATTATTATTAATCCACCGGGAAGGAACCGACCTGATAAGGTTTACCGTTATACAACAACCTCTCGGCATCAAGAATCGCGGGTGGGGAAAAAATAAAGTTAAGGCACTAAATATACCGAAAAAGGTCTGCAATTAATGTCTGATGGATGCGAGAAAGTCTTCTTTAACCCTTAAATGCCCAATTTTTAAAAAATTGATTTAAAATTTTTTTTGACTTTCATTTCTTATATAAAACATGGGGGAAATATTTTTTTAATCAGCAGTTATTCAGGGACTACCGCAAAAAATCTACAACTTCTTTTTTCCTAGGGTCCATGTCCGTTAATAAGTAAATGAAATTCCTGGAGTACTACCAATCAGCAATACTATCCACAGTATCAGCAGTTTTTCAGGGACTTGTGGCGGCCTCTCGAACCTTTGCATTTTCATCTCTCACTCTGCAATGAGGCGGCAGGTAGAAATTTTATTCTTCCATGCAAGATGCTAAAAAGGTGCAGCTCTGCCCGCGCACTATACGTCCAAGTATTTATAGGAGTGCCTTTTCCATTTCCGTCAGACCTTATAACCCTTCAACCGGCTGGAACGTAGAAAGTCGCTCTCTGATGACTATTCTAAAACCGTCTCCGTCGCAGAAAGTCGTTCTTCGATTATTACTCTTAAACCGGCTCCGGTGTAGAAAGTTGCTCTCTCTCTTTATTACCCAAAAACCGGCTCCGAAACATTTGCGTTCACCATTTAGCTACAGAGAGGCCGTTTTCAAAGTATTCAGTTGAAATATTTTTGCCGTTCAAAGGGTTAATACCTTTCCATTCCATTAGCTTCCAACTATTTATCACAATTTAATTACTTCAAATCGGCACTCTAACGTTCTCTGCCACTCACATGTCCACAAAGCCACACCCCGGCCCAAATGCTGCTCGCCCATTGGATTTCAGAACTAGCTATATATACCATCATCGAAGTTCCACCCTCATATCAGCGTAAGTGCGTCGACTAGTTCTTCTAAGAACTGAATAGGGAGAAGCCAGCAACCACCTCAGATCATCAAGAAGACCTGCTCCTCTCACACGAGACCCCTCTTCTCTCCTTCTCATCGAACTCTTACAGCTTATGGCAATTTACCAAAAGCCAAGTTGTCATAAAATCCACCCATGATCGGAGATGGCTCCTGCGGGGCCGCATATTTACAAACCCTACCCTGATAGAACTGTGGCAGGAAATCGGGCAATATGATTGGCTCGCTTCGTCGAGAGCCGATGACGTCGTTCTTTGCTCTCGTGCGTGTACTTTTCATTAATATAATTTCTTACAGTGTGGGATGTTTTATTTTTTATGATATTTTAAAAAATAATTTCATTTTTAAAAATATTACAACCCACGGAAGAATGTTTTCTGTGCTCAACTGTGGGAAAACGGAGAAGAAAAGTAGGACGACTCTTGTTTCGTTATGATTGCCGTATGCTACGTGCGAGAGCTGAAAACGACGTCACTGCTCCTCGTAGCCAATGATATTGACTGATTTCCTGCCTCAGTTCTATCAGGGTAGGGTTTGTAAATATGCTGCGGGGCCAGGAGCTCCGTCAATCTACAATTAAAATTTCCGTCAGACCGAGACAGAGAGAGCGAGAGTGCGAGCAGCAGAAGCCAACCCACCTTAGTGGAAGTATGAGCCTCTGTGGTATAGTACAACAGATGATGTTAGCCAGCTTGCCTAAACAGAGTATGAGCATTTCGACTGATTTCCCTCATCTGCAATTGGATGCGGCTTGTTGATCATCAACTACCCAGATCCAGATGTACGAGGCGTGTCCGGAAGGTAAGCACCGTTTCGTTCTACCGCCACCGCAGCGTTAGTGTCGCAGTTCCGTGCATGTGCATACGTGTCTCTGGATCATTGTCTGTCCACTGACGCCATTACAGCAGGATTGTGTTGTGTTTACAGGTGTTAGTGAGCGTTCAAAATGTTTAAGACGATTGCCGATCCCGCCGACTGTGAAGTGCGTTCTGTAATACGGTTTTTGAACGCAAAGAATGTTAAGCCAGCTGAAATTCATCGTCAACTTGTAGAGATTTATGGTGAAAATGTAATGACTGATGGAATGGTTAGAAAGTGGGTTCGATAATTCAATGATGGAAGCACCAATGTTCATGACGAAGCACGGAATGGGCGACCTTCTGTTGTCAATTATGGTTTGGTTGTAAAAGTGAATGAGAAAATTCGTGAAAACAGTCGGTTCACAATAAGAATGCTTTATGATGAGTTTCCACAAATTTCAAAAACAGTTTTGCATGAGATTGTCACAAATCGCTTAAATTATCGCAAATTGTGTTCCCGTTGGATGCGACCGGTGATGAAACTTGGGTTTGTCATGTCACTCCAGAATCCAAACAATAGTCGATGAATTTCAGCAGGCTTAATATTCTTTGCGTCCAAAAACAGTATTACAGAACGCACTTCACAGTCGGCGGGATCGGCAATCGTCTTAAACATTTTGAACGCTCACTAACACCTGTAAACACAACACAGTCCTGCTGTAATAGTGTCAGCGGACATACAATGAACCAGAGACACGTGTGCACATGCACGGAACTGCGACACTAGCGCTGCGGTGGCGGTAGAACGAAACGGTACTTACTTTCCGGACACGCTTCGTACCTATAGTCCTTTTGCTCCTCACTGAACGGGTTCCTCTTCTCGCCAAGTATACTTGTGTACATGGAAACTTTTTGATACGAGATGTATCTTTCTGCAGATTCATTTTGTTTAAATGAAGAGCAAACATTCAAACCGTGTTTTCTCCAAAAAAAGAAAAAATGAGTTAGTGATTTTTCTTTGAACTCAACATTAAATAGTACAACTGTATACTATCATTTTCAACTGAAACAAGTTTTATCCCATTATAAACCTACTTAGAAAATTGAGGTTTCAATCAAAAAGTATTACCTGCAGAGCTTGTTTACTGTTTCCTGAAAAATTGTATCTGAAGGAGAAAGCATGGTTTGAATGTTTGCTCCTCAAATGTTTTTAATGTTCTAACCGACAATTTCATTTTTGCACAATATACCTTGTTAAAATGTGAAATAAATGTTTGTTTATAAATCTCTCGCCTGGAATAACATTTGCAACTTTCTGATCCGAGTCAATGATGAAGCAGGGCATTTTGAGGTATCCTCTACCCCCTTCAGACTATCGCAATAATATACAACTTCCGTTTCCTAGGGTCACTTCCAAATTAAGAATTGGATGAAATTTCTGGAAGCACGCATTCAAAAGCTTTCTAAGAAGATATAAAGAAGGTTTTAGAAATCTGTAAGTTTGTAGGACTAAATTGTAATTTCATTAACACATTTCTAGAACCTTCTTTGAATTTGCTTGGAAAGCTATGCAAATGCGTGTGTCTAGAAATGATCATCTAGGTCTTCATTCTAGAAAACAGTAGCTGTATATTTTAAACCACAGCTGTATCATTCTTCAGAATGTTGTTTTCATAATAATAATATAAAAAAAGAGCCACACTTAGAAATTGCGGCCCAAAAACAAGCAGCAGTTTAGTTCTGGAAGAGTTCACAACGTCAGGAAAAATAATTAACAAACAATTAAAAACCAGAATATTAATTTAAAAAAAAGAAGAAGAAAAACAATAGATACTAATAACATTCAGAAATATCCGCACACAAAAAAAATTGCAACACTTTTCAAGGACTTCCGCGACGATAAAAAACAGAGGCAGTAACAGGAAACATCAATTGTTTCTCTACACAGTTGAGATCAAACATCTACAAATTGTTCGCAGAAAAAAAAATATTTCCCGCCATTTTTAGTGACCATTTCATGAATGACTGCGAAACATGCATCATCTGTACCAAAGATTTATCGAAAATGATAACATATGTGACGGCAACCTCTGCAGAAAAAAATTGCCTTTCTTCTGGGTAGAATTAATTTCGAAGTCCCCTTCCAAAATATGATGAATGGGAGCCTCCTCTTTTATTGGCCCGTCAATGAAGCCGTCACCAACAGGTCCAATCAATTAGCGGGCAGCGACGGCGGTTATTTAAGGATAATTTTTGCGCTTTCCCCACACGTCCACGTCCAATCAATAAGAAAATCATCGACCGCCATAAAAAAAAAGGGGGGTGGGAGACAGGAGAGCCCGTTTACGATTCTATTGACGCCAGGCCAGCTCGTTCCAGAATGGTCCCATAAAGAAGGCTTCATGGAAAGGGTTTCGCCGTTTTTCACAGATAGGCAAATAAAAGTTTACGCAGAGCTCTCGCTCAAAACACTTCATTAGGAAAGAGGGAAATCAGTTGAGAATACGAATCATGAACCATCGCAAGTAAACAGAGCAATGTCCTGGAATTGTAAAATGAAAACACACCCCTTGCACTTTTCACGAATATGGCATCATAAATTTAAATTGGGCAGATACTACCGTCGAATAGATGGTAACTGAGATCGGTTTGCTGATGAAACGCATGGTCGTGTCCTGGAATTCCAGTTATACAGTAGTATAAAATGAAAACACACCACTTGCCCCTTTTTAGGAATATGGCATCATAAATTTAAATTGGGCAGATACTACCGTCGAAAAGATGATAAATGAGATCGGTTTGCAGATGAAACGCATGGTCGTTTCAGTTACTGCGCCAGCCTCTCAGCGATTGCATCAGCCTTGTGTATAAAATCTAACACAATGCAAAATCAAGTGCGGTGGCCATCCTGTATAAAAACAGCGAAACAGTAGTTTAGCTATATTCGCCTCCCGTTTTGAAGCAACACGAGGGCTATTTTGGGTCGGACCTCGTCATTTTGAACAATGGACAGGATGGCGAGGGACGCACCTGAGCCGGCACCCCCTCGCCAAACTTCCGTACTACACCAGCGAGTGGGCAATTGAACTTCGATGTCAAATTCAACGTCCATCAGGTCACATACATGGCTGTTCTTCTGTGGAATAGGGTCTCGACCCCCCCCCCCGACCCTATTCAACTCCAGGGTTCATACACATTTCTTTAAAAAAAAAATCAAGGACTTTTAAGGACTAAAAAAGACCAAAAAATAAGGACCTCTAAATTGAATAAACTTATCGAATTCTCGCACGCATTTATAAATAAAATGTCTCATTTTTGCAAATTAAACCTTTTAGATGATAAGTATAATATAAAACATAGAAGATACATTACAAATTTAACACAACAAAAACTTCTTAAAAATATGAGTTAATAAATTGATGAAAAAAAACCCATGAAAATGGTAATCAAATTAAATATCTTTTAATTCCAAACTTTTTTCATTCATTACATCCAAGGTATTTATTTTAATTTTTTTCAGTAAATTGTTTTTCTTAGTTCATGCCACTGAATAATTAAATTTGTCCTTTGACTTTTCAGCCTCATTAGCTAAATCATTTGCTTCCCCATTTGTTTGGTGTATTTGGTTTGGAACCATTTTCTTTTGTTTTAAAAAAATCTATTTCCTACTAGAGCTTTTCGTTTCAGTCTTTTCTTTGGATCTTTCACTTTCTAAATACTGCAAGTATTTTGCTCTAGCTGAGGTGGAAAAAAGTAAGGACTTTCAAGGACTTTTTAAAAATGGGGCATAAAAATAAGGATTTGTAAGGACTTTTAAGGACTAAATGTAAAAGTAAGGACTTGTAAGGACGCGTGCGAACCCTGAATCCGTGTGGTTACGAAGCCGGGACTGCCACAAGACCACCGCCGCTTGGCGAACCAGTAATAACAAATGTTAAGAGAGCAGTAATTGTGAACATCTAGAAATGATAAGTTAATATCAAATATTGATTATAGACTCTAGTAAGAAAATTTCGGTAAGTAAATCTTTGCTCGACTTTGTCGTATACTTCCACGTTATGACGTGTTCTAGAACGCATTTTGGACCTCACATTGTTTCCCGATTGGATTCAAAATTTGATACAGATCCAAATTTTCATAGCAAGACCACATGTCAAATTTTCTAAACTTGTTGCGATTTCTAGTTATCTCATTCACAAACGCACGAATAGAAAGACCGACGGAAAGTTCACCAATGGACACAATCAAGCCGTTGTCAGATTCGATCTGAAACTTGATTCAAATCTCAAATTTGGTGATAAAACTGGATATTAGTCTTCATCCATCTAGCTTGTTGCGTTTCAGAATCATCATGCTCAGATGCAATCGAACGGACAAACAGAACTTCCGGCTGACAGATTTCACCCAAAATTTAAAAAGTACAGTGCACTCCCGATTATCCGGGTTAATCACCGGGAGGAATCGCACGGACAATCGAAAAACACGGATAATCCGAAAACTCCTTTTTATTAAAGAAAAAATCAACATCAGTACAAAAATATAAAAATTACTTACATTTGCATGCTGTATAACATCAAACTAGGAATTTTCCTTTTAACATTTAATGCTTTAAAAATCTGTTATGCGTCTTTGCTTCTGCTGTTTGTTCATCTCTTGTCGTATATCGCCGCATCTTTTACGAACCGCAGTAATGTCACCGTAATCAAATCCTCTTTGTCCCATATAATCTAACAAAGTTTCCGCAGATTGTAGAGCAGCAGAATGAGAAATTGTATTTCCCTCATTTAGTACATCTTCTGCATCAGTACGAGCTGATTATCCATTATCAAGTTTTTGAAGGATTTCTAATTTTTGTTTAACATTTAAAAGGTTTCGTTTTCGTTTCACATCACTCATTTTTACCAGCAAAAAATTTCACGTTACTGACTGACGATAAGCAAGACGCAAAAACTAAAGGAACACGTGCGAAAGTGAGAGAAGACGAAGAAGTTAAAGAATGACGTATCAGGGAGAAGCGTGTTCGTACGAGAATGAGCTAGTAGGAATGTTTCTCTTTAAATTTTTTTGTGAGTCCGGAATGAGCACGGATAATCCGCACACGGATAATAGAGGATATACTGTATTTACAATTTTACTGAAGAGATCACACTCCAAATTTCATCTTTCTAGCTCAGTGCGTTTTTGACTCATCATAGACAGATATAATTCCAAAAATATTCTTTTCGAACTCCGGGAGGTCCAAAACGTATATATTGATCAAAATCTCGAAGCCGAATTTTTTGAAGATTACAATACTTTCTTTTCGTACACTTCAAGTATAAGAAAGTAAAAATATGGTCCAAAATTGTTCGGAAACATTAAATTAATGTGTTCTGTCCTGCAAAATCAAGAATGAGAAAGACAGAAGATTAGCACAAAAATATATCGAAGATTAATTTCAGAAAGTTTCGATATAACAAGTGATCAATCATAGCCAATTCCAACTCCTACTTAAAATTGCTTCTTTCTTTAATAAAAGAAGACTATTTCTACCGACGAAAAATTCATTTTAGGGGAGAAGGTAGCAAGAATGGACGACACAAAAGATATATCAATGATTAATTTTCTGTCCAACGATACAAATCGTGAGTATTCAGCTTCACGCATTTTATCTAGCTTTAGATTCCAAGAGAGATATTCTAAAAGATTAATTTATAACTACAAAATAACACGAAGCACAGTTTTTTAGGAAGAAGTGATGATTAATGTTTTAGTTTAACATCTGGACGGATCACCTAATTCCAAACCTCACTCAAACAACGAATTATATACGGCTGGACATTCACGAGCGCGACACTTCATACCAAAACCGGTCGTCAAGGCAAAAAAAAACCGATGAGAACTGGAACGGTGCGCTCGGAAATTTAGATTTCCAAACTACCTGGTTATCCAACATTCCCATTTGGACTGCCGGGCTATAAATGCTGAAATGGGACCGGTGTAGATACGTAGGGGAAGGCGGGGGAGACTCTCGCTCGAGAGGAAATCGGTGCAGGCAGGGGGAGACGTAGTTGCAGTAGGGGATCGGAGGGACCGTAAACATATGAGTTTGAGTCTTAAGCGGAGAGGCTGTAAATGACCTACCTAAATGGATTGTCTGAAAATTTGAATGGTGTGGAGTGATCATGAATGACTGGCTTTAAGCCGGCCATTCACTTGAAGGATAATCATGCCATTTGACCCAAGCCCGGTTTTTTTTGTCAACCTTTTTAATCGAAAAATACAGGCGCGCCATTCACTTATATTTAAAAGGACGCTAACTCTGAACAAAGCTGGGGGAGTTATCTTCTTTCCCTCTCTACAGCTGCTTGTCAATCGCTCTCCGATATTCCCCAGTCAGCAGATTTGAATTTATGCTACCCTCAAAGCGAGGCTTCAATCTACGCAAGGCATTGTTCTTTTTGAAAGCTCTGAAGTGAGACTTTAAACTCCAGCGTTTTCGCTCCGATTTCAGTCCAGACGGAATTCCAACCACCACAAGCCATTTGGCTGATTTCCATAGATTTTGATGGCTTTTTCCTTCGCGCGTTCCAAAATATCCAGTTTATCTGTGAAGTGAATGGCCGGCTTTAGGTTGCACATTCAAAACCGTTCCACGACAAATTCGACAGCTGCACGCCAAAATCGATCGTCAGTGTGAAAAATCAGTCAGAATTGGAGAAGTATGGAGCAGAATACTGGATATCCAACCGGTTCAAATACCCATCATTCCATTTGGAATCCAGGTTCCAAGTGGCGGGAGTAGGTAGGTGTGGGGTTGTGGTCGTTTCTTACCGAGGAAATCGGAGAATGTGGAGATAGGGGTTTGGTTTAGTTTAGTT
>BGPR01000921.1:117002-130909 GCA_013235015.1 Araneus ventricosus
GTGGGGTTGTTGTGCGTGGTTCATCGAGGAAATCGGAGAATGTGGAGGTAGGGGGTTTAGTTTAGTTTAGTTATATTAACATCCAGTTTTGAAGCAACACGAGGGATATTTCAGGACGGACCTCTTCATTTTGAACCGCAGTCAGATGACGAGGACGATACCTGAACTGGCACCACCCTCTCCAAACTTCCGCGCCACACCAGCGAGAGTGGAGGTAGGGGATCGGAGGTTTGAAATCCGCATTTATATCTTTATAGGAACGATGGCAAAAATGCATAGTTGCACGGGGTAGTTACTTCGAAAGAATCACGAAAGAAACAGGTTTCATCAATATTCATTCTTACGAAATAAAATAAATTTAGTTTCTACTTCCGAACGTAACAGTACTACGAAGCTCTATACAAAACGCGCCATATTGCTTACGTATACCAGATATTAAAAAGAGCTTCATAAATATATTACGAAGCACTTTATTTCTTCATTCCTTTCGTCTTTAAATCGAAAAAGAAGCACTAAACACTTCCAACAATGCCTTGAGCAGTTTTGAGATTGAAAATGAGATTAAAAAAATATTGCAGAAACAAAAGGATCGGGAAAAAAATAAGTCACAAAAACCCTCTCAATCAATTCAAGGGATTTTAATACAGAACGATTATACGTGATGACTTTTTCTTACCCTTTCATTTTATTTAATTTCCCTTTAAACTCCGGGCAGAATTGCTTTGCACTATTCCCAATCCCAATTGAGATAACTCAACTGATATCGGAAGTATGAAAAAAAGGGGAGAGTTATTTCCCTTTTCAGCGGATGCAGATTCCCTCGGAGATATTTTAACAGCGACAGAAAATGATTTTAAGGGATTTCGCACGGCGCACTCCAAACGCGGTAGTTTAAGAGGGGGGGAGGGCACATTATTCGAAATTCAACACTGGCAGTTATTTTAATGGACCTCCCTGAATGGAAGGACAGAACACAATTCCGGTTTTTACGATTTCATTTCAAATGGTTTTGCTCCCTGTTCTGTGTAAGACGCCATCAGGAAAAAAATTGCTCTCTGTGATATTTGTTTTTGAGCAGGGCATACGACAATAAACTGCGAAATAACGGAATGACCAAGAAAACAATGAGTTTAACGACGAAATGGCGCGATAGCTGTCTTAAAATTACTGGTGAAAAAAAAAAGAAACACTTTCGCTGTTATTATGATATCGAACGTATATTTATATTTATGGAGGGAATAAACAGCAAGTTAGAAATAACATTTCGAGCTTCGGTTAACTAGATGTCACTGTTCATTTTTTATGGTACATGCATGATCGTAAATAGGCATGTGAAAAAGGTGCGTAACACAGGACTTGAAACAATGGATGGGACCTGAAACTGTAGGTCGAGACCCCCGAAGGGGTCGTGAGAACTTTACGTGCATTCTTGTTTCGAATTCTTTAATATAATCAAAAATAGATAAGAAAAATCATTTCCAACAAAGCTTCACAAATAAATACAGTAAAGCACCGTTTATACGTTTCACATTTATACGTCTGTTACATTTATACGTCGTTTCATCACGGTACCGATTCATTCGTATTTATTGTATTATTTTTTCTTCCCCTAATTAAATTTCGATTTGAAAAGGGACATAAAAATGCTAACGCCTGTCTCCATGGCGCCCCCCTCCACTGGCGGCCGGACGTCTATACCCACTAGGGTTGCCAGAAAAAAATAGCAAAATAAGGCCAAAAAAGGCCAAATTTGAAAATTTCATGAAAGCGCACATTTCCGCCTTATTTTGCTATAAGAAAACGACTATCCTTCATGAAAAGGAATCCCACCGGATTGAAACATAATACTGTTCTATTAAACTAAAATTCAAGTGATTTTTTTAAAAAACATCTACTTGCATCACTTGCAAAAGAAAAAAAAAGAAAGAAAGAAAAAGGAATTCTGTTCTTGTTTGTCCAGAATAAAATGTTCGACCGAAATATATCAACTCTTGTTAAAAACAAAGTTCTATATTATTTTTCGATGTTCTAAAGTTTATTAGAAAAATAGTAGAATTATATATTAAGAATCGTTCTAAAAGTCATAAGGGAAAATAAAGCCGAAAAAAGGCCAAAAATGAATTTAGGGCCAAATGAAAATTCCTAAGGCCAAATTTCCACAATTTGGCCTTAAAAACGCCAATATGGCAACCCTGATACCCACATCGAACAGGTTACCATACGGGAAATCCATTTCGAGTAGGTAGAAGTTCCTGCAAGTTTGATACATTGGCGCTCTCAGCGCCAAAAGGGATGGGACGTGCAACTGCGGCAAAACCGAGAAGACGAATGATCAACGACTCTTTTCCAGCCGCAAATTGGCGCCAAGAATAAAATAAAGCCCACACTTCCATCGGATTCCTCCTATCCGAAATGGACCTTCCTTGACATACTCAGTTGCTATAGCGACAGCCACCGACTAGACAACTTGGCGGGAAGAGATTTAGTCGCGGACAGACAGAAATATATTTTATTTTTTTCGCATTCAGGAGGTATAAGTGGCCAAGCTAGGATAGATGGCGCCCGAAGGATGGTATTTTCTCCCCCTAAATAAATTTGATTTTCAAAAGGGACATATGTGCATTAATGTTTTGTCTCCATAGCTGCTCCTAACACTAGTGCCAGGGCATCTATACCCACATTGCCCCCCGCTATGCAACTGTATCAGCAGCGTAAGGACATGTTGTTTTCTTACAACACCAATTACAAAATACTGAGATAAATATATTTCAAATGTGTGTTCCTCTGTCCAAAAGCCGTGCCACCATCTTAACAATATTTACCAACAAAATTAAATTGCCAGAAAAGTCATTAACTACCGGACTATTAGCACCATTTTGATGCTATATTCGATTTTATCATATAAGTACCTAAAAAATGAAGCAGGATTATAAATAGAGCTTCTTTTTCCACATGACACTTATAGCATCTCAAATATAAAATATTTTCTTCCCAAGTATTGGAAGAAAGCAATACAAGCAGATAAACAAGGTTCACACTTGAACGTGAACTTTTTTCAGTCGATTTTTACCTGAGCCAACCTAGTTTTAACAAAATTTTATATATATCCTTTTTTAGTTCCTTTTAAGGAAGTTAAATGGAGGCCAAACGTAAGAGAACATAAATATATAAAAAAATCATGACATTACTAATATCACCTTCAAACGCTCTTGTCTCAGTACATAAATCATTCCACCCCCCTGAATAATAAATCAAACTTTTATTACGAGGCTTTTAAGACGAGATCAATAGCAGAAGGAAAAGAAAATTCTCTATAATATTTCAGAGGAGACATGAGACGCTTCCGAGCCTTATCAAATATACAGAAACGTCTTCTACTGGAGCAGAGAGTAGTTTTGAGACATAAATATACAGGAAGATCTTCTACCGTAGGATGAAGTGCTGCATATTTTACACAGCAGGTAATAAAGGGTAGATGCACCGATGTCTTGGAGAAGAGGTAGGGGGGGGGCAAAGGGTTGATGCGCGTTGGAGCACCCTTAAGTGCTCGACCCTGACACGTACTCACCATGTTAGATACCGGTTGCGATTTTGCGATTCGGTTCATAGGAGGGTTCAGCGAGTTATGATTTTAAAGATCAAGAAATATAAGGGAAACTAGGGAAGATAGACCATAGATGATTTTCTCAAACTGTGAGACAGGTGGTAATTTGTGAGTGCCATCCCTATTTGGCCTTTGGTCACACGGTATTGGAAAAGATTTCCATTTCAATCTGAAGAGTCATTGAAATGGTGTGTAGGCAAATGTGCTATGGGGGTACCGAAGTAAATGTTCCATGTTTCATTCTTCAGTGGATTTTAACGTTACTCTTGAAAGTATGATGAATTAAAACATTTCAAAGTTTTTAACAGACTTTAAGCTATAATTTGACATAAGGCAATATGGTAATGGCATGCAATATCTTAATTCTAGTAGATCGACTTTAGGTTATATAGAAAAAGCCAAGCTAGGGAGACACCAATAAAGCTTCACAAAACAAGAGTTGATATAAGGTGTCTGTTATCATTTACTGCAAGTTTGATGTTCGTAACCGATTGAAGTACAGCGTGCGGTTAGGATCAACTTTCTGGTACGGTGGAGTTTGTCGCCAACCTGGCAACCCGAAAATCAGAAAAAGCCATGCTAGGGAGACGCCAATAAAGATTCACAAAACAAAAGTTAAGACATAAGGTGTCTGTTATCATTTACTGCAACTCCGATGTTCGTAACCGATTGAAGTACAACGTGAGGTTAGGATCAACTTTCTAGTGTGGTGGAGTTTGTCGCCAACCTGGCAACCCGCAAATCAAACTCAATGGTTGCACTAGCAGCACTTCGTTTAGATCGTTGACGTAACTGTTAGTGTTTCTGGTAGTTGAGATTTATATAAGAATAATTATTTAAAAGTTGTTTCAAAATAATTATTTAAAAAATACAATTTCTCTTTAATGTGATACATTTAATATAATCAACGAAGGGTCCAATCGCCGTACCCTTAGGAAGGCTTGACCTAAGTGATTTCATGAAATATATTTACTTTATGCTTTAGTGAAATTTCAATTTACCTTGTGTACATTTCTCATTCTTAAAAACTAAGCCTTTTATGATGATAACAATCAAAATATTCGAGAAATATTAGAAAAATTAAAACTAGGATCAAGTTTCCCCTGCCATCTGTATTAATGGAGTAATAACAGAAACGAATTATCAATTAATGTACAAATACGGGGCAGTTTGTAAAATATACTGGAAGATCTATCGTAGGATGAAGTGTTACATATTTTGCACAGCAGGTGATGGAAGGTAGTCGGACCGATTTCTTAGGGAAGTACAGTATACCCTCCATTATCCGTGCTTATTCAAGACTCACAAAAGAATTTAAAGATACACATTTTCACGCTTATCATGCATGTAAAATCGATGTTGTTGTTCGATCGAGAGATTCATTCCGAGAAACTAGTGAGCCGTGACGGCGGAGGCTAACGAATAGATTTTTTTTGTTCCTCCACGTGCAATCTCTACCGGTTCAATCCCTAATTTTCCGAGAAATGAATCATCCAGTTCCTGCTAGCCCATTCTCGTACGAACACGCTTCTTTCTGGCACGTCATTCTTTAACTTCTTCGTCTTCTTTCACTTTCGCACGTGTTCCTTTAATTTTTGCGTCTTGTTTATCGTCAGTTAGTAGCGTGAAATTTTTTACTGGTAAAAATGAGTGGTGTGAAACGAAAACGAGACGTTTTAAATGTTAAACAAAAAAATTAGAAATCCTTCAAAAACTTGATAAGGGAGAATCAGCTAGTACTGATGCAGAAGATGTACTAAATGAAGGAAATACATTTCTCAATCTGCTGCTCTACAATCTGTCGAAACTTTGTTAGATTATATGGGACAAAGAGGATTTGATTACGGTGACATTACTGCGGTTCGTAAAAGATGTGTCGATATACGACAAGAGATGAACAAAGAGCAGAAGCAAAGACGCATTACGGATTTTTTTAAAGCATTAAATGCTAAAAGGAAAATTTCTAGTTTGATGTTATACACCATGCAAATGTAAGTAATTTTTATATTTAGTACTTTTTATGTACTGTACTGTAGTTATTTTTTATGTACTGATGTTGATTTTTTCTTTAATAAAAAGGAGTTTTCGGATTATCCGTGTTTTCCTATTGTTCGTGCGATCCCTCCCGGTGATTAACCCGGATAATCGGGAGTGCACTGTATTAGGGATCGGACAAAGGATTGACGCACCCTAGTTTTCAACCCTGTTCACGTACTCCCGGTCTTCTGCGATTTTGGGATTCAACTCATGGTACGGGTCGGCGAGTTATGATCTCATAAACACCATGAAAAATATCCTTCGGTGTTAATGGGGTAATAAAAGAAACGAATTATCAATTAAGGCGCAATTACGGGGTAGCTTCGTTTTCGTTCCTTGTACGTTGAGTTCATTTAAAGACCCAGCTAATGTCATTTTTATTTCACATAGAAAACATTTTAAATGCTAGTTCAATTCATGTGGAAGGAAATTTAATTAATTAATTAAATAAAACAATTATTAATTTTTGATATATAATTGTCTTAGAAAAGTGTAATGAAAAATTTAGCACTGTCTTAAAATTAAGATGCTAATAAATAATTTTATATTATTCTCAGCGTCAAAAAAAATCACAGTTTACTTCTTAATTCACTTATTGTTTATTAATCAACGAATTAAAGAGTGAAATAAAATTTTCTTCTTAATCAGATAATTAAGGTGAGAATAACCTATCCAGTCACATATTAACTTAAAATCCTGATCTATACAGATTTAGTCGAGAGCTAGGGTGATAATTCATACACTTAGAAATAATACGAAGAAATAGAAAACAAAAGAGTGCTAGTAGTTTCAATGTTAGTTCATTTCATGTGGAAGAAAATTTAATTAATCAATTAAATAAAACAATTATTAATTTTTGTTGTATAATTGTCTTAGAAAAGTGTAATGAAAAATTTAGCACTGTCTTAAAAATAAGACGGTAATAAATAATTTTATATTATTCTCAGCGTCAAAATAAATCACAGTTTACTTCTTAATTCACTTATTGTTTATTAATCAATGAATTAAAGAGTGAAATAAAATTTTCTTCTTAATCAGATAATTAAGGTGAGAATAACCTATCCAGTCACATATTAACTTAAAATTCTGATCTATGCAGATTTGGTCGAGAGCTAGGGTGAAAATTCATACACTTAGAAATAATACGAAGAAATAGAAAAGGAACAAGTGCTAGTGGTTTCAATGCTAGTTCATTTCATGTGAAAGAAAATTTAATTAATCAATTAAATAAAACAATTATTAATTTTTGTTGTATAGTTGTCTTAGAAAATTGGAATGGAAAATTTAGCGTTGTCATACGAAGAATTCAGGGGGGGGGCTAACGGGCTGCACCCCCCCCCCCCAGAGCTACAGCAGAATTCTATATTTTATTTAAAATCACTGCAGCAGTTTTTTCTTAATCTCCCTTTAAAAAAAGTGAAAACATTTCTTCTGGTTTTTGACAAGCTCGAAAGTTTTCCTACTTTTGTAATCATTCCACTCGTATTTGTAGCGTTGACACAGTCAAAAACATGTTTTTGCTAGTTATTCCATTGTGTTTTTTGTTAAGGGGACACATTACCCAAAAAATGGCCGAAGTATCAATTTTTATTTTATTGGCTTATTTTGTTGATATTTTTCTACTTAATGTATAAAAATTTCAAATTTGTTTATACTTTAATATTATAGAAGTTACATAGATTTTATTTACGATAACCAATGATAAGTATGCACAAATGACAATTTTAACTGGCTTTTTTCACATGTCGGCCCTTTCTTCACTTTCATGTTTTCAAAATGCTAAGGCTTTTTTCATGTTTTAGATACAGCTTACAATTTTTTTTGTATTTGATTATAGTTGTGGCTATGATAAAACTGTGCATGCAATAAATATTCAGTTGCTTAGTTTTTTTTTATATACAAGATTAAATTGAGGTAGTTCTAAATTTCCTCAGTTTTAACCACATAAAACAGTAAAATATCTGTATTTAAGTGAATATTAGATCCACTTTGAAATCCATGCACAGTGTTATGTAATATATTTCTGTGAATCTTCAAATAAAATTTGAAGCAAAAGTATTCATATTTGAAAAAGTAGTAGGGAATTTAAAAAATTGAATTTTTCTTTAAAAATTTTAAATTTTAAGTTACTAAGCACATCAAAATGAATTTTGTCTCTTTAAGATGACTTTATATTATTTTTAAATTTTAATAGTGTGAAAACTTTTTCAAAAATACTTCAAATAAAAAAAAATTTCAGAAGGTAATGTGTCCCCTTAAATTATTGAAAGTACTGCAGTGCCCTTTATGATTCTTATTGTCAGGTGAGTACAGTCTGTAAAGTTAAAGAGTTTTGGCTTACATAAGCCATAAATTTGACATTCGTCACGACAGTGCAAAGCTTTTTATACCTCAGCCTCCCCCCGACCCAAATCCTGGATTCGCTACTGGAAGAAATAGTAAAGGAAAGCGATCGAATAACTTTTCTGTTTGCAGTAGAAATTAGATATTACAATTAGATATTTTTATAAACAACTTTTAAGCCTTATGAATAACACTTTTAGCTTAGCTAAGGGGTGCTGGAACTCCTATTCCGACAATGTTAAATTTGCCATTTCGATTCACCTTTTCTCAAAATCTGTTATAGATACATGTTTGAAATTTTTATACAAGCAAAGTATACACCTTTTTCATTATACTGAATGTAGCTTTTGTAAAAAAAACTCTAAAATTCATTTTTTACAATTTTTTTTGTGTCAAAATAGGGTAAAATTTCATTATGTCTAATTAAATATTTTGCAAATTTATACAAAATTAACCAAAAGCTACATTCAGTATAATGAGAAAGGTGTACTTTACTTGTACAAAAAATTTCAACTTTGAATCTATAACAGATTTTGAGAAAAGATGCATCGAAATGGCAAATTTAACATTGTCGGAATTTCAGAAGAATCAAGCATTGAGCATCAAATACAAATTTGATTCCCTTTTAACAATCTAGAAATGACATGAAAACATTCTCAAAATCAAGACAATCAATTATGTATTAGATAAATATCAGAAGGAAAATTTTGAGTTAAAACTTCGTTATGTGGAGTAAATAAGAAAAATCTAAAAAAAATAATAATAAATGCAATAAATATATCATCTATGACATCTTTAATATATTATGTGTCATCGTTAACTAAAACATTTGTTATGCAATAGACAAAACACGCCCAGCATTAAAACAAATAACGGATACATAATTGACCTTTTTAACTTTATTTTTCATTCTACTGTTTAATTACAAATGAAATAAATAGAAATGAATGGCATATAGGAAAATTAGGAAACATGTTTAAGCAAGCTTTTCAGGAAATTCAGTTTAAAATGTAAACTGTCTTATGAAAAACATGCAGCTTTATTTTTTTCTGACGCTTGCCTCTGAGAATAATTTCATTTGCGAACAATTGACATCATAGGATATAGAATAGCTTTTCAAAAGTTTGGACAGGCAGTTTATCCTTATTCTCTAATTGCTCTTTGGAGGTGATATTATGAGAGTATAACATTTAAGATTAAATAATGACTCCCACTTAAGTTTATAAAGTCTCTACTGGAAAAGAATGTATACTAGGTTAACCTGCATGGCAGATTTAATGTAAGTGAGAATTTACTTAATGAAACATAACGCCTAACAAAAAATAACAGTTTATCCTCTTTAAATAATGGTAATTATTTTTATTATTCTCATTTAAGGACAAAATCAGGGATAAAATATTTACTAAAATGGAATACACGCTATATATTATTAAATAAAAACGCACTTAATATTTCGCTTCTTCCCGTCGTATTAACCTCTTAACTGTGGAACTAACTTCCATTTAACTCGTTTTACAATAGAATATTTCATCATACCTGGTTAACAGTGAAGAGTCAAATCAGTTTCTTGAAGGAATAAAAAGTAACTTACCTCTGGCCGATAATTTCTTTGTGTTAATTATCTTAGCAGCAAATTCTAATCCAGTATTCTTTTGAACGCATCTTCTCACAATAGAAAAAGCACCCCTAAAATGATAAATGTATTCATAAGAACAAAGTAAATAAATCATTTTAAAGCACATGAATGTAACAGAAGTAGTTCTTTTCAGAAGTTTGAAGCATATTTTACTTAGACTTTACTTCAGTGGCGAATCCAGGGGTGTGATCTGCCCCTCCCAGAGCAAGACCAGAATTCTTTATTTTATTTAAAATCACTACAGCTGTTTTTTTACTTTCTCGTATACGAAGTATACAAAGAGAAAGTATTGTAATCGTCAAAAAATTCGAACTCGAGATTTTGACGAATCTCTACGTTTTAGACCTCCCCGAGTCCGAAAAACACAATTTTGAAATTATGTCTGTCTCTGTGTCTGTATGTCTGTGTGTGTGTCTGTGAACACGATAACTCGAAAACTATTAAAGATACAGGGATGAAATTTGGTATGTGAACTTGGCACTTAATTTGTAGGTTTCTATCAAATTTTAGACAAAATCCGTCCACGGGAAGTCTGTCTATCTGTCTGCCCGCGGTCATGTGAACACTATAACTCAAACACTTGAATAGCTAGGTGAATAAAATTTGGTACACAGTTTTATCATCATGAATGTAAGTCCGTATAAAATTTTGGGCCAAATCCGTCAAAGGGTTGACTGTCTGTCAGTCTGTATAATTTACATTTGAAGAGAATCCTTTATCTCCACGCGCATGCGTACTGGAAGAACGGAACAGAATTTCATTACGGAGTAACGAATTGCGTCAGTTTGCCCTTGAGCCGGTAAGAGAGGAAAATCGTTACGCATCTCTTTGAAATTCTTTACCTAGATATTTTTCAATCACTATAATGAAAAACCTTCTGGTAGTCATTGGATTCTGGGTAACAATAGGTTCGAATTTTTTTAGCTGCGCGGGGGAAGGGGAAACGGCAGCTTTTTGGGGAAGTATACGAGAAAGTTTAGGGGATAACACTACCGCTGGTTTTTTTTAAATCTCCCTTTTAAAAAAACTGACAACATTTCTTCCTGTCTTTTGACAGGCTCGAAAATTTTCCCACATTTGTAGTCATTCCACTTGTATTTGCAACATTGACGCGGTGAAAAACGTGTTTTTGCTAGTTATATCACTGTGTTTTTTTATTAAATTATCGAAAATATTGTAGTGTTCTTTCTGATTCTTATTGTCAGGTGAGGAAAGTCTGTAAAGTTAAAGTGCTTTGATTTACATAAGCCATGAGGTATGACATTCGTCAAGACGATATAAAAAAATTTTTATACCTCAGCCTCCCCCAGACCGAAATCGTGGATTCGCCCCTGCCTCACTTATAAATATGTATGCGATATTTTAATTTTTTTAACTTTCTTAAATAATCTTTTAACGATACATCATTTTAATTGTTCCCGCTTTCATCGTAATAAGAGCACCATAACTTTTTTTTCGATTCATGAGTTCGTTCGGGAAAATTACCTTCTCTGGGTACTTAAGCGTTCTGCGCATTCCTATCTGCCCTTTTTACTTTCTCGTATACGAAGTATACAAAGAGAAAGTATTGTAATCGTCAAAAAATTCGAACTCGAGATTTTGACGAATCTCCACGTTTTAGACCTCCCTGAGTCCGAAAAACACAATTTTGGAATCGTGTCTGTTTGTCTGTGAACACGATAACTCGAAAACTAGTAGAGCTACGGGGATGAAATTTGGTATGTGAACTTGACACATAATTTGTAGGTTTCTATCAAATTTTGGAAAAAATACGTCAACGGGAAGTCTGTCTGTCTGTATGTCCGAAGTCATGCGAACGCTATAACTCAAAAACTTAAATAGCTAGATGGATAAAATTTCATACACAGTTCTATCGTTATGAATGTAGGTCCGTATAACATTTTGGGCCAAATCCGTCAACGGGTTGACTGTCTGTCGGTCTGTATAATCGCATCTCCAACGAATCCGCTATCTCCACGCGCATGCGTACCGGACGCAATCTTCTGTGCACGATATTTATTGACTCCTGCTTGGCGCTTTTTTTTCATCCGATTCTCCATACGCATGCTTGCTGGTAGCAAGCTGTGCACGCGGAAGGATTATGCGACTTGTCCTTGAGCCAGCAAGAGTAGAAATCGGCACGCATTTAATCGGAACGCATCTCTTTGATTCTTTACCTAAATATTTTCTGATAGTCATTGGATCCTGGGTTACAATAGGTTCGAATTTTTTTATCCACACCGGGGGGGGGGGAACAGCACCTTTTTCGAGAAGTATACGGGAAAGTTTAGGGGAGAACACTCCTGCTGGTTCACTCCAACATGTAAACGAATAACAACGTCGCGCTGCTTCGCGCGTTACCTTTTTCAATCTGGTCAGGGATACTCGTATAATATGATTATTTTAATTATTGAAAGTAACATACTATTGTCTACGATGGAATAAATGAAGATTTAACAACTGCTGTCTTTTCCTTAACAACATGGAGTACTTCACCTTTAAAACCTGATGTTACATGTATATCATCGTTTAACGAGCAACACCACCTAAATTATCAAAATTTTATAAGAGGAATTAAAAACTGAGTTTTTCGCAACCAATAACGAATATTTCTGATTTTATTTACAACTCGTACGAACATGCGGTCAAATGTTCGTACGAGATGCGAGAAAAAAAGAAAAATTCGTTATTGGTCGTGAAAAATTAAATTTTTAAAACCTCTAGTAAAATTTCGAAAATTGAGGTAGTAATTGATGTTGGGATTCAGCGACGATTTATTACAACTAACACGCTGTTACATCATTGGGAATATACAGATACGGCTTACGGCACCCAATAAATAAAAAATAATAAACCAATAAAATCTTCCATTCTTAATACAAGACAGGAACACATATAACATTTATTCGTACATAAATTATATATTAATTTAAAAGAAAAAAATTAATATAAATTTATTTTCTCTATTTTAATTTCAATAAATTTATCCATCATCTCACTTAAATTTAAGTCGTCGAATAATTTATTTTCCATAGAAAGCAATAATACGTAGGTTTTAGTCGAAGAAAAATATTATGCTTACACTAAACAAACAAAAACTCTTGTAAAAAGATAAAAATGAGTGAATTCAGCGCTATTCACAGTCCGAATATTGCAAATCATTAATATGCAACGCATAATTTTCCATGTTGAAATCTGTTGTCATAATAATTTACCAGCCGGCTTCGGCGACCAGCTCCTCGCCCGTAATATTATTAACACGTGGTTATGCTTGAAACTTGGCGAGCTAAATTGGCGGTTGAAGAGGCTCAGGGACTCTGCCAAAGTTTAATTTTTCGATTCGAACTTCGAAAATAGAGGGTGGAGGGAGGCAGGTGATCTTTGATGACATATCTAGAGGTAATAAGCTTCCATATGAAATAAAAATTATCGAAATCGATCCAGTGGTTGAGGCTAGGGGACTGTCATGATCCTGCCATTTATTTTAAATATAAGTTCGTATATTTTTAATATAGGCAACTACAATTTATTATTATTTCTACCCCGCCTAAGTTTTTTTTAGGGGCTTCGGAATAAATTTGGTTAGATTTCACAATTTTATAACAGTTTCTGATCAACGATCTGACTGAGGACGATTTTAAACCATTTCAATGGCCTCCTGAAAGAAACACCGCCCATTGATTGGTCTTAAATAATGAAGTTCAAAGCTTCATAACTCGGTGAGTTTCAGAAGCAGATTTTTTTTCTTCGTTTTAAAATCTCGGTGAGTCAAAAATATTTTACTAAATATGAAAAATAAGACCAGAGGATACCAAAATTTAAACGACATTTTTAGTAATTTTTTCTGCAGTACATTTATTGAGTCTAACAATATAAAAATATAGTTCCTCACTTCATTTAAAGGATTTTTCCTATTGGAAGTATATGCCTATCTCTAATAGTTTAGAAGTTAGCTATTAGGCCACGAGTAGAGTGGACGCTCTGTACACAAGTACATAGCTTCATTAATTAAACTGACACTTTCCCACATAGCTTCTCCTATATGACTTTCACCGAATTTTCTACATTTTGATTTTCTTTCAAAAAACTAGATAAGAAACGAAACTAGCAGGCAGGCCCGTCGTATCCAATGGGCTAACTGGGCTATAGCCCAGAGACGCCACTGATCCAAATGCATCCAAAACTTTATTCTGCTGATTTTGTTTGAATTTTTGAACCGAAATATTCATTTAAATGTTATTTTAAATATGTTAGAAAATAATAAATACGAAATTGAATAAGAATTTT
>BGPR01000921.1:130919-162436 GCA_013235015.1 Araneus ventricosus
ATAATAAATACGAAATTGAATAAGAATTTTGAACCGAAACATTCATTTAAATGCAATTTTAAATATAGTAGAAAATAATAAATACGAAATTGAATAAGAATTTTGAACATTAAGTATAATTTTAGATATTTTAGAATATAATAAATACGAGAACAGACGACTTTTCTTATCCTCGATTTTTTTTTTATTAGGTATGTAATTTCGTTGGACATGTGTTCTTCCCTCGACAGTGGCGTAGCGATGGTAAGTGGCACCCGGGACATATTACTTTTTCGCCCTCCTTCATCATATTTAGTTTATAAAAGAGACAAATATGCACTTATATTTTTCCACCATTATCCTCTAAAACTGGCGCCCGGTCTGTCCATACGCCACTTGCCTTCTAACAGTTACGCCACTGCATGCAGAACACGATTGTATTAGAGATTAAAATAGGTAACCTCCTATATCAATACTCTGATCAGCATCCAGTGGTGCAAAGGGGGTAAGTGGAAGTGGCCATCAGTGGCGTAGCAAAGGTGAAGGGGCCCGGGCGGGGCATGGTGATATTATTTCGCACCTCTCTTCATACTTAATTTTAAAAACTGACATAAACAAACTCATATTTTGTCTCCGCGTCTCCCCCTTAAGAGTGGGACCTGGGACATCTACACCCTTGCCCTCCTATCGCTACGCCACTTCCCCTCGACTTTCTCGTATGCTCACACAATATAACGCGTTCTGTATTATAACGTCGTCATATATTAAAGAGAATCGAGTACGGATTTTGGACCTCTTCCCGTGGACCGAATGGGACCAAAATTTGAAACAGCCTTACAATTTTGATCAAATTTTTTGACCAAATTTCATTTTACTAGCTTCTTGAGTTTTTCAGTTGTTGCGTCACGTCCCCTCGAATAGACAGACCGACAGATAGTCAACCACTCAGCGTATTTTCTCTACAATTCGATAATGATCTATAATTATGCTACTAAAACCATATGCCAAATTTCATCCCTATAGCTCGATGTTTTTTAAGTTATCATGTTTTGATTAAATCCGATGGGCAGACAGATAAGACTTCCCGCTGACGTATTTCGTACAAAATTTGATAAGAATCTGCAATTTTGACGAAAAGTCCACTAACAGAATTGAATTATTGTGTGCAGATCGACAGACAGACATAGAGGCTGAAATGGGTTTTTCAAACTCAGGGAAGAGTAAAACGTATATTCATCAAAATTGTTCATCAAAATCGTTTTTTTTTGTCGATTACAATGCTTCCTCTTTGTATAGGGGAGAGTGGTCTCTACAACCGGGTACCTTGATTCTGGCACTATCAGTTCTCCTTTCTACTGTAGACAGATTCTGAATTATACTCCACTACTCGAGAAGAAAGAGTGGTCATAGTGGCCGTGTTATTGCTGTTGAATTCACTACGTCTGAGAAGGTTTAATTGTTTTCATACATCAACTCTCTAATGCTCGTTTGTTTTTAAACTATCCTTACTTAATAATCATTAGAGTAATAAAAACTATATTTATTCCAGCTTATTATATGTGTACTAAGGATTTGTATTCTATCAAACAATAAGGATTTAGTCCAATAATTGCGTGGTTCTATTTTGTTTCTTATAACCTCTGCACACGGGGTAAAACCTGGAACTCCAAGTGGCGCAAGACCATGCCAGACAGTATTGATAACTCTTCCGCTGAAGACGATAAAAACACATCAGACTTTTGATTGTTCATATTTTAGTGGCATATTTCCTAATCTAAATAAATGCAAAGGGTGAATCCAATATAGAAATTGACTTAGCTGTGCCCCCCCCCCCGAAAGCTGCAGTGGCGCGGAGGAAGACCACATTTAACACCACTTAATACCCCCCCCCCCACCAACTTGGAGCCAGGACGGCTCCTTGCCGGTTGGGTAGGTACACGTGAACCTTTATTGAAAGACAGGCTTTTAAAAAAAACTGTTTTACATGTGAATTTTGTAATTAATATTCTTAAACTGTCATAGAAAATAAAAATGTCTGCTACTTTTCCACTAAAAATCTGGCTTTCTGAATTCCCCATTAAGTTAAAATGTGCTTCCGGTTTTACCCCACGAGTGGGGCACCGGGGAAAAAAATGGGGTAAAATCACAATGGATTACCCCATTAATCGGGTAGTTCGACATTTTCATAAAAAAGCATTGATAAAAAATGCGATGTAACTATGACTTTTCAGGAATGATATATTATACTCCACTAAACAATGAATATTTTAATAAAATTTGACAAGCTCTACGCCGAAAGTATAGCCCAAACAGGCCTTCGAATCTTAGCTACTCGGTTTTACCCCACTTCATGCAAGAGAAAGTAAAAACGTATATGTCTAATGTAATTAAATTCAATCTCTATTGATCATATCGTTTATAGCTGATGCAGACGTCTTTAGAAACTTTACAATAGATCTTGGTGATTTTGGATTTTCTTTTTAACAGTGAAGTGTTCTGTGCCGTCTAATTAGATGACACCTTTCTACTTTGGGAATGTATTGTATTGATTCAACTAAGAGCATGTAGATCACTTGAGATGTTAATGGATTACCGGTCATTTTTGTATCGAATGAGAACGTCTATGAATGATTTAATTTTAGATTATACTAGCAATACGCGCACGGTGTTGCCCGTGGAATCAGGGCTTCAACAAAACGAAAAAAAAAAAACACCCACAATAACATAAAAAAGTTTTGAAAACAAAATCAAAACAAAAGATACACATTATTGATTTTCCCGCTTATTTTTTTTTTTTTTTCGCGATAATGGCATTTTATTTGGAGAAAAGTTATACCAAAACAATATTAAAAAACTGCAACGTGAAAATCATTGTTATACTGCAAGCCACAAAGATGAATAAATACGTTAAGATACTGCCGAAAATAATAAATCAAAGTCATTCAATTGAAGGTTATGACGTCACCTCCTTTCAATCAATCAAATAGCCAGCTACGTTCCGGAAAAGTGTCGCAGGAGAAAACTCGCTCGATAAAAATAACTAAATAGCCCAGGAAAAAATTTAAAAAAAAAAAACGTGATAAGATATTTTAACCGTTCTTGTTTTAAATCTGACAGAACCGTTCTAGTTACAAGCTGAAAAAAATTGAAAATAATAGTGTTATTAGAAAGTCGGATGTAACAAATTTAAAAACAAAAATAACATTTCGATTGCAAAACTGGATATTTAAAAAAAAAATTCTCACAATTCAGTAAATTACGTTAGAAATTCAAAACTAACTTCATTAGAACGGAAATCGCGTGCTCTTTCCGATGGTGTATCTATTTTATCCGAAATTAGTGCGAAAAATCACCCAAAACAATACAAAACATTAAATAAAAAATTTTCTAGATTAAATTTTAAAAATTCGGCTTCGAGGTGCATTGAGTCACTATTACGACTACCTGTGTGCCAAATTTCATTCGTCTGGACATCGCACGCAGGCACACAAACATTGCCTTTTATAAGTATAGAAGAGTAGAATGCCACAATTCGATGCACGAATACACTGTCGGAATACACTGTAAGGGGTTAAAATAATAAGCTTGAGTAAGTTATTAGCATTTTAGTAAAAATATACAGAATTATGTGTTCCTTTTTTTGTTTTTTCGTGTTAATATTAACGTGTGATGAGATTTTGTTTCAAATTAAAAGAATCGTCGTCTCTATACGAAATTTAAAAATCACGTTTTTCACAGATTTTTTTTTTTTTTTTTTTAAATCGCTAAATTCGAATATTTCCTTTCGGAAAAGTGCCTAAACATAGGTTCACGTAATAGACACAATTTCTTTAGATAAGTCATTATATATCAGAGAATAATTCAGCAGACGATTTTTCAATTCTAATATAATTCTTATGTTGCCAACTGAGAGTAAAATAATAGTTAGCGTCTAACTATTATTTTTTAATTTAAAATAAAATTTGTTCCGAAACAACAAACACTTTCTGCATAATTGTAGTTAATATAGCATGTCTTATAATCCTGAAAAACATTTTGAGAACCCGTAAAGTTTTCATGCTCTTACGAATAATATTCTCTTGCTTTTTCAGAACAAAGAACAATCAGTAAATACACTGTTCAAAGGCATTGTTTATACAAACTTTTTATTTAATTTGACTTGTTTCATGCTTGTTAAGATGGGATTTTGCAATCGCTTTTTGACAAGGCCAGTGCAAGGATACTTGTTGCCCCTAGTCAAAAAAGTATCCAAGTGCACGTAGGCAAAACATAATTATGCGTCCCTTAGCAATACGTGCTTACATACTCACATGCATAGGCAAACAACACAACCGAATACAAACAAATTAGATACAAAAATTTACCGTATTTTTAATTAAAATTTTGATTGCTCAAAAAAGGAAAATAATTTTCAACAATATTCATTAACTTGCATTAATCATCATTCGTTAACTATTTTTCATTAAATTCTATACTTATAAAAGGCAATGTTTGTGTGTCTGCGATGTCCAGACAAATCTATCGCACTTACAGCTTTGAAATTTGGTACAAAGGTAGTCTTAATGGTGACTCAATGCACCTCGAAGCCAGAATTTTAAAATTTAATCTTTTAAAAAATTTTATTTAATGTTTTGGTTGATTTTTCGCACTAATTTCTCAATAGAATGGTTTTGAATAACTGTACGAAAAAATAGATACAGCATCAAAAAGAGCACACGATTCCTGTTCTAATGGAGTTTGTTTCGTACGTCTAACTTAATTTACTGAATTTTGGGATTTTTTTAAAAAAATAGTCACTTTAAAAAAAATTATCCAGAATTCTTAAAACGCTTGCATCCGATGTTCTAATAAAGATATCATTTTCAATTTTTTTAGGTAGTAAATGAATTATTTTTCTCTGATTTAAAACAAGATCGGTTAAAATATTTTATTTCTCCGAATTTAAATTAATTTATTTCTTGATGGGAACAGAGAATTTTTCTCCAATGTCGACAGTGAAGAACCACGCCATTTCGCTCTGGCTACGCCATCTGGCGGGGGGAAAACAGCCGTGATTTATTCCCTTCGCTAGCAATACAAGAACGTTCCGACTTGAAATCGTGAAATGCCAATGCTGAAATAAAGCAAATTATATATATAACTCCAGTTTCGTTCTATTTTCCGTGCTGGAGGTATATTAAATCTCTCATTTTTGGCACATTTATTACTAAAAGAATATTTTAATCGTTTCCAAGCGCACACAACTCGCGAAATCAGCGACTTATTGCCGCCATGCATTTTCCCTAAAACAGTTACGTAATATACTAAAAATAGCTATTATTCCCTTCACTTTGATCACATGTCTATCTGTTAAATCCCTACCTGAGAAAAAGCAGGGATCTTCTGTTCACTTTTGGCTTAAAACTTAAACGAAGATGTACTGTTTTATGTAACGACTACAACAACGAATACATTTCATATATATATATATTTTATTTTTGATTAAAAATAAACATTATGCATACTGTACCTCAAAGCATGATTATAATAAAGATGTGAAAATATGTTTTTTTTTAATTAAGTTCATTTCGTTACAAAAAACGAAGTAATATCAAAGTAACATTCTGACAATGATATGCCATTATCGCGAAGAAAAATAAGCGGGAAAATCAAAAATGTGTATCGTTTGTTTTCAAAACTTTTTCGTGTCATTGTGTTTTCGTTGCATTCGTGTTGAAGTCCAGATTCCACGGGCAACGCCGTGCGCGTACTGCTAGTACTTGATAAGATTAAGATGGCGAGGACAACACCTGAGCTTACAATTTTAGATTACAAATAATCCTTAAATATTTTATATGTATGCTTTTTAAAGCCTAAAATATTTACTTGAAGATCACATTGTAATATTTTAGAAAAATTAAAAATATATAAGCTATATCGGAGGATACTAACAAATTAATTATTATCTCTCTGTGCAAATATACAATAAGCGTATTAAAACTTTAATAATTAATTAAGAAAGGTATTTTGTTTTGTTCCATCGTACATAGGTTCTCTGTAAAGAGCTGCACTTTGAAAGGGATTTTGATTGATACATATTTCGACCTTGATTTTGTACCTATTTTGTGTGTATGTGCCTCAGAAGAAGTTTACTGAAAATTTCATAAAGATCACAATTTAAGCAATATACAGTAGTCTCTCTACAGCGAATTTCTCCCTATAACGAAATTTTAATCGGAATGTTAAATAACATTAAAAATATTCTCCATATAACGAAGTGGTTGTCTCCCTATAACGAATTTTTTCAGACCTTTATCTTTTCGATTTTTGTCATTTTTGAAGAAAGTTGTTAATTTTTGTGAAAAAAAAATCGCTCACGCATGCTTGTTTCTGGAACCACTCGCATTGTTCCAGCGATAACACATAACAATAGAATGCTATGTGAAGGGTAATGCAGTTGTGGGGATGTGGGTTTCTACAGAGGGAGCAACATTTCTACGGATCAAGATGCCTAGATTTGGGGTGGAGTGGGGAAACAGCAAATGGATGTGACAATACGCATTTTGTTTATCCGTACTAGTACATATTATGCTCTAAATTGGTGAATTGTCTTCACTTTTGAGCATTTTATTTATACAATAAAATTTTTTATAATTTTAACAACTTTATAATAAATATTACTTCATTTTTAATTGAAAGTCATAATTAAATATTTTTGAACTTATCGCACATACTAAAAGGTTTGTAACATTTACTTAAATAACTGCAAAAATCTCTAATTTCCGTATAACGAAATTTTCTCTATAGCGAATTTTTCAACTGGAACCAAGCGATTTCGTTATAGGGAGATTCCACTGTATTTTCCTTGTAATATGAAATAGAACTTAAAACATTAACTTGTTGATTTTCAACTAAAGGAAATGTAGAATAACAGTGCATTATAATTCAATTAAGCATCTTTAATTTTGCTTATGTCTACGAGAGCGTTTAACAGACTTGCTTGTAGAAATACAGACTTTTTTTAAAAAAAACCAGTCTCGGAATGTGTGCAAATGCGCCAAATACAGCAACCTTCCGGTGGAAAGTTGGCGACAAAATTCTTGTTTCTGCACGGTAGAGAATATGGCGCGCATTTCAGCTGCTGTGGGGATATTGGAAAAGAAAGAAAAAAACTGTTGCCTTAATAAATTCTCTATTATGACTTTTGAATAAAATAATGACCCAGCTACCCTAACAAAACACACTTAAGCATTTGCAGCAATTAATTTTGATAACTTCCCGGCAAATTGATTTTTTTTGTAGAAAATAATAAACTTAATTTTTCAAACAATGCACATTTGTCATACATAAACTTTGATTCCAACATAAGTAAGATAATCCGAAATGTATCCTATAAATTCTTCTTGCATTGAAAAATTCGAAAATAACAGATGTCTTCTTTCTATCTTCATATTCCTTCTATAATCTAGAAGCTTCAAAAAATATGCTAGGAGATTTAAATTTGGAAAAATTCAAGCAATTCAAACATTTGCCCTTTTTTTCACTCACTTTTATTTAACTTGGCCAGTTAGTTCTATGCTGGTAAAGATGGATTTTTGTCATCAATTTTTCACTCACTTCCTGAAGTTCTAGAGTGCTGAAATTTTGCACACTTATATGATATTACACTACTGCAATATTTTCAGAATTTAAATAAATGTCAGTTAACTAATTTTTTTAATTAAATTTGGATTCTATGCATGTGGCACCCCTTGTGTGTGGTGAACCTGAGAAAAAAAAACGATTTCCAGATTCCACAATATTTACAGCAAAAAATGATGAATTAAAGACTAAGAAGTCAAAAATAAATAAAATAAAAATTCTACTTTTTAGTACATTGTTAAAAGTGAGTTCTTAAAAATTGCTTTTATTACATTTATTGTTACGTAAAACTCTTTTCAAATCGAATGTATGTATGATAACTAATATTTTATAAGACAATTTAATATATCCATTTGATGAAAATCTCATTCTCTATCAAAGAATAATTTGTAAAAAAAAAGATTAGATTCTAGAATTTAATACTCTATCAGCATAAGATATTTCACAATATCTACAAGATGTTGCCATGATATTCTGCATGCCAAACAACATCATGCAGATATCGTAGGAATATTGTAGAGCATATTATGCAAATAGGGTACATTCTAAAACAATTGCAGTAATTTGAATCTAAACAAAGTTTAAGTAACATCACAATTTCTTGCAAATAGGTACCGTAATGTGGTATTTATTTCTCTACTAAATATAAAAATGACAAACATTTTTGTTCACCACTCCCCTTCTCTATACAATTCAAACCCTAATTGGGAAACGATATTGTACGATATCTCCACAATATTCAATATTTCGATTGCCGTACAGTATTGTGAAGATATCATAATATTTAAGAGCATTTTGTGCTATTAGGGAATGCTCTAGATGTGTTTAATTCCCAATTTTTAGTCATAAACTATGTAATTTTCAGTGAATTCAATGGTATTTGAATCAATAAATGTTTGTGTCAAATGAATCAGATTTTTTTTCTATCTAGTAAAGAATGAACAAAGCAGTAGCACCCCTCCTCGTACTTTGCAAATGTGCTTTGGGCATACCCAGTTTTTACTTAACCCTTTTGCGTTAATTGGTTTTGCAGTGAAACCACACATTGAGTATTTTATTACTGTGCATGGGTGAAACGTAGTGCAATTTTTCTTTCATAACTTAAAAGCCAGATATATTGGCCAACTTATATAAAAATTCCAGTTCAATACTGTTGGCATTCACATAGATATCAGCATTGCAAGGGCTATATTGCTTTTCATCTCTAAATGAAACAAAATGATTAGGGTTCTTCCCGAAATTAATATTTTTTAAAATTGAATCTTCGAAAGTAATATTGAATTTTATGAAGGCTGAATATCCTGAATACTCGCGTATACTTATAAATTAATTACATAATTTAAATTGCATTTCGATGATAACTTATTCAGAGAAAAAATAGCCCGTTACCATTCATTAGTTTCAACGTGAAGCCACAAATTTCTTGAAAATAAAAAATAGTAATTTTTTTTCTTTTACATATTTGTGACCAGCCACATGTCTAATATTCGTTTTTGAAATAAATTTAATAATTTTCAAAACGAAATATTTAGTGAACTTGAAAGGATTAACTTGCTTCATGTTTGTAAAGATGGAATTTTAAATTTTGCACACTAGTGTGCTCTTGATGACAATACACTATTTTAATATTTCCAAAACTTAATTATCAGTTATAATTGATCAATTTAATTAAATTTTCATTCCATAAGTGTGGTGCCACCTAGTAGCGACTTCAGTAAAAAATCATTTTAATAGTTCATAATATTTATAACAATGAATCATATATTTTATAATAATGAATTATAAATTAAAAACTAAATAAAAAATTTTAATAAAAAATTCTTTATTTAGTACACTAAATCATTAATTCTATTATTTAGTATACTTAAAAAATTTATTAATTGTAGGAATACTAGAAATAAGTCTTTTAAAACAAAACTATTGTATATATATCAATGATAAATACTTTTACATGAAAATGTACCATAGAAAAGAAGAAACCTAATGAAAAAAAGAAGAAATTACTAAAGTAGGTTGCTTCTCAGGGAATTTCTTAAGAATTCCAAAACTTGGCACCAAAAGATGATAAAAATAATATTGTCTTTCAGCAATTTTTAGCAGAAAATATCTTATCAAATAACTCATTTTGAAAAAAATGCATATGTATAGAATGTAGCCAAATACCTATGATTTCAAAAAAGTTTTTGAGGAATATTCAGATTTCGAAAACTCGTCAAATCCATTATACATATTTTCTTAAGGATCCAAGATATTGGAAATAAGTTTGAAAAATTAATATATTTTGCTCCTTAGAAATTTTGAAAAATTAATAACTAACAAACAGAGAAGAATGAGCAAAGGTAATCAATGACCCCACTGAAGATCTAGGTTTAAATACTAGACAAATCTGTCCGAGCTACAATTTTTAATTATCTTCTAGGAATATTGATTCCATAATTTTCACTCTATAGATTCAGTTTATTCTTCTTATAAAATGTAAATTACAGATACAAAACCTTTCAGTTCTTAGTCTTAGGACAATCAACAATATATTGATCTAGAATTCAATCAAGAAAGTTGACACAACAAACTGATAAAACTGATTATGAAGGGTAAGAAATGTATCAATCTCAAATGAAAGATTTAGAGATGACAAAAATAATATACCATTCTAGAACAAAAAAGCATTCCTTTAATTGGACTCCAATCCAATTACGATAAATTGTTTTTCTGAAATATGAGCTCTCTTAAAGAACCAAATATCAAGTAGATGTTTTATTAATGTTATTTTATTGCAATATGTACACAAACAAAATCAGAAAGAGATGGAAAAAGAGAAAAGCAATGCAATAAAGCTTGCATCATAAATAATAATTAGAATTTGAAAATAAAATGAATATCTGCATGAAACTTACTGAAATATCTACAATTTGAAACAGATTATTTTACATTTATTCTAGAATCAATTCTGTAAATTTTTAATAATTCATACACAAGTTCATTGAAAAATATTCATTTCATTCATTTATATACCTGTTCAAATCATTTTCATGTAATGTGAAAAAGCAATAGATATCAAATATCAAGGCCTTCTTATGCAGTATAAGATAAATTTTTATGCAATTTTTTAAAAAGTTGTTGACTTGATAATTATGTACCAGTCTAACTAATTTTCCCTTAATTCATTACAGTTATTAATCTAGCAATTTCATTGAAGGGAAGGGATGGGGTACAATTAATATTTCTCAGGCTTATTTTTTGGACATCAATATATTTTTTAAATGTATGAAATCTCACAGTTGGTGGATTTTTCCATTCTATTACATTGATTGAACTAAAACTTATTGTTCAAAACAAAGGAGGGGAGATAATTACAGAATTTTTAAAAAGATGTCTAATAAAAAAGAATGCAAGATTAATTTAAATAAATTTTTTGAAACTTGAGAAAAATTGCAACAATCAGCATATTTATAAAACTAACTTTGACCTTGATTTTGAAAGTAAATTTCACATTCATATCTCCAGGTTAGACATTCAGATCGAACTAGCTGCACAATATCAACTCGTTGATTCTTTTTGTTAAACTATTAAAAAATAGCAAACATTTTGCAGTTATTTTCATATGAACTTTGCTGGCTATAAATTTTTTTCACATAGTTATTTATATTTATTATTCATATTTGATAAAGGTGAATATAAAATAAACAAATGCATTTTTCTCCTTTTCATGAAGAGTCTATAAAGCTACTTTTTTCTGATATTAGGGATAAATCAGTTTTATGACAAAAAACATTAATTATTAATTTTTGCCATTTTATGGCATCTTTCAGGTCGAACTAAACAACAACTAGATAATGCAATTTTGTTCTTAGAAAAAGCAAACTGAATAAAAAAGAAAGGTGTTGATTTATTATTTAATGACTATAATTAAACAATTCTCAATGAATAATACAAGTTGGTCTGTCAACTAAAGGAAAGACCTCAGAAGATAGGAAAGATAATTGTCAAAAGAATGAATTGTGTGTAAAAGAAATTACATGCAGTGAGTTAAATAATATTATTAATATATTATATATTATAATATAATTAAAAACCTAATTTAATCTTCATCACGATGTTCCAGCAAAAGATTTCATAAATTAGAAATGAGTAAATGGAGAAAATTGATTGATATCAAGAATATTACAAAACTCATCTGGTCAAAAAATATAGAAAAAAAGTTAACACAAGACTGAGAAATAATTTATAAATAATGTATGTTTGTATGTAATAATGAATAAATGTACTGTTTATAAATAATGTATCAGAAAAACATTGACTAATTCTAAAAATTTTAGAATAATAAGTCAGAAATTTAAAGCAAATTATAAAAATATGCATAAAACTCTTCATAGCCTCATGCATCTTATCACAACTATGTATTTTAATCATGATTTGAAACTAAAAATTCAGCCAAAAAAAGATAAAATGGATACTGAATATTAACAACTCTCATATTATTCAGTAAAAAAGTACAGTTGAATATAATCAAAATTTATTTACTATAATTCAATGGAATTTTCTTAATTAAATTCAGTGCGATTTGTGATTTCACATTCTATGACAGTGGTGACGAACCTATCACCCAGGGAACAGACATCGACCAACGAAGATTTTTTAAATGACCCATGCTTTGATTTTTACAAACTTATTTTTATATCATAAAAGGGAGAACAGACAATCGAAAATATTAAAAATTTAAAGTATAAATTTCTAAAGTTGAATTTATAAAAACATATTTCCAAGTAGATAAATATTTCCAAGTGCTCAACTGATATTCTATCGTATCACTGCACCTGTGTATGACTCACGACAGTCGGTCAGAAACTTTGTGTATATTTGTTACATCATAGAATGGGGATGTACCAGCTCAGAATTATTCTAAATTATTGATACTCTTTTTCAGACGTGGCGCTAGGCGGGGGACAGCGCCCCCCCCCCCCCATCAGTGAAAAAATTTGTATCCCGTCTGGGAAAATTTTTGTACGGGGTATTCAACTCTAGTTGATAAATAATAATCCGACAAAAATTTAAGACCAATTTCATTACACTCGTCCCCCTACAGCAGCTTGTGCCTCCCTGTTGGGCAAACTCTAGCTCCATTCCTGCTCTATTTACCCCCCCCCCTTTTTCAAGTGATGCCACTGACCCATGGGCCAAAATTTGGCCCACTTCTCAAAAAGGTTCGCCATCACTGTTCTATGATCAAATATCTTTCAATTAAAATTAGTACAGTAGACTATAAAGTATTCTATTTTACACTCATTACAATTAAAATAAGAATTAGTATAAAAGAGTCATATTTGACATATCATGCTATGCATAAATATAATTGCTGGTATAATAACTAGAACAATGCATTGTTATACACAGATTTGTTTGCTTTTGTGCAAAGTTTCACTATTTAATATTTAAAAATTAAAGTATTTATTATAAAATCAAGAGAAACTAAGAATATATAATTAAAAGCAATACATTTAACATGTTCATGTTGGTTCTGAAATTTGCATTATTCAAGTGTGATCCACTGGTGGGCCATACAAGGGCCTCCTAGAGAAAGCATTAAAAAAAACTAGAATTAATGCTTGTCATGGCAGGCTTGGTCACACTGACGTGAATACGTTACGACAATATGTTATATGAATACATATTTTGAAAATTTGCATAAAAATAGAATAATTCAGTCAGTTTTAATATTATATGTTTATGATATGCAAATAATAATCTTTAAATGTCCTGTTCAAGGTACAAAATGAATTAAACAAATCATACTCGCGACATAAAATTTAAAGGTAAAAATTTTGTGGTCAATAAGAAAAATCAATCCATGTTTACATTATCAAACTGTCATGTAATATGCAATGTTTAATAAAAATTTACAAAAATTCTTCATATTTTATGACAGTTTTACAATGATCAAAATAGGAATATTCAACAAGACAAAAAAAATGGGGTATCCATGTTGCTCTCCTAGACATGTATTTTTCTCGAAAAAGTACAACATAGTAGGAGATTGGCCAATTATTCATTTTAACATTCAGAAATGAGCTATTAAAAGCTGAGAAACTGTATTTGGAATAAAACTGCATCAATGCAATTTCACCCTAAGATTTTTAAGAAAGTATACTAAGAAATACAAACAGTTGAAGTTGGAACTAAACAATAAGAAAAAGAAAGCTAATTTGGCTGCTTCGAGAGCTTAGAAACAGATTTAAATGCATCAATACAGTTTTAAAAACTAAATTTTCAAGAAAAAAAAAAGAACATAAAAAAGCGACATGAATACCTTGTTTATTTTTTTCTTGTTATTAATACATTATGTTATATTTTGATCTTAGCAAAACTGAAAAAACAAAATTTCTGTACATATAATGACTATTTTAATTACTAAAAGTTTTATTTGGAATAGTTGCATAGGCATTTTTTTATTAAATACAAGTATAGCAACTAATTACAAATACAAGAATTTCATACTCTGTTCTCGAAGCGATTTATTTATGCATGTAATCACAGTTAAAAAAGTATATGTGTATATGGAATTTGAATAATATTAGCTGAAAATAAACCTTGTGACTTAATATATAACATACAAACAAGTATAATAAAAAAATCTTGCATTCAAAGAAATTTGAGAATAAGATTATCACTTACTATACAATAAATCATACTTTAAAACAGTAGCTAATAAATAAATTGTGACTAAGTGTATTAGCCAAAAGATGAACAAAAACACCAAGAATATGCTGATTTAATTATTCATCACAAATAAAATTTCATTTGAATATGCAGAAATTTACATTTATTGTTGCTTAATAAAAACTTTCCAAAGAATTTACAAAAAAAGTTTGTAAAATATACTTCATGTATTATTTAACAAAATACCTTATTAATGGGATTTTAATTATGGTGCAAAAAATAACAATGTCATAATTTTAACTTAAAAACAGCATATTATAATACAGGACAAAATAATTTCATTTATTGCTACATTTACATTTATTGTTGCTCAATAAAAATTTTCCAAAGAATTTACTAAAAAAGTTTATAAAATATACGTCATATATTTTACAATGTATTATTTAACAAAATACCTTATTAATGGGATTTTAATTATGGTGCAAAAAATAACAATGGCATAATTTCAACTTAAAAACAGCATATTATAATACAGGACAAAATAATTCCGAAAGTAACGAAAATATTTACTCAGATTACGTTATTTTCATATTATTACATAAAACATTGTTTCGCAGGGCACAAATTACATTACAGGAGGGTCATTTCACACTAAAATAATTTAATGTAGCATTAAATTCTCCCATTTGAACTATATACTAAGTAAAATAAATTTCTTTTTCTTATCAGCAGTGCAACAAATTTATTTACAGTGAATTCGAAATAACATCGAATGCCGTTCACAAACGCCACATTTTCCTTGTTTATATTTTCCAAATGATCAGGTAAAAATACAACCCATAACATGCATGCCCATTCAAGGGAACACGTTTTGAAGAGATACGCTCTGTTTACAATATCCCATCTGAAGGAACTACGTGTCCTTTGGGTTCGGAGGGGGGGAAGGGGACTGCCCTACTTACCGTACACTCCTCTACTATCGCATTCGAGCATCGGCAAGCACCAGGTCAAAAAACTGGCGCATTCCGCGGATCGGCCAGTGCAGGCGAGCCAGCGGACCCCTCAGTGCGAGCCCCCCGCCTTCCCCTCACGTTATTTAACAGAAAAAGAAGTGCAACTTACTTGCCCAACTCCTCTTTCAGCTCATAATTATCACTAAACCGGGTGCACACTGTCACGGCCATATTGGTTGGCTGGCTGAACGCGCGGTTGAGGATGCAGCCAGCGAGTGGGACTAAATCTCGCGAGTTCTCGTGCGCATCGTAGAGTGACGCGCCTGTAGGGAGCTCTTCCCAACAACACACTTCGACCGCCGGTAGGGAATTTCGGCGATGGAAAATCCCTGCCAAATTCCCCATGGCGCCGTTTTCAGTTTTGGCTTTTCGAAGCTTCTTAATTTCCAGCCTTTCTCTTTTACTTGACTCGCGTTAGCGTGAATGATTCCCCTTAACGATGACGGGAACAATTCTTTGGAGAACTGCAAATAAATGCAGATATAAAAAACGGAAATCAAAATAAGAAAGGTCGAATGCTGTTTTCGTTTTTAACGAGAAAAGAAACGGAATTGCTCATGATCGTTATTGCACTTGGAATGAAGATTACTTAGGTGGGTTGTCATATGAGTAATGCAATTGTTACAGCTGCTCCGAATTTTTATGAGTCTGGTGTTAGGTAAATCTTAATTCTCCCCATGAATGCATGTCTTTTATTTGATATCATGCAGATATTTTATTCTTCTTCGACGATATCGTGACACCATGGTGTTTTATTAAACGATACAGTGGTTTAGGTTTCTTTTCGCTCTTAAAGTAGTTTCTGAATTGTACTCTTTTTTTATAACAAGCATATTCTTTTTACTATGTGAAAACAAGAATTCAGAACTGTACAAATCTGAGACTGAAAAAAAAATGGATATCATGGCCTTTAGATTGTTGGCTGCCTGTGTACTTAAATTCTGACTGCCTTTTGTAAAAAGTATAACCACCCCTGTTAATTCAACATTAATTAAGATTGTAGGTTAACCAGGGTGTAGTGGAGATGGAACACCGTTCCGGCACTGCTTTTTACTTTCTCGTATACGAAGTATACAAAGAGAAAGTATTGTAATCGTCAAAGAATTCGAACTCGAGATTTTGACGAATCTCCACGTTTTAGACCTCCCTGAGTCCGAAAAACACAATTTTAGAATTATGTCTGTGTGTCTGTCTGTGAACACGATAACTCGAAAACTATTAGAGCTACGGGGATGAAATTTGGTATGTGATCTTTACACATAATTTGTAGGTTTCTATCAAATTTTGGACAAAATCCGTCTATCGGAAGTCTGCCTGTCCGCGGTCAGGCGAACACTATAACTCAAAAACTTGAATAGATAGATGGATAAAATTTGGTACACAGTTTTATCATCATGAATGTAGGTCCGTATAAAATTTTAGACCAAATCCGACAAAGGGTTGACTGTCTGTAGGTCTGTATAATCGCATACTTGCTTCACTTGCGTACTGGAAGCAATCTCTGCGCATGCGCAAGCTATTCAGAGAAAGCGAACGAGGTCATTTTCTCCTGTTTCCGCTCGCGCACTCCTCGCATTAGCGGAGCTTGCTAGAGGTGATAGAAAATAAATATTGTTAAGTTTTAATACATACGCGTCTCTTTGAATATAATTCTTCACCTAAATATTTTACAATTACTATTATTTACAATGGAAAAACCTTCCGATAGTCATTGCATTCTGGGTTACAGTAGGTTCGAATTTTTTATCCACGCAGGGGGAGGTGAAATTACAAATTTTTGAGAAGTATACGAGAAAGTTTAGGGGAGGCCACTCCCGCTGGTTTATGAATGAAAAATAGGTTGTAAAAACTTCCTTTTCCGCGATTTTTGTCACTCCGGTTAGGGCGTTTCGGCACTTCTAATTTTTCAACTACACAACTGATGTTAACTGATAATTGTATAATTTAATTGAATTTTAAATTAATATAGTTCACAGATATTTCAATAGCTAATTTACATGAGATAAATTAAAGTTCTATTATTCTAAACACTAATTCAATATTTTCTAGCAGTGGTGGCTGGGGGGTGGGATCTCCATCTCACCGTTTGCAGGAAAAATTAAATTTATTTCATTTTAACAGTCTAAAACAGGAATTATTTTTAAAAATTCGACTGTGGTTTCTCTTGTTTTCGAAAAACCAAGTAAGAAAAGTCATTAAAGAGCGAGGGAGAATTCTTAATCTTAATTCTTAAAGTGAAATAAACGGGTGTTACTAAATAGCTTTAAGTCTCCCATTCCTCCTTTTTCTTAGAAGACCATTTCTCATTTCTTATGATCCTCCATCTTCATTTTTTGTTTCATTTTATGAAAACATCCGAGAGTTCACGTATATCCTCCATACAAGAGTACCATTAAAGAAAATCTGGATTAAAAAAACATGATAAAAGATCTAGTTAAGTAATTTTTCTAGTTATTTAATCTTTTCCCCTTTTCTTTGTTAATCCCTCTTCCATCATTTATGTAAGGCTTGATTCTCTGAAATCATTTTTCAAATGGCTGAAGTCGAGCTAGTTACATTCTTGTATAAGAAGCGTACAAAGAGGAAATACAGCAGGACCTATATTATAATTAAATTTTTTTCGATAATATTGTTACAAAAATCGTCTGGCAAACCCAGGAGAATGACTATCGGGCTGCACCCCCTTCCCCCAGATCTAAACCAGAATTCTTGATTTTATTTAAAAGGTATCTGACTACGTGCGGGAACGAATTTTTGAAAAAGCGCTTTAATGTGCAATTTCAGTTCATTTTCTGACAAAATATGATTCAAAACAACCATTAATACTCGTTAGGAAATTTTATGTCACTTGAGATTCAGTAAAATGGGATAATTTAGGTAAAAAAGGGTTAAAATTAGAGCAAAAAGCAAAACACTCTAGCAGAAATTCTAATCCATACATTAAAATTATTTCTCTACACAGCACATATACAGCTATGGTGAAGGCAATGAACTAGGATCTAAGAAATACTTGCATTTGCAGGAAAGTTATGGCAGTCGAGTATTGTTTTATTCAAAATTTCACAAAATGCATAGGTATAATCAACATTAGGCAGCTCTAAATCAAAAACTATTGATCTCAAAACTATATGTCTAGATCATTGCCTTTACTACACTTAAGGCAACATATATACAAAATTTCAAGGAAATATATAGATAATGTTTTGAGATATCGTGTTTTGCGTAAGTGACTTTTGACGAAATATAAGTTTTCCAAAAAACGCGTTTAAAGTTTTAATTTGCTTTTCATTAAAAATATATTTATTTAACTTCTTTTGAAATTTGTCACATTTGTAGGATATACCTTCTTTATTCAGAATCTTATCACATTTTTTCATTCTGAGAGCCCGTGATTTTTTTCTAGCGTTTTTTGTTCCTGCCAAAGACTGTCTATTAGAAGTGACAATTCTATGGTTATTAAGATTAAGATATTATTTCAACGTATATATTGGCCAGGAACTGTTCCCAGTTCATGAAATACTCTTTTAAGACCATAAAATCAATCATTAAACAACAATTAAGCTATCGATGTCCCAAAACGTGAATTTTGTAACTCCACAAATGTGCATTTTGGCAAAAATGTTCATAGTAGCTTGTCGAAACTCAAAATCTTATTCAAATTGACATGACTTGCAGATAGAGTGTATAATTAATCGAAATAAATAAAAAGCAAATTAATTTATACTTCAGAGTGCGGTGTATTGGGTATAACGAGGGAAAACAGCCAACTTCCGGTTTCGTTTTTAGCTACCGTGCTTTATAAAAAATTCTATATCTCCGTTTCTATTCATCGTAAAAATAAAATAAACCCAGATTTAGAAAGCTAAATAAATGGGCTTTAAAGTAAAACCACAAAAAAAAATTTGTGAATTTCGACCCAAAACCGTCTTTTAGACTTAGTCAGTACCTTAAAATCAGTACAACTGTTTCTTCTTAATTTCTCCTTTTCTAAAAAATAATAAAAACGTGACAACATTGCTTTTTGGCTATACAGGCTCGAAAATTTTCCTACTTTTCTAGTCATTCCACTTGTAGCGTTGATGCGGTTGAAAATTTTTTTTGTCTAGTTACTTCATTGTAATTTTTATTAAATTATCGAAAGTATTGTACTGTTCTTTACGATTCTTATTCTCAGGTGAGTAAAGTCTGTAAAGTTAAAGTGTTTTGGTTTACATAAGCCATGAGGTTTGACATTCGTCACGACGATACAAAACTTTTATGACCTCAGCCCTCCCCAGACCGGAATTCTGGATTCGCCACAGGATGGGTGTACGTGAATGCAATCCAAAAAGCAAGATAATAAAAAATGGCGGAAGGCTGTCTTTTTCAAACAGCCGCTGATGTTAAGGCGTAGGACTACTTGACTCGCGTGACTCTTTTGTTTCTCGAAGTTTCTTGGATTCCCTTTGTTATTCGCGACGCTCTTTTGTTTCTCAAAGTTACTCGTGATACTCTTGTTTCTCGAAGTTACTCTCAATTCTCTTTTGTTCCTCTGAAACACTAATGTATGGAAAACTGGCGAAAAAAAATGAAACTAAGGTTACAATGAAAGTTGATTTATTTCTTCATAAAATATATTACAATGTCAATTCTTTTGTTTTGAATTCTTCAATCGTGCGTGGATATGTTACAACTCTGTGTAGGATCGATCGATCATACGAAAAGTAACATACGTAATTTAATAATTCGGGACTAATGTTTCTTGTAAAAGTTGAATCAATATATGAATTCCTCACAGTACTAGACAATTTGTTGGCACCATGTTCAGATCAAAATACTTCTTCATGTTTGCCCAACTTTTCGACTCAGTAGTCGCTGAACTACAATTCCGGTTTTCAATTATTTTTGTAACTTATGTTGTTACTCTTTATATCTAAAATAAGACATTAGTTATGTTTTCAACATATGTAGTTACCGAGATATAGAGGATCTCCCATAGAACGCTTTCTGTGGCGTTTTGGCGTGTGAATCAAATTAATACCTGAGACCCCAATGGGACGAACGTAGTCTAACGTTAAAAAAAATAATGGAGCTTTATTCCACGAAGATTTCAGCAGAAGCACTAACGTAGCACAAGTAACAAAATTGAACAGCACTTATACAAAGAAATGACAGAGATCACCAATAAACTTCCGACACAGTCTTTCAATAGCGCTCAAAGGTTTCTTATTAGCTCAGTGGTGCTCAAACTATTTTCACTTCCGACCCCTCACTTTGTATAAAATTGTTTCGCGACTCCCAGGGATTTAGCGACCCACGGTTTGCGCACCACTGTATTAGCTCACCAGCTCGCTTGCTGATCAAACTCCATCTGACTGACTCTTGGTTTAAGAACTTGCTTTTACACCTTTTCCGACAGGAAGTGACGTCAACGTCACATAGTTTCTAGAAGGTTCTTGATATTTCCAGCTCCTAGTAGAGAGAGGTCCATAATTCATGAATTTTATTGAAGATTCGTTTTCTTGCCAAGGTCGGAGTTCATTGGCTTGACTCCCAGTAAAACCTCTGTGAAGCTCTCTTTCTTCTCTTTATAGCTTCGTAACAATATTTATGTACGCTTATTTAAGATTTAAAAATGAATTTCTGAACTCCTCTTAATTAGCCACAAACATAAATAAAACTGATTATAAAAATTAATTACTTCAAAAAGCTCCGCCAAAAATGTAATGATAACAACTGAAAATCTTCGAATTTTACTGTTTTAAAACGTAATGGCAGACAAATCCAAATGCACAAGCATAGATGTGAGATATTCTCAGAATGTCCCCTAGAAATCTAAGACCAGGACCTTGGGATGGCGGTTACTGCAAAAAAAACCGGTTTTTGGTTAAACCGGTTTTTTTTCACCTACGGTTTAACCTGGCGGTTAAAACCGCTCAAAATAACAAATTTTTGAAAGAAACCGGTTTTCGGCTTTTTTTTTAAAGCAACGTTTGTGGGCAGAATTTTTTTATTATTAATAATATACAATAAGTAAGTATTAATACAAAAATTAATTAATGTAATAAGTAATGATTATAAATAAGTAATTAATACAATATGTAATAATAATAAATGAGTGATTATTTCAATAAGTAAGTATTATAGACAAATTTTTTATTAACATTGTTTTCACAAGAAATTAATTCATTGGCCAATATTTATCATCTAATCTGCTCATAAAAACTCTTTCAGCAATGTATTGATCAGTGAGTCGACACATCTCATCGGAAACAACATCATTCAACGTAGATACTAATCTTTCAGTCGCCACAGAACTTCTGACTAAAGATAAATATTTTTTGGCTACAAAAAACAGCCGCCGTTTGCAGAAAATTTTTTTTTATTAATATTGTTTTTGAAGGAAATCAATCCATTGGTCAATATTTATCTGTTCATAAAGACTCTTTCAGTAATCCCCCAACCAACAGACGCCACGAGAAAGTGGTTGTCGGTGATTGGTCTAAGATGATCAAATTCAAAGCTTCATAACTTGGTAAATTTTAGTCTAAAATCGAGCCTATCTTCCGACCTGGTTTTTGGATTTAAAAAAAGTAACCGGTTTAAACCGGGGCAAAAAATAACCGAAAAAACTGGTTAACCGAAACAAAAAAAAAGTTTTTCGGTTTAAACAGGTAGGTTTTTCCCATACCTACCAGGACCTTAAGAAGCTTTATCTGCCTAGGGGTGTAAAAGGAACTTTTTGACTCCTGAATCCTGGGAGAAGCTTTGAATCTGTATCTAGTCCTAAACGGACACAGTTTAGTACGAATCGCATTTAATAATAGACATTTTTTTGGTAAATATCACTCAGTAGCGTAGTGACCCGGGAGGGGGGGGGGGGCAAGGGGGTATAGATGAAAAAGGCGCCAGTTTTAGGGGCGCCATGATGACAAACCCTACTGCGTTTATGCCATTTTTAAAGCAAAATATGATGAAGGAGCTTAAAAATAACGGCATATCCCTGGCGCCATTTAGGCTTGTTAAGCCACTGATGACGACTGACATAAAAAATTATATTTTGCGGGCTCACGTACTCTTGCTTCGCCACTGCCATGGTGACAGACTCTAACCCTGTTACTTCGATGCACCTTTTCTCGAAATCTGGTATAGATTCATGTTTGAAATTTTTTTTACAAGTAAAGTGCATCTTTCTCATCATACTGAAATGTTTTTTTTTTTTGAAAATTCAAAAATTTATTTTTTACAAATTTTTTAGTGTTAAAAAAATGTGTAATTGGCCACTTCGATGTACCTTTTCTCAAAATCTGTTATAGATACAAGTTTGAAATTTTTTATACAAGTAAAGTGCATCTTTTTCATTATACTAAAATGATTTTTTTTGAAAATTCGAAAATTTATATTTTACAAATTTTTTTGTGTAAAAAAATATGAAATTGACCACTTCGATGTACCTTTTCTCAAAATATGTTATAGATACATGTTTGAAATTTTTTATACAAGTAAAGTGCATCTTTTTCATTATACTAAAATGATTTTTTTTGAAAATTCGAAAATTTATATTTTACAAATTTTTTAGTGTTAAAAAAATGTGAAATTGACCACTTCGTTGTACCTTTTCTCAAAATCTGTTATAAATTCACGCTTGAAATTTTTTATATAAGTAAAGTGCATCTTTCTCATTATACTGAAATGATTTTTTTTGAAAATTCAAAAATTTATTTTTTACAAATTTTTTAGTGTTAAAAAAAATGTGTAATTGGCCACTTCGATGTACCTTTTCTCAAAATCTGTTATAGATTCATATTTGAAATTTTTTATATAAGTAAAGTGCATCTTTCTCATTATACTGAAATCATTTTTTTAATTCAAAAATTTATTTTTTATAAATTTTTTTGTGTCAAAAAAATGTGAAATTGGCCACTTCAATGTACCTTTTCTCAAAATCTGTTATAGATACATGTTTGACAATTTTTATAGAAGTAAAGTACACCTTTTTCATTATACTGAAATGAGCTTTTGAGGTTAATTTTTTATTTTTTATAAATTTACAAAATATTTAATTAGACATAGTGAAATTTTACCCTATTTTGACACAAAAAAATTGTAAAAAATAAATTTTTGAATTTTTTTAAAAAAATCCTTTCAGTATAACGAGAAAGATGTACTTTACTTGTATAAAGAATTTCAAACATGTATCTATAACAGATTTGGAGAAAAGGTACATCAAAGTGGTCAATTTCACATTTTTTGTTTTGACACAAAAAAATCGTAAAAAATAAATTTTTGAATTTTTTAAAAATAATTTCAGTATATCGAGAAAGATGTACTTTACTTGCATAAAAAATTTCAAACATGAATCTATAACAGATTTTGAGAAAAGGTACATCGAAGTAACAGGGTTAGGGTTAACGCACTTACGGTTCCAACTCCCCTTAATGCGTGTATATCACTTTTTAAAGACAAACACGATGAGGAGGCGAAACAATATCATGCACCGCGCGCCCTTTACACAAGCTAAATCACTGATGATAATGGCCGGGGGCGATAAGCTCTTATTTTGATCCAGGCGCAACTGACCTTCGCTACGCCACTGAAATATGTCATGCTTTCAGAGCGTCCCCAAGAAATCCAGGACCCTACACGAGCTTAATTTTTCCCTGGCTGTAAAAGAAACTTCTTGACTCCTGGAATCCAGCGTGAAGCTTTAAGTCCGTTTCCAGCCCTAAATAGGCACCGTTTTATTCCAATCCTATCTAATAACAGACAATTTTGGGTAAATATCATTTCTCAGGTAGCACAACATGTCGCACGATATAGTACAATATTGTTCGATATTATATAATATTGTACAATATTACGAATATTGTTCAATATCCTATAATATTGTACAATATCTTTGTGCTTCTGGGGTCGAGGTAAACAGATGTGAAGAAAAGAATATCACAAATAACAGTTGCATCACTTCTCTTGATCATTCTGAGCGCACCACCACCAACCGGTCCCGCCTCATTTCATTTTCAGGGCCATCGCTAAAACCCTCTCGATACTTAAAGCGGCCCATAAGGACTCACCTTGAATCGAAGAGAGAGAAGGGCGTGTGTGAGCAAATCAGGATGACCGAAGGTCACAAAAACCGCAAACCTTACGGAAGTGTTGATATTGGAGGTCGTTATTTTGCATAAACACACAAGCTAACGATTCAAGCAGGTTGCACATCAACGGATTTTGAAAACATCTATTTACTATTCGTTATCTATTTTTATACACTTCTATTTAATTGGACGAATTTCACGTTTGGGATTTTGTAATCGATTATTTCCATCACTTCCTGATATGGTAAATTTTCAAATTTTGCACCAGTAGTGCCGTTAGAGTCATCCAGGGGGTGGGTATCGGGCTGCAGTCCCCTAGAGCTAGACAAAATCCGTCAACTGGAATCTGTCTGTCTGTATGTTCGAGGTCATGCGAACGCTATAACTCAAAAACTTGAAAAGCCAGATGGATAAAATTTTATACACAGTTTTATCGTCATGAATGTAGGTCCGTTTAAAAGTTTGGGCCAAATCCATCAAAGGGTTGACTGTCTGTCGGTCCGTATAATTTACTTTTGAAGAGAATCCGTTATCTCCACGCGCATGCGTATTGGTTACTGCTGTTCCCGTAATACGGTCTGTCTTGGCTCACTGCCAAATTCTTCTCGAATAAAAGTGAATTAATTATGGCGTGTTTTCTTTTAATTTTTCTTTCACGCCGAAACATTTTCTCAATAAGAGTTGCATATTTGATTTGCGGTTAGTTTTATTTTGTATATTTCGTAATGCATTTTTTTCTGAGTGGATTTTGCATTATTTTTACTCTGACAGAACGAAAGTGGTTGTTAAAAGTAAAGTTATAAAGTAACAAGCCAAAAATAGTGTCAATTGATTCATCAGTTCTGTTCTTCATGCTTTTTTAATTTCTTAAGAACTCTGCCAATGTGCATGATATTTTCAACTACAACTATCGGTAGTAAATTTGTAACAATCAGATCGGAGGTATTGCTGGCAAGCTAAAAGGCTGCTTAGATGTGTGCAAATCTTTTAGTAACTTACATCATATAATTGAAATTTGGTATGTGGTCTTCTAATTTATCCATGCGGTGGGAGGGGAAACGGCACCTTTTGGGGGAAGTATACGAGAAAGTTTAGGGGAGGCCACTCCCGCTGGTTACATTCTATCATTGTTTAAAAGGAAATTATATCGATTTGTAATGAAGGCAACAATTTTAAATTACTTTGCGTAATCAATTGTTAAACATGGCGGTTATTTATTATCAATCGTTTTATATTTTATTTTTATTATTGTAATAAATACTTTACGAGCCTATTCAGGAAAAGTCAAGCTTTATTCCCAGCTTTAATCGCAAACTTTACGATCTAGATTTTGTTGTTCCAATTTAAATGATTGGTAAATGTGTGAAGATGGAGGGGGAAGAGAATGATAAAAATTACTAAAGTAATGGCACGTAATGAGGTAAGTGAATTCAATAAACTGTTCTTTCACAGAATACAAATTCCCGCTTCTCTCTTTTAGTTTTTTTATTATTCTTTATTTTTCTTATTTTTCTAATCCCTTAATGTTGTTTGCTTCACTCTCTGGATTACTTTAACGGATTTCTAAAAAAAGTTTTCAATTTATCGTAATTAAATGAAGCATTTAGAAGAACACCGACCTCTTTCAAACCGATCGATAATCCTCCGCCTTTTCTTCGCTGGTGCAATACATTAGGGACAGAGGATTTTGATAACAGATTAAACGTTTCTTAGATGAATATGGGAATTCAGATACTAGGATTAGAGACAGTTTATAAAAAATTTAACGGCACTGTCTGATTTTTAAATCCAAAAATGAAATAGCAGTTTGCGCGCTAAAGAAATCTAAACTACTGAATAGATTTTCTTCAAAGTTTGCTCACAAATACCATGAAACATAAAGAAGGTTTTAGCGAAGGTTTCTTGATGATTCATTTTGTAATTTATTTTTTTATTCATTAAAAACTAAGTTTCCGTGCATAGAAAAGATTATTCTATCTTTAGTGTTGCCATTCCTATTAAATAAAAATATTATAGATATTTTTAAATCATCTACATAAATATTTCTCTTGTGCGGATCCCAAAAAAACGCGTTATTTAGCTATAGAATTTGACAACATCTGTAATAATTGATGGATCACAAGGTTTCACTTTCCAAACATAAACAAACGACCAGATTTAAAAATATGGCCGGTCGCCAAAATGGAATTTCCTTTGGGCGATTATTCAACAAATGTGGTAATCCGGATTTTTCCCTCTTTTGGAGAGCTTTTTACTTTCTCGTATACGAAGTATACAAAGAGAAAGTATTGTAATCGTCAAAATATTCGAACTCGAGATTTTGACGGATCTCCACGTTTTAGACCTCCCTGAGTCCGAAAAACACAATTTTGGAATTATGTCTGTGTGTGTGTCCGTCTGTGAACACGATAACTCGAAAATTATTAGATCTATGGGGATGAAATTTTGTATGTGGTCTTTAAACATAATTTGTAGGTTTCTATCAAATTTTGGACAAAATCCGTCAACGGGAAGTCTGTCTGTCTGTATGTCCGAAGTCATGCGAACACTATAACTCAAAAACTTGAATAGCTAGATGGCTAAAATTTGGTACACAGTTTTATCGTCATGAATGTAGGTCCGTATAAAATTTTAGGCCAAATCCGTCAAAGGGTTGACTGTCTGTCGGTCTGTATAATCGCATCTCCAACGAATCCGCCGTCTCCACGCGCATGCGTATTGAACGCAATCTTCTGTGCACGATATTTATTGACTCCTGCTTTGCGCTTTTTTTTCATCCGATTCTCCTTGCTCATGCGTACTTGGTAGCAATCTGTGCACGCGGGAGGATTGTCCTTGAGCCAAGAAAGAGTAGAAATCGGTATTCATTAATCGAAACGCATCTCTTCGAATTTGATTCTTTACCTAAATATTTTCTGATAGTCATTGGATCCTGGGTTACAATAGGTTCGAATTTTTTTATCCACGCGGGAGGAGGGGAAACAGCACCTTTTTCGAGAAGTATACGAGAAAGTTTAGGGGAGACCACTCCCGCTGGTTTTCTTACGGATTTTTAATTCAGAGAATTCTCTAATTAATTCAGGAACATCTAAACTGTTACTCAGTTCATACGCGGCTAATTCCTAATATAGCGAGTTCTGAAATCTTGTTTGAGATATTGTTGTTCGCAAATAGCTCTTGATTATTTTTAGTTTGGAAAAACTACGTTCCCCGGATGCAACGCTTATTGGAAGAGTTCGTAAAATTCTTAGAGCAATGCTCACGTTTGGAGCAAAATTCACACAGAAGTTACCTTTTATATATTAAGCTCATCCAGAAAGTATGTACCGTTTGCGCATATCTCCCGCGCATCTGACAGCACGAAGGTCGCGCATGCGTAGCTACATCCTTCGACTCGAGAACGAATTAGCCAAGCCATTTTGTTTGTTTACGTTAACGTTTGAGGTCATTGTTTGTAGGTAATCATGTTTTAAACAATCGAACGGCCCGCCAGCTGTGAAATAAGAGCCGTTATCAAGTTTTTGAATGCGATAAATGTTCGACCTTGTGAAATGTATCGTCAGATAAGTGAAAGTCAGTCCGGACCTAGCTCCATCCGACTTCCATTTGTTTTCTCATCTCAAGAAATTTCTTGCCGGCTAGCAATTTGCAAGTGATGATGAGATCAAGGTAAACGTCCAGAACTGGTTCAGGTCGCTGGCGACCGAATTCTACGCGGTATGTTGCAATTAATGCCAAGATATAACATATGCCTTCAATCTGAAGGTGAATATGCCGAAAAGTAGTTTAAGGTGTTTAGATTTTTCTGTAATAAAATACAAATGAAAACAAATTTCTAATCTTTTTACTTTCTCGTATACGAAGTATACAAAGAGTATTGTAGTCGACAAAAAATCCGAACTCGAGATTTTGACGAATCTCCACGTTTTAGACCTCCCTGATTCCGAAAAACACAATTTTGGAATTATGTCTGTCTGTGTGTCTGCATGTCTGTGAACACAATAATTCAAAAAGTATTAAAGCTACGGGGATGAAATTTGGTATGCGGTGTTTAAACATAATCTGTAGGTTTCTATCAAATTTTGGACAAAATCCGTCAACGGGAAGTCTGTCTCTGTATGTCAGAAGTCACGTGAACACTATAACTCAAAAACTTGAATAGCTAGATGGATAAAATTTGGTACACAGTTTTATCGTCATGAATGTAGGTCCGTATAAAAGTTTGGGCCAAACCCGTCAAAGGGTTGGCTGTCTGTCGGTCTGTATAATTTACTATTGAAACCAATCTCTACGCGCATGCGTACTGGAAGCAATCTTCTGTGCAAGCTAAAGGAGCGAATTACGTCAGTTTGTCCTTGAGACGGCAAGAGTGAAACCTAGCAGTGTGTGATTCTTTACCTAGATATTTTTCAATCACTATAATGAAAAACCTTCTGATAGTCATTGGATTCTGGATAACAGTAGGTTCGAATTTTTTTAGACACGTGGGGGAAGGAGAAACAACACCTTTTTGGGGAAGTATACGAGAAAGTTTAGAGGAAAACACTCTCGCTGGTTTAACACCCAAACGGTACTTACTTTCTGGATGAGCTTTGCATATAGATTACTGGAGTAGTGCCTTGAAAGTTTTATGTTCATTAGTACGTAAAATTAAATTCTTTCTTTTATTGTTTTTTAGAATTTTTTCAGAAACTTTTCTAATTAATTCAGAAACTCCGTTTCGATTTTTTTTCTCTCATTTTGTTTTGACAATTTTGCGCCCCTCGATTTTTTTGCTCCGTGCCGGACTGACGGAGTGTTCGTCCGGCCCTGAAACTGGGAATTAATTGCTCTGATCACAGATCCTGCAAAACGGGGCAATCAAATTGTAAGTAAGGGCTAAGTAGAGAGTAAACATCTCCCCTTCCATTTATCACTTCAGCTCTATTTTGGTGAAATCAACTACAGTTGACCCATGCGTAAAAGCGCATAGTGTTTCCGAAGTTGAGAATGAACAATATAGCAGCTAGTATAAAATATTCGGCAAAGGAACATTTACTTAAAGCTTCTACAGAGGTTTCTATGTAACCAGCGGGAGTGGTCTCCCCTAAACTTTCTCGTATACTTCTCTGAAAAGGTGCTGTTTCCCCTCCCCCGCGTGGATAAAAAAATTCGAACCTATTATAACCCAAGATCCAATGACTATCATAAAATATTTAGGTAAAAAATCAAATTTCAAGAGATGCGTTCCGATTAAATGCGTACCGATTTCTACTCTTTCTTCGCTCAAGGACAATCCTTCCGCGTGCACAGATTGCTACCATGTACGCATGCGCATGGAGAACCGGATGAAAAAAGCGCCAAGCAGGAGTCAATAAATATCGTGCACAGAAGATTGCGTCCAATACGCATGCGTGTGGAGATAGCGGACGCGTTGGAGATGCGCTTATACAGACAGTCAACCTTTTAACGGATTTGGCCCAAAATTTTATACGGACCTACATTCATGACGATAAAACTGTGTACGAAATTTTATCCATGTAGCTATTCAAGTTTTTGAATTATAGGGTTCGCATGATCGTGGACATACAGACAGACTTCCCGCTGACGGATTTTGTCCAAAATTTGATAGAAACCTACAAATTATGTTTAAAGACTACATACCAAATTTCATCCCTTTATCTCTAATAGTTTCCGAGTTATCGTGTTCACAGACACACAGACATACAGACACACAGACATACAGACACACAGACAGACATAATTCCAAAATTGTGTCTTTCGGACTCAGGGATGTCTAAAACGTGGAGATTCGTCAAAATCTCGAGTTCGAATTTTTTGACGATTACAATACTTTCTCTTTGTATACTTCGCATACGAGAAAGTAAAAATGAGTTAATTTTTATCAGTCAAATATCGTGCAGTGACAAGAATCTCTTGCCTGCGTTGTGTGAAGTTTATCACCTGTGAATTTTCTGACGTTTGTGAGGAAACGAAACTTTTTCTTTTGTTCCTTGATGTGAATGATAAGAACTGTGAAGCCATTTTGTAGCAGTTTTACAATGGAAAAGAAAATTTTCATTTTGAATTCAGCGTTATTTATTAATCTAGCAAAGACGACCTCTTATTATGGTTTTTCCTGGTACGTTTCAGAAGATGTGTTTGCACTAGTGTTATTCCATGCTATTTTTTTAATGTGCAAACTTTATCCAGTAAAAAATAACAGAATTCTTTAAATTTTGGAGACTGTAAGCAAAAAGTTGTTCCGAATGCAAGTAAACAATAGACCTCTTGTTCAAAAATAAATAAATAAATAAAAATATTTTTAAAAAATATATAAGATCTTCTCTTTATTGCAATCTTTTCGAATGCAAATTATTTACACAGACAAAATTACAGTTAAATGTCTGCTTTTATCAGTATTAACAAAATTACAATTCAGTGCCTCGCCAGTATCAAGGTGACTCCAATGTTTTAATGGCTTACATTTACTTGTCAAACACTTTGACCATTAAGACGGCCACCATCTTGAAACGGAATCATTAAAAAAATTCCTTACCCATGCGTCGTTTTTAATGACTTCAAGGTGCTTTCATGTTAAATTCGAAGAAAATGGAACAACGCGTTTGGTCGTGACTGCTTATAAAAACATTTACGGACAAATAGACGAAATGTCGAAATAGAATAGACGAAGATTTACAGACAAATAGAATCACTTGGTCAATTGTTTCCTCTAATTAACAAATGAATTACACGACAAGACATTTGCTTTTCATAAATGACCACTGCGTTAGAGAAACCACTAGCAGGAAAAGGATCAGCATTCTTCTGATGAATCAGTTGAGACGGTCTCCCCTAGATTTTCTTATACACTCAATAATAAAGGTGTCATCCGCCCATGTGAAAGCTGCGGACCTCGTGCTTTGCCGGGACCGCCACAAGTACTCAGATTTTTCATGGATCCTGGTAAGACGAACCTCGGTAAGACGAAAGAGTGACAACACAAGCGGGAGTTCTGCCCTTCTTCCGACTTCCGCGCATATATAGCGCTTGTTATGCTTCCATAGTATAAAGATGGGCATTCACGATCACTCTCCTCCACGCAAATTCTGTCGCACCTGGCCAAAACCGGTCGTGAGTGCGAAATTCCGATGAGAATTGGCGATGTGCGGTCGAACGTTTGGAAATCCGACTTCTC
>BGPR01000921.1:162481-227959 GCA_013235015.1 Araneus ventricosus
AACTGCTCTGTGGATGAAAACTGAAACATTTAACGCAAAGCTGGGGGAAATCGGATGATTAGAACGCGAGATATGAATTTTTAACTAAATTGAATTTTTTTCAATTTCGGTCAAAATTGACCAAAAATTAAATTTGGAGTTATGTTCAAAATTTCTTCAGGAACAGATTCGGGGATGAAAACTGAGACATATAAAGCAAACCTAGGGAAAATCGGATGATTAGATGTTACTTGGTATATATATGTATTAAGTGGGATACAATTCACTTTGTCTGATTATAATATAAATTTATTTCTTTTAGCTTAGTATTTGGAATGGAGATATTGTTTTCTTATTATCTTAAATTAAAGATTAGTTTCGAGTTTTAAAAATGGAATAATGTGCATTCCTGATAACTGTGGTGTTGCCCTGTCTACACGTAGCTAGTTCAGATATTGATCATTATGTCAAGGTACTGCAATGTTATTTTATTTTGGTATGTTTTACATTTATAATTATTTCAGTGTGTGAGTATTATATTATTAGTGTGCCTTATATCAATACAAGTGTGATAGTGTTCGCTATATTGGATTTTAGTGTGTTATGGCATTCCTAAATTTAGATTCTGTTGTGTTCGTCCTTACTGCATCGGATTTTGTTAAGAAAAATTTTTATTGCATAAAAATTTTTCTTCCCGGGGACGTAGGATATTTGTTGTATAGAGTTTTCTTGGATAGGGAATTTATCAAAATTAATTAAGCTCTGATATGGTTATTATATTCTGGTTGTTAAAATTTTTCTAACTATTAATGGTATTCAAATGCTAAAAAAAAACGAAAATAAAAGATAAAGTGTTTTTCCTTTCTCAACTTCAAGTTGGAGGTCTTCTGGAGTGGGTCATTCACCCTTCCACCGTGGGTGTTTCCCCCCCTCCCGACAGGGCAGCAAAGGGAAGGCTTGCTATCTGCGTAGTGGGACCCCCTTGGGATCGGTTTTCTGGAATGTGTTTGTCGTTGGTTTTTAGGGTTGCAATATTAATTGCAAGGGACAACACATAGATTGGCAAAATTTTGGGTTTTGAGCCGCCAAAGAGGGGCGATTTTTTTTAAAAAAAATAGGAACTCGGTCTCAGACAGAGAGGTTTTGGGTTTGGAAGAAGAGAGGAGGAGAGCTGAGAAAGAAGGAGGAGGGCTGGTTCCGGCCGCCGGGCCATTTGGGCCTTTGCGACAAAAATCCGGTCGTGAGAAAATTTTGGGGAGCTTTTGACCGAGAAATCCATCCACGACTTGATTATTTGCTCTTCATATGGTCACGTGACCTGGATTATTTGCTCCTCATATGGTCACCTGGCCTGGATTATTTGCTCTTCATATGGTCACTTGACTAGACGGTTCATGCTCGGAAGGATTGACAAATGGACGATTTTGGCGTCGATGCAGACGGTTTACATGGAGGAATTATTTGCATGGCTTCAGATATTTAGGCAACTATGTGTTGTGGACAAAAGAATCCCTCAGTCTAACCAAGGAGAGCCGGACCATAATGCAGCCACCCCGCATGATGTCTTCACTACTGTCCAGATAAGTTCAGTTTATCCTTACAATGAATGCTTTCCTGAGTTCATAATGCTCAAGACTCTGTCCGTAAATCTCATGATTTCTAAATTTTGAGTTAAAATCTAAAGTTTATAATAAAAAATAGAGATTAAGACAAAAGCTCTTAAAAAATTATATATTAATCCTGATGCATGTTGAAATGCCTAGCATAATTTTTGAGAGAGTAAAGAATGTTATTGCAATTGCAAAGTATTTTATATCTGATGTCAGTGTATTGGAGCTAATATCAGTTTCCTTTTTGGAATGAGAAACATTATATAATAAGACTAATCATCATTTACTAAATGTCTTATGAGTAAGTGTAACGGAGATCACTGAGTTATTAAGTTGTGTAAGCCTAGAGATAAAAAATAATTTTCTCCCTCTCCCTTTCAATTCATTTGAGAAAATAAGCATTGATAGAACAGAACGTATTGTTAATGTAAATCTTAAGTAATTGAAGTGCATGTGACATGAAATTAATAGGGGATTAATTTAATGATGACTGATGTGTGTAAAAAACTTCTTAAAATGTCTTTACTTTATAATGAGATAATTGAGATGTGAAAACAACATTTATATATGTATATATATATATATGTATTTAATTACTTTTAAAAGTCTGATTACTTTTGTTACATGACATGTATGTTCTAAATAGTAAAAAAAAAAAAAGATTGTTGATAGGCACAAAGTCTAGTAATGAAATTTTAAGGATAGGATAAATAATAATAAATTAAGATTAATGGTTGGTGGCCACTATTTAAAATTTATTTTATATAAGTTTAATTTCTATGAAACTAACTGAATGTTGAACATGCTGTAGTAATCAATTTCATTTTGAATGCGATTGAGGTGTCTTTGATAAACGCTGGGTCGACCCTAAGCTAACTGAGTACATGAACATTTAATTATTTTCTTATTATTGTGTTTTATTCCATTTGGTATTAGTGTTTGTATTTTGATATATATGTGAAGTATTCAAGTTTTATGTTTGTAATTTGATATTTTGTGGAATAATTAACCTTGTTTATAAGACAAAATTGAGTTAAGAGAATTTTGGTTGTAAGATAGTAGGGCAATTTTGATTGTTTAACTATAATTTTGATTTTTTAATAAATATGTTGGTTAAAGGCAATCTGGTCTCTGATTTTAATTCACCACCTTAATGACAATGATGGAGGCAGCTATTTGGAATGTTCCTGGGTTAACTTTATAAAATATAACATCTAAAATTTTTATAAATTAAGACACAACGCAAAATCTTAAGATCTTTATAAATTGTTTTGGTGATTATTTTAAGGATAATTTAAGAACTGAAATTAAATCGTAGTTATGCTAATTTGTGGCTAGAGATAAATTAGATATTTATATTATCAAATGCTATTATACTTGCCTTGCACATGTAAATGTGATTTAAGATCTACGATGCTATCAATCTAAAGGTAAGTGAATTGAGTAAATGGAGTTTTGTTATTTTGAGTTATCTGAATACTGAGAGTAAGAAGGTATAATTAGTAGAAAAATTTAAAGGTTTATAGTTTTGTACTAATTTAAAAGTTCATAAATTGCACTTCTAATAATAATAATATCATATAAAAGGACTAGTTAAAATAAATTAAATTAATTATAAATCTTTACGACACAACCAAATAACATAAAGAATTGGTTTTAGTTTCATTTAACAGAAAAGGATTGACATTGAAGATTACAAAAATAATTTTAGAATTTGTAATTACGGTTTAGTCACAGTCGAGCTACAAAGTTGGTGAAAATCACGAAACATTTTGATGACGTCTCAGCGACCGATGCGCGCGCACGCAGACTAAGGCAAATCATTCATCGATCGCGCAAAATATTACTCAAGAATTCTTTTATTGCGTCGAATTTCATAATAAAGTAAAACGCTTATAGCTCCGCAACCAAATAACATAAAGAGTTGGTTTTATTTTCATTTAACAGAAAAAGATTGACATTGAAGATTACAAAAATAATTTTAGAATTTGTAATTACGGTTTAGTCACAGTCGAGCTACAAAGTTGGTGAAAATCACGAAACATTTTGATGACGTCTCAGCGACCGATGCGCGCGCACGCAGACTAAGGCAAATCATTCATCGATCGCGCAAAATATTACTCAAGAATTCTTTTATTGCGTCGAATTTCATAATAAAGTAAAACGCTTATAGCTCCACAACCAAATAACATAGAGAGTTGGTTTTAGTTTCATTTAACAGAAAAAGGTATACACTGAAGATTGCAAAAATAATTTTAGAATTTGTAATTACGGTTTAGTCACAGTCAATTTGAAAATTTGATGAAAATCACGAAGAATTTTACATAGATGGAGTCACATAGTCACAACACTAGACTAATAGTCACTATAGACTATAGTGTTAATAGCTGCATAGAACTACTTTAGTCACAGAAATTCACAGTTGAGTAAGGTAAGTCTACGCCCCTCAATCCCAGCGGCCGTTTCGCGGAGACAGCCTCCCGTCGATTTTTTTCATTTTGTGTCTCGAATTTCAGGATACTGAAAAGTAATTCTCACTAGTTTATAGCATTTCATAGGTGAATTTAATTTTATTTTCTTTCGGAAAAGCAAAAAATTCTAAAAGATCAAAGATTTTTACAATTTTGAATGAAATCTCTAAGTATTTTTACGGAAGAGATTTAGAGGGCAAGAGAAGTCGGAATCTTGGTGGATTCTAAGAGAATTTGTCTTTCTTACACATTTTTAATTTTACTAAGTAAAAAAATAGGAAAGTCGAGAGCACAAAAATCTAAAAAAAAAAGAGTATATTTAAGAATTAAGGAAAAATACTTTCTGCGACCGGAATCGAACCAACGACAGAAGAAGTTCGACTAAAGATCAGTTTTACAACTATTGAGCAAGATGCCAGCCTTTTCGTCTGAATTTTTTTTTTTTTTCGTTATTCTTCCGTTCTCTGGGAATACTATCACGTATGTGTGCCGAATTTTGAATAAAATTTCAAACCGAGATTGGAACCAGGAGCCCTCTTGTCCCGAATCCGGGTCCTTTGCCACTAGGCCACCGTGGCCCTGTAAATAGGTCGAAAACATGGAGATCCATTTAAAGTGCGAAGTCGAAATTTTTGAAGATTACAGTGGTATTTACGTATTAACGCCACCGCCGCTACAGATTGGCGATAATGCGCCAATAAAGAGATTGGCGTAAGTACAAAAACCGCCAAATTGGCGGCACTTAAAAACCGCCAAATCTGTAGCTGCGGTAGCGTTAATACGTAAGTACCATTACAATACTTTCTGTTTGTATATTTTGGATGCGAGAACGTACCAAGATGAAAAACATCTAATTTCCTGCACGTGATCATTCAAAATGAGCTCTTTTAATTATGCTAAAATTATTCTCATAAAGAAATTTTAGCCCCTAAATGCCCAGTGTTCCTTTAAGCAACATGCCCAATTTTGTCTTCTAAAATCTTGAGAATAAGACTGATATCTATATCTATTGTTACCAATAGGATGCGTACTGAAAATGTCATTAAATCAATTGACAACATATAGATGGCAGCTTGAGTGCTGATAAAAAAAAACTAAAAATTATGCTTTTCACTTGAGTCTGCATCTTTTTTGCATTGTTTGTACCCTTGAGAATACCATATTTTATTCAACAATGTCGACGGAAATTCCTTATCTCTATTATTAGTTCTTGTGACAATGACATTTTGTCTCGCCCTCCTGCCGGTGGATGGCGCTGCAAAGACTTTTGACTTTCCTGAGAAGAACGAGAGATAGTGTGACTTGAGCCTTCGTGCGAGAAGGCTGGTTGGTTTTCCTCTCACGGGACGAACAAATCTCGCCATGCTTAGCGAGTTGTATATATGTAATGTAATATTAGTTAACCCAGAATAATTCTATGTGGAAGATGTGTGAAGAAATAAATTTTATTTAATTCAACTTTGCCCAACGTTATTTTAACCGTCATTTTCACTTCCTGTGAGCTAGCCGGATAATGGCGGCTAAATTCTTAAAATTCATCTGAGTTTGACATTATAGAATTTCATCAAGGAAGTTTTTTTCTGAAATAAAGCCCAGTATTGTCAGTTGGTAACAAACTGCTTTTTATCCATAAACCATACTTGAAACAAAATATGATTTTTTAAAGTATTTTCCCATGTTTTATTCGAAAAAATGAAACTCGAAAAACATTTTAAAATCAACTTTTAAAAAACGCTGAATTTTTCCAAACTTAAATACAGTCAAACATCGTTTATACGTCTTTTATTTATACGTTGTTTCATCACAGTCCCGATTCATTACTAGCAATTATAATGATAAAGTACTCCGTTTATACGACGCAAAGTTTCGGTTATACATCGTTTTTCATCTTTCTAAAATTAGCAAATTTTGTGCCTCGGTCATATTTCCCTGTTCTATAGTGATTAATAGTCTATAGTGACTATTAGTCTAGTGTGACTATGCGACTCTATCTATGTAAAAGGGCCGCGGTGGACTAGTGGCAGGGCCGGAGGGTTCCAGGTTCGAAACCCGCTTCCACTGCAGATCCGCCGTGTATGGGGCTTATTGCACGCAAAATCATACGTAGTGGCGAAACGTCCTCCTGTTGGTGTGGCGTGGAAGTTTAGAGAGGAGGTGCCAGTTCAGGTGTCGTCCTTGTCATCTGACTGTGGTTCAAAATTACGAAATCCGTCCAAAAATAGCCTTCGTGTTGCTTCAAAACCGAACGTTAATATAACTAAACTAAACTGTTTGTGTAAAATTCTTCGTGATTTTCAACTCGATTGTGACTAAACCGTAATTACAAGTTCTAAAATTATTTTTGCAATCTTCAATGTCCACCTTTCCCTCTTAAATGAAACTAAAACCAACTATCTACGTTATTTGGTTGCGGAGCCATAAGCGTTTAAAAATACCACGAAAAGCGTCATAATTTTTTCCTATATAAGTATTTAACTTTAGCACAAAATTCGACGTAATTCAACAATTCTTGAGTAATATTTCGCGTGAACTTCAGATCTATGACTGAATTGCCTTAGTCTGCGTGCGTGCGCATCGGTAGCTGTGACGACATCAAAATTCTTCGTGATTTTCACCAACTTTCAACCCATCTGTGACTAAACCGTAATTACAAATTCTAAAATTCTTTTTGCAATCTTCAATGTCCACCTTTCTCTGTTAGATGAAACTAAAACCAGCTCTCTATGTTATTTGGTTGCGGAGCTACAAGCTTTTAAAAATACCACGAAAAGCGTCATAACTTTTTCCTATATAAGCGTTTAACTTTAGCACAAAATTCGACGTAATTCAACAATTATTAAGTAATATTTCGCGTGAACTTCAGATCTATGACTGAATTTGCCTCAGTCGGCTTGCGCGCGCATCGATCACTGCGACGTCATCAAACTTTTTCTTGATTTTCACCCACTTTGCAGCTCGACTGTGACTAAACCGTAATTACAAATTTTAAAATTCTTTTTGCAATCTTCAATGTACACCTTTCTCTGTTAGATGAAACTAAAACCAACTCTGTATTTTATTTGGTTGCGGAGCTATAAGCGTTTAAAAAAAACCACGAAAAGGGTCATAATTTTTTTTCTTTCCCGATACACCATTAGACCACTATGGAGAGACGTAAGTCGACGTCGAAACATTCGATGAATTGAATTCTATTCATAATGCTGACAGACAATGAGAGCTTCAGACGACGATTGAAGATTTTTTTAATTAAAAGCGTACCTGCACGCACATAAAGCATATAAAATAAGAAATGATTCGTCAGTACTCAAGTTATGAAATTTATTGCATAACTTGAATACCAATACTTGCAAAAGTGAGTACTAAAAGTGAGAAAATCATACCTAAAGTATGATTTTCTCACTTCCAATTAATTATTCCAATTTTACTTGAATTCCCAATTAGCCCTCTGATTCCTAAGGCCATTGAAATATAGGGACCTCAAAGTACGGGAACGTCCGATCTCCTCTATCAAAGATAAGGGAAATTCACTTTCCCCCCTCAAAAACCACAATGGCAGCTGGCATTGTCCGAATTGTAAGAAAACTCCCCTCTTCCCCAAACACATCTGGGCGAGCCACTCTAAGGAAGAAAGAAAGCACCGCCAGTGTGAAATCAATTACACTTTACGAAAGGGGGTAGAAATTTCAGAGTGACATTACGGCCTTTCGGACGGCTATTGTCTTTTGCTTGAAGGGACGTATGGGACGCTCCCGTATAGATAGAGTTAATTATTTAGTAAACAACAACAAACCAACAGTAGGAGGTAGAAAGCTGTAAAATAATTTTTAATGCTTTTCATAACGACTCGAAATTAATTATGTTTAAATCGACAATTAGCGGCATTTGCTTCAACGTTTGACTGTATGAAAAGTTCTGCAACAATTTTTGATTTTAATACAACATAGGGATTAATCAGTTTTATAATATCTGTAAATTCCATGAAAAGTAGGGCACACTTGTATTTATAAATTTTCTCTCATTTAATTATATGCAAATGAAGTCATTGAAATGTTTCCATTAATCTTCGCTTTTTACCATTATTTAAAAAACTGCATGCAGTTATTTTTTCCCCCAATTTCTGTCATGCATACAATAAAGCGTAAAATGTGCACGATTTCGTATCTAATGCGTCTTAGTATTTGTTATGCAGCGCGAGACGTGGTTATAAAAAATAAGTAGAAGACTAAAAAAGTTTGCTCAAGGTTTTTAAAATAAGCCCCTATTAATTGCTTTTGAATCTTTACGTATCCAAGCAAATATGATGAAAAAAATTAAAGATTTTTTATGCTTCGTTGAAGAATACTTAACTAAATAGTTTTACGATGAACTTGGGATTTTTTTTGTTTGTTTTGGTTCTAGAAAATAATCTTTTTATTCGAGGGCACTTTTTTTCTTTTTCATACTTGATTTTACTTCCAGAATTTTCTGAACATTTTTCAGTTGCATATTTTAAGAGTAAACTGTTGAAAAACTTTGAATGTGTATTATTGCGAAAATAAGTCTGTCAAACATTAAATAAAGAATGCAGAGTTATCAGTTTTGTGATCAATAGTTAGGGAAAAAAAGGAACAATTCTTAACCTCTTGTCCAAAACTTTGTAGCATGATGATGCTTTGCACTTAATTCATCTGTCTTATTGTCGTCTGGCTTGACTGCATCAGCCGTTGCATTCTGTGAGCAACGCTTTTAAATCACGCAACTTATAGAGAGAATGTCTGTCAGGCCTATCTCCATCCAAATGTTTAGTATTGTTACAAAAAGTCTTTCTTTGAGTGTATGGTGTAAACAGTCCAACACGCAGGATAACGAAGAATGAAGGTTTATTCAGAAATATGAAGGAAACATGTAGCACAGGTAACAGGAAGAAAAGATCGTGCACAGATTACCAATGTAAACAGGCAACAATTCACAGGTAATAACAGTTCAGCACTTTCAGATTTAGCGACACCAACAGCCAGCAAATTACTAATAACGACAGTAACAGCACTTTCAATAGCGCTCAGCTCACAGGCTTTCTAGCTCGCTCTGCAGACGAAACTCCAAAGTGGTTCCAGTCGATCAACACACACCTTCTCTGATCCAAGTCCTTATATACTCTCCCCGGCAGACCGTAACATCACATGGAGTTTTCTCGTACATTCGAGCGTATTTTCTTTCCTAATAGAGATATCGAGAAAAGGGTCTCATTTTCTGGAATCATCGATTTGTCGCCAAAATGGTCGCCAAGTTCGTCTCCGAGGTCAGGGGTTCCGGAATGGCCGCTGCCCGTCACTCCATGCTTACCCCTGTAAAACTCCCTCCCCAACTATAAGATTAACGAGGCAGGAAAGCGACATTACATCTTTGTAACAGTATTGTTCGTTTCAGAAACCCGCGCCTATCGCTTTTGGACGATTTCACCGAGTGAGAAAGAACAGCACTTTTCCGGAGTCGTCTTTTAAGTAGGCAATTCACTTGAAGGATAGCCATGCCCTTTGTCCTAAGGCCGTTTTTTTCCACCCATTTTAATCGAAAAATCCAGGCACGTCATTCATTTGATGCTTCAAAGTGCGATGGCGATAGAGGGTGCAAAGATCACTCCCCCTACCGCCGCTCTTCTACTACCTGCGGCTCCCTACGTCACTATTCCTCCCCACTCAGCGGAATTCCGATTTCCTACCCTCGAAGCGAGGTCCCATTCTAGTCAGATCCTTTGATACACCGCCTACCCTCGTTCGAGGCTCCAAGTTGGAATCGGCGCATGAAGTGCTGGCTCCAAAACGCACTAACGGCTGCTTCGATCCCCCTACTACACCTTCACTCCCCTCCCCCACAGGGGGATTTTAGCTTTTTGGAGAGAGCACTCTCCCCGCCCTGATTTCTCTAGTCTGACTCTCATGTACACTCCCCCTCTCAACGCCCCCCCACAAACGAGTGTTTTACCGCCCGCCTCGAAGGATCGTATTTCATTTTTATGGCCGAATGGGATAAATGGAAAACCAACAACGTTGGAATTCCAAATTCTCCCTCAGTCTTCGCCAATTATCATCGGGTTTTAATTCGAAACTTGTGTACTGTTGCTGAATATAGCTAATTTTTAAAAAAATCTCCTCCTCCATCTTTCATCTCACCCGTATTTTGGTGAAATCAAGGCTCCCTTCAGCATGCGCAAAAGCGCAGAGGGTTTCCGTATCTGAAAATGGACAGTAACTGTAATGGTTTCAGGGGCATGACATTCCCTCTATCTTACAGCAACTCTTTATAGTATTAGTTTCTTTCCTGCATATCTTTCTTTCTGTTTTCAATGGACGGTTCTTGCATTACGCAATTTTCAGATAGTAATGCCGGTCTAAAAATATTTATCATGATAAAAATGAAGCTTTCGATTCATTTTCATTAATTAACCCGTTAGCGCACAGGGTCGTATTTATAGGTCAGTTACATTTCACTTCTGCGACTGAACCGAACGCAATTCTTTTTTTTTTCTTTTGCTTTGCCCATGAGGTATTGTCAAACTCCTAAATAATTTAACCAGATATTGTAATCAAAATGTGCTCATTTTGAATTTTTAAAAATTTTTCCTTTGATTGATTTTTGAGATAATGCAAGGAATTAGAAAATGATTTTTATTTATGATATTTTACTATCTTTTAAAAATCTTTAATATTTACGTTAAAAAATTAAATGATTTTCTACCGATTTTTTAAATATTTTTTTCTAAAAAAATATATAAAAAAAGAAAATTTTAAAAAATTCTCCAATTTTAATTTAACATCAAAGTTAATTTAATCTTAGTGTTTTAATCATAATATAATAGAAATTTATTGAAATCTACATTTAAAATTAATTGGGCGTTAATTAGGGTTGCCATAATTGCCAAGCATTGAACGGGACGTTTAAGTGTTTCATAAATAAAACATGAAAAAAAGTGGGTTGGTAATGGTTTATTTTACTGTGATAAAAACAATAAAGTTTTTAAGCAATTTAATAACATGGACACACAGAATAATGAAAAAGACGCCATTTTAACCCAGTGATATTTTTGATTTTACTTTCTTAATTATATCATTTTCTTCTTTCACATAATTATAAAATTGGGCGCAAGTCATTTTAAAACTTTAATGACAAATCAAAATTACTTCATTTGTCACTACTGACAACCTGATTATTCCGTCCGATCACTGAGTTGACATTAGGGAAAATTTTCTCTTCACATTTGCATTGTGGGCTCGAATGGCAAATAACTTTATTACATCTGATCAAAATAAGGGAGAAAACGGGACAAATAGTAATATGGGAATAAACAGTGAAATATGATGACAATTCAATATGGGACGTATCGCAACCTGGTTGGCCTGGTCAGGTAATCCACCATATTGGCGATTTCGTCGCCAATATGGTTACCTGAGGAATCAAGCGGATTAGTTCCATTGGCAACCCATCGGCCAAATCGCTTACGTCATGGCAAGCGTTTCGCGTTCTTGAGTTGTTTACATAATACGCGGATTTTTATAAAACTTAAAAATATTTATTAAATATTTAATTAAATAATAAAATATATTTTAATTAGGAGAATTTCAATTAGTAAAAAAATTCACAAAGAAAACTTGGGTTTATTTAATGATTATATATCTTTCCGATCACATAATTGAGATATTTTTTTCTTTGCCTTATAATAAAAATCGTTTACATGGAATTTTTGAAGCTGTTTGGTCATATTTTGGAATTCATCGTTTGCAATGCTGTCTTCACTTGCGCGATGGTTTCGTTAATGCGCCGCATTGTTAATTTTTCTTTTTCATATATTAAGAGAGTTTTCTCTTAAGTGCAAATATTAGAACTGAGTAAGTCTTACTTTTTACTATTACTTGTTTTGAAGAACATTTACCCTTAGTAGCGAAGCTTTTAATTGCAAATGTTCTGCTGCTTCATTAGAGTAATTAAAAGAAACTGATTTCGTACATTCACTAAGCTAGCGAAGCTACTATGATCCCGCTTTGCTGAAAGCGAAGCCGCTGATGTTTTCTAAAGTTAAAAAAATTGCCCAGTGCCCACTTCAGATGCCGCAGGCATCGCGAGCACAATTTCTCCTACTTCATTAGAATAATTAAAAGAAACGGATTCCTTACATTCAATGAGCTAGGAAAGCTAGTAGTTCTGTTGAAATTCTACATTTAAAACGGGCGATAGTGCAACGGATAAACCACAAACACAATAGATTCGAAAAAAGATTAAACTTTAACGATTAACTTTTAACTGTGACAGATGCGCGTTTGTTTACCATTAGCATCCATCTTGCTTCGGCGACTTGGCGCGCTGGCGCCGTTTTAATAAGAGTGTGTTCCAACGTCTAAATTTCAACGGCAACCCTAGCGTTAATGGGTTCAGAAAAATTTATTCGCAAAATTTTTGTCGTAAAATGAAGGATGTAAAATAATATGTTGTATCATACTCAGGAGCACTTGAGATACATTAAGGTAATTTCCAGGGCGATTTAATCTTGTAAGTGTACTCCTGGTTATTTTCATTTTTAATTTTTCTCAATTTTAAAATGATGTAATTCGTGTCTCAATAATAATAAGTTGAGTAAAAGCTTTTTAAATGGAACATTTAATTTTCTTTCGTTATAATTCTAAAATATCATGAATGTCATTTCCTAGTTCTCGAATCTTAAAACTGTTTTTAACAAATTATCTAGAAATAAATTTAAAAGTCTATTCCTAATTTTACGAGGGATAGTTAAAAACGAATGAGAATACATTTACTAGTCTTAAATTACATTAGTCATTCTTCAACTCGATATGGGGTTTTCCCCTTCGAGAGTCGAATAGACTTGCCCCAACGTGTCTGTCTTGGCGGAATCTATTTTCTGAGATCTTCTTTAGAACCCTCTCCCCCTGCTTTCTTCGAAAGAGCCACTGATGAGTTGAACTTCTGGCTCAGTAGTTCCGACTTCAAACGTAGGAGCAAAAATAGTCGCACGGTGCTAGATCCGGACATTTTGGAGGGGGTGGCACACTTTTAAAATCTTATCTGACCAAATACTGTACAAGAAAGGTGGAAACATGAGAACTTGCATTATCTTGGTGTAAGTGCCAATCAAATAGAACCAGCGGGAGTGGCCTCTCCTAAACTATCTCGTATACTTTTCAAACATTTGTCATTTCCCTTCCCCCTGCGTTGATAAAAAGTTCGAACCAACTGTAACCCAGAATGCAATGACTATCAGAAGGTTTTTCATTGTTGATTATAGTGATAGTAAAATATTGAGGTGGAGAATCATATTCAAAAAGATACGTATGTATTAAAACTTCGCAATATTTATTTTTTTATCAAACTCTAGCAATGCAAGTTCCGCGTGCGGAGAAGAAAACAGGAGATTAGCTTGCTCGCTGAATAGCTTGCGCATGCGCAGAGATTGCTTCCAATACGCAAGTAAAACGAGACGCCCTAAATGTTTGCTTCCTTACAAAATCTCGCCGCCAGAATTGGTTTTTGGCAAACTGCCAAGTTTTCGGAGTATCCCTTCTTTGCACAGGTATTAACGCATGGGCATGGAGTTGAACAAGTATGCTATTATACAGACAGACAGACACTTAACCCTTTCACGGATTTGGCCCAAAATTTTATACGGACCTACATTCATGACGATAAAACTGTGTATAAAATTTTATCCATCTAGCGTTCCAAGTTTTTGAGTTATAGCGTTCACATGACCTCGAACATACAGACAGACAGACTTCCCGTTGACGGATTTTTTCCAAAAGTTGATAGAAACCTACAAATTATGTTTCAAGTTCACATACCAAATTTCATCCCTTTATCTCTAATAGTTTTCGAGTTATCGTGTTCACAGACACGCACACAGACAGACATAATTCCAAAATTGTGTTTTTCGGTCTCAGAGAGGTCTAAAACGTGGAGATTCGTTAAAATCTCTAGTTCGAATTTTTTGACGATTACAATACTTTCTCTTTGTATACCTTGTATACGAGAAATTAAAAAGGATGGCTAATCATTATTTATCGTTTCAGTGTTTCGACATAAAAGCGTAGATACTTTGGAAATTTTTTTATAAATCCACTAAGATTTGATCAGTGCATCAAAATGTATTTTGCGATGATATTTTAATCACGTGGACAAAGTAAATTTATTCTCAGTCATTTTTGACTTTCCGATGTATTTGCAGTTTAATAAAGTAGAATAAATTAAAATTAGTATTCTTTTTCTTAACCCTTTTGCGACTATTTTTGGGATAGAAATGCTCTTTGGATTAATGGAAATATTTCCGATCAGTCCTACCAAGTTTTTAGAATAAAATTTCATTTTGAGAACATGACGTCACTACAATAGATTACTGCGATGCGGCTTTTACACAGATCTGTACCAGCTTTGTGTATGCTTTGTTTTCGGGAAAAACCGTGTAATTCGATAAAATTTTGATTGATTTATAAATACCAATGGTACATCTTTTACTTTTGTATTAAAATATTGCTCAATGAAGACTACTGGAACACATATATTCCAGTGATCACGACGAATGGGACATATATGTTCCGGTCCCAAACCAGGGAACACATTTTTCAATAGAGGCAACCCCACCACCACCACAACCACAACACACAATTTTTACGGAAAAAATTAAATAAAAACAAATTAAATAAATATTCCCTAAAACTGGGAATTATAAACAAAGAGTAGTGTCTGGGAAAGCTAGTTAATTTTGTAACTAAATTTTTAATTTTTGTAGTCTACCCCCTATACTTCGGAGTACTTCATAGGTGTCTATAAATATTTTGCCCTCCCCCCCAACTTTTGCCTCCAGTCGCCGCCACGGCATTTTTCCTAAAAATAAAACACCTTTTTCACTTTCTCGTATACGAAGTATATACAAAGAGAAAGTATTGTAATCGTCAAAAAATTCGAACTCGAGATTTTGACGAATCTCCGCGTTTTAGATACTCCTGAGTCCGAAAAACACAATTTTGGAATTATGTTTGCCTGTCTGTGAACACGATAACTCGAAAACTATGAGAGCTGCTGGGATGAAATTTGGTATGTGGTCTTTACACATAATGTGTAGGTTTCTATCAAATTTTGGACAAAATCCGTTCATGGGAAGTCGGTCTGTTTACCCGCGGTCATGTGAACACTACAACTCAAAAACTTGAATTGTTAGATGGATGAAATTTGGTACATCATGAATGCAGTGTGTCATTTTGTATCCTCCATGTCATTTATTTGTGTCCTCCCTTTCATTGTAAGAAAGTTTAGTCACCTTCAGGGGTGTAGTGGAGCCGGTACGCTGTTCCGGCACTGTTTTTACTTTCTCGTATACGAAGTATACAAAGAGAAAGTATTGTAATCGTCAAAAATTTCGAACTCGAGATTTTGACGAATCTCCACGTTTTAGACCTCCCTGATTCCGAAAAACACAATTTTGGAATTATGTCTGTATGTCTGCGTGTGTGTCTGTGAACACGACAACTGGAAAACTATTAGAGATAAAGGGATGAAATTTGGTATGTAGTCTTTAAACATAATTTGTAGGTTTCTATCAACTTTTGGACAAAATCCGTCAGCGGGAAGTCTGTCTGTCTGTATGTCCGCGGTCATGCGAACGCTATAATTCAAAAACTGGAATAGCTAGATGGATAAAATTTCGTACACAGTTTTATCGCCATGAATGTAGGTCCGCATAAAATTTTGGGCCAAATCCGACTGTCTGTCGGTTTGTATAAGCGCATCTCTAACGAGTCCGCTATCTCCACACGTATGCGTATTGGACGCAATCTTCTGTGCACGATATTTTTTGATTCCTGCTTGGCACTTTTTTTTCATCCGATTCTCCATGCGCATGCGTACTTGGTAGCAATCTGTGCACGCAGAAGGATTGTCCTTGAGCCAAGAAAGAATTGAAATCGGTATGCATTTAATCGGAACGCATCTCTTCGAATTTGATTTTTTACCTAAATATTTTCTGGTAGTCATTGGATCCTGGGTTACAATAGGTTCGAATTTTCTTATCCACGCGGTCGGAGGGGAAACAGCACCTTTTTCGAGAAGTATACGAGAAAGTTTAGGGGAGACCACTCCCGCTGGTTTACTTCTTTACGAGAAATAAATAAGAAAACAATTTTAAGACATCTCCTTAAAACAGCGCAGTCTTTGTCTAATCCTCGCCTTCGATAAATATTTCATTTTGATGTATATTTAAATTAATAAAAGTAATAAAGTGGCAAGTGACAGGAAGGGGTTGAAATCCTTAACGCTGCAAACATTTAATTGTATTTTATGTTCCGATTTTGAAAATTCATCATATTTTCTATTTTACTTATCAATGTCATAATTTTACTACTGAATTAAATTACTTAATTTTTGTATAACTTGAAATCAACATAATTATTTTTTTAATTATTCTTTAACATCGTCATTATATTAATGCTTTTTGCTAAAGAACGCATTATGTTAATGTTTAATCAAAAATAAAATAATAACTTAAGAGTGTTGACGTTTTATTATTTCACAGTTTTAATACCTAAGTATTGTTTAGCAACAGATTCGGAAACCGTCCGCTCTTTTGCGCATGCGCCGGGCGGAGTTATTTTCACTTTTATAGGGGGAAAGTGAAGAATGGAAGGGTGATATTTACATTTTACTGAGCGTGACCTAACAAAGAACTCCGGAAATGCGCTCATATGACTTATTCATTGCCTGACAACCCTTTCCGGTGTAAAATCGTCCAAAAGTGGTAGTCTCGGAATCCGTTGCTGAACAGTAAAGTAATTATGGATTTCAAATGTAAAAAATATTACTAATATAATAGCCCAAATCCTCCGGTAACGTCACCAACAATAAAACTCGCGATAGCGCTGCGAGACGTTAAGCAGCATTATTTCATTGTTAGAGAACCTAAATTTCAGTCATTTTAAATTTAAAAGAGTAATCGTCGTTTTAATTTCAAATTTAATAGCTCTAAAATAGTGAAATAAAATTTTCTACATATTGATATAAAATTTATCTCGCTATGATCAATAGTTCCCGAGAAATTTTAAATTATATTAATCCTATATTTGAAATTATTTTCCTTTTTTTAATAGAAAATAATAAATTACGTCAGTGATATATCATGCGCATGATATAGTTTGGACGCCAAATTGTATATGAATGCAATCGTGACGATGTTGTTTTCTTGCAAAGATTTAAATTAGCCCCCAGTGACGTGAATCTACCATTCGTTCTCAACCGCCGCCAGTTCCCGTTAATTCCAGCTTACATGATGACTATCAACAAATCGCAGGGGCAAACTTTCGATCATGTTGGAATTTACCTCGATGAGCCTGTCTTTTCACATGGACAGCTCTATGTCGCACTTTCAAGGTCTAGGATTCCCAATCACGTTAAAATTTACACAAAGAGGTCTGAAGTACAAGGAAAATTATTAAACAACGAAAAATACTTCACACTGAATGTTGTTTACCAAGAGGTTTTTTTGAATAAAGAAATATTTAAATAATATGCAAATAAAAAAAATATTTCCTGTCATAAAACATATGTTTATTTTATTTGTGTTCAATCAATGTTAAACATTTATCTCGCATATATATCTATTTAAACACGTCAAATTTGAAGGGAAATCTCTCGAATGAAGAGGCAGTTTGCACCCGTCAAACCATGACGGGTGATTTTCTGGTATATATATATATATATATATATATATATTTTATTATGAAGAATTCCCCCATTCCCCCATCACTCTCTCCATTTTGCCCTCCCCCAACAATTTCACGTCAGATTTTACGACTACACCACTGGCCACCTTAATGTTAACGTCCCGTTTTGTAGCAACTCGAGGTAGTTCATGCTACCAAAATTGTTTTGGCGTTGAAGGAAAAAAAATCTCGTCGCGAAAAGGTTAAATATATCGAGATGATTACGAATCTCACGATGGTCAGAAGTGAAAGTCACACTAAACGGTTGATAATCAGTGTGTTTGTGACAGATTGTGAAATAATTTATGATGTAGTTACGGGAACTGGGACGTTCTCGATAACGAAAAAGTTAGAAATTTCAGTTGCAAACAAAGTGTTTTTTTCCCAAATAAAAAACATATTTTCATTAAAATATAGTGCATGTAGAAAGAATGTGGTGTTTTCAATACAAAATAGCTAAAAAATACATGTATCTTAAAGTATTTGTTTTTTTAATAGCAATTCGAAAATGAGATCTATTAGAGCATATTTCGAACACATATCTTCACATAGGTACGCTCAGGAAAATCTATCTAAAATCACCCCAAAATCAGCATAATATGTGAAGAAAAGCTTAATATTTAGGGTGAACTTATTTTCATTATAATACATTTGAAATTAAAAATTTTTAAAAAAATATTGCATACTATATAACTAGAAAATCTCAAAAATACGTGATATTTTTTATTAAAAATATCACCTTAAAATTATATTACTCCTCAGAAAGTATAAAACAAGGTTTAATAGGTATTTAATGGTCAAAAATGTTATAATATAAAATTTCATACATATGCAATGAAAAAAATTTTTATATGCGTACCTAAATGCGGAAAAAACATGTTTTGAGAAAACTGCAAAAACAAGTTTACAGACAAACCTATTTTTATAGCTGTTTGCATTTTTAATTTTAATTTAATGTCTTTTTGCATTTCAAACCTATACGGAATCAGCAGAAAATCCTCTATTTTTTAGGCTAAAATTTAAAAAATCGATTTTTTTGAAGGTACCTCTCGTCCCAGTTCCCTGCAACGTAAGGATGCTATAAAGTATGCAAAATGTCAAGGAAAAGTCACACATCCGGGTACTTTGTTTTATTTTCTGTTTATTTACTCTATCAGCAGGAAGCAAAGAGAGCAAGGCAGCTGAAATAACCGCACGAGACGATTATGCAAGCCAATAGTTCCAACTTCCGCCATCAAGATGTCAAAATCTGAAGCGGATTTCAATTTGTTTGTTAGTGTGGGAAGTGTCGTTTCAAAAACTGATTTGTGTTCGATGACTAAAAAGTGAATCATCTTTCTCGCCAATCAGCGGGCTTATTTATCAAATAAAGAGATTGGATTATAAAAATAGTATATAATACGTCCAGTGCTTATGTATGGTTCCCAAGTCTGGGGATCAACATCACTAATGAACGTCAAGAAATTGCAAGTTTTTCAGAACAAGCAACTTATGCACATCGTTAATGCTCCATGGTATGTCCGACGTAAAGTCATTCACGACGACCTCAAAATTGAACCCATTTCGGAGTTTATCAAAAAAAACCTCGACTCGTTTCTTTAATAAAATTCCCCAGATTCGTAACGAGCTGTTGCAAACACCAGTTTATGACCCTGCGCTCCCCAGTTCAAGGAAACGTCCTAGAACTGCGGTGGATGCTGTCTTTGTTAACTTCCCACAAGTCAAAAGACTTAGAGCAGATCCAACTCCTACCAATCTGGGTGTTTAAATTTTTTTCTAAATTACCATTTCGAACTTTGTTAGCTACGTTGTGCTACGCGCGATTTTTCTGCATTACCCACCACTTTTAAATTATCTCCCAATTTTCACGTGCTAAATGTTTAGCTTTCTGTCTAATTTGCCATGCCAGCAGCAGTTTCTTTGTTGAGGGTTCAACGGTCAACGTATTATTCATTTAATTAAATTATTCCCCCATCTTTTCTCTCCCCTTATGAACCATTGCTTCCTTGGAAGCAGTTAGAGAGCATTGTTCCTCTCTTTTTCAACTTAATTATCTCAAAAATCTTCACTCGGTTATGTCAAAATCTTTAATTAAATTCCCTTTCCTAAATTATGATGTGGAGGTGCACGTGATTTCTTTTCACAAAGCGGAACTCCGTAATCTAACCCACGTTGACGTTGTTGATAAAAATAGTTTTTCGCGTTAGTAAGCATTTAGACCCTTTGTGGCGCAGTGTGCCAGCTGATGGCACACCTAATTTCACTCGCTTCAAAACAGTTAAATTCAACTATAAATGGAAAATAATAGGTTTAGGATAGGGCTAATAGTACTCCTTTTAGAATTTTTATAGCAGCCTTATGAAATTTCGTTTCGGAATAGGAATTATTAGAGATAAAGTTTGGGAAAATTCTTTAACTCAGAGATAAGAATTTTTTTTCAGTTCTGGACGTCTACAATTTTAGCAAATTAACTCAAAAATTTTACTCCAATATTCTTGTCTCAATTTATGCTTTTCTGTAAGATTCAACAATACTTTTTGAGTGTATCAAGGTGGCTGTTTTTAAGGGGTTTCTTATACGAGGGGATGACCCCCAGAGGGGGACCACCCCCTCAAAATGAAGCAAGTTTTTTTATTTTTTTTGTAGATTCTATGTCTAGACAAGAAACTAAACCCATTCATGATGTTTTTTCATCATATTTCAAAAAAATTAATGCCTTGCGCCGCAAAGAGTTAAAGGATTGTCAAAAAACGAATAAAATGATATTTAAACATTTAAAATTGTGTAAAGCATTTTTAGAAAGGCAGATTGATACAAAAAAAAGTGTGATCGATGAATGCAAGCAGTTAAGTTATTCACAACAAAAGAGTTTCGACTTTTTTTAAACTTTTTGGTGTCACGATTGGACACTTTTAGCAATATTTTTGTCGTATCGCATGTTATTTGATATTAGAGAGAAGACTAGCCCGTCAAGAATGTTATTCTAAGTGAACAGAAAGAGTAATTTGAATCTACAAATTAAAAAAAATATGTAGAATTACCAACAACAGCTTAGAAAGCAATTCAAAGCATTGTTCTATCTCAAGGAGAAAGAGCCAAATGAAACATTCTTAGTTTTCCACTCAAAAAAACAGTCCACGATGGCCTATTGGTCAGGTCTCGACTTCGGGTTTGAAGGGTTCTAAGTTCGAACCCCGATTCCATTGAAGATCCGCCGTGTATGTAAGCATGCTAAAATCCGACGTCATTGTCAGAGCGTCCTCCAGCTGATGTGGTTCGGAAGTTTGGAGAGGTGGGTGCCAGCTCATGTGTCGTCGTCAGTGGCGGATTCGGGTCTGGGAGGGGCTGAGGTCAGAAAAATTTTGTATCGTCGTGACGAATGTCAAACGTCATGGCTTATGTAAACCAAAACACTTTAACTTTACAAACTTTCCTCACCTGACAATAAGAATCATAAAGAACACTACAATACTTTCGATAATTTAAGAAAAAATACAATGAAATAACTAGCCAAAAAATGTTTTCGACCGCGTCAACGCTACAAGTACAAGTGGAATGGCTGCAAAAGTAGGAAAATTTTCGATCCTGTCAAGCCAGAAAGCAATGTTGTAATGATTTTATTAATTGTTAAAAAATGAAAATTAAGAACAAACAGTTGTAGTGATTTTAAATAAAATCAAGAATTTTGTTTTAGCTCTGGGGGAGGCTGCAGCCCGATAGCCCCTCCCCTGGATTCGCCACTGGTCGTCGTCGTCAACTAACCATGGTTAAAAATGTGGAGGTCAGTCCAAAAATAGCCTGGTGTTGTTTATAAAACGGGACGTTAATATAACTAACTAACCAAGCGATAAAGTGATTGTGGCTGCTGTTTCCATGAATCTTTCGAAGAATGTATAGAAAGTTCTTCAAATTTCTTTTAACTATAACCAATAATTTTTAAAATTATTGGTTGTAATTAAATTAAAAACGATATTACATCTAATGGTTATACTGCTAGAATGCTTGACATTTATATAAATTAAACCTTTTCTATTTATTTCATTAATTATTTTTCCTATTCATTCCAGCAGATAAATTTGGATTTTTACATTTATAATTAAAAAGTTCGAATTCTGACTGCTTTTAGATTTTTGAAGAAATAGTTTTCTAAAACAAGCGAAGCATAAATTTATTGTGTTCCTGAACTATTGGCGTGCAGCTGCAGTATTCTTTGTTTCAACTAGTTTTCTACAGAAACAGAAGAATTTCTAATATTCTTTTCCTTTTTAAAATGTCTCTCACTATCGAAGTAATTGATTTTAAACGCGCAGCAATAAACTGAAAAGAAAACTTAGCAATTAATTTCAGATGAAAACAATTGCCACAAATGCGAGTTCGCCCCAATGTTTCCAGGAATTCTATTCTTTATATTCTATTTTCCTAACTTAACTCAGAACATGTTTCCCCTCTCAACGTGTTAATAACGGCAAGAATCGTGCTTCATCTTGAAGTCTTATAAAAACGTAAAAAGTGCGAGATAAGTGACCGCATGACTCACGCAAGCATTTTACAACCATTCTAAGGTGAAAACTTTTTCCACGAAACTTTCATCCGTTTAGGACTACTTGGAATTTATTTGAGAGAAAACGTTGCACGCGATCTTGAAATATAATTTCCTGTACCTGAAAGAAAAATTCCGAGAATTTTTTTTTTTTTTTAATAATAATGATAAATTAAATAATATAAAGAGAGACATGTCGTAGATAAAAGCAAAACAGTCATAATAAATTATCTGTCACAGAAGCTAATAAATTAAAGTTGCTATAAATTCGATGGCTTTTTAATAGACAGTATCATATGTGTTCGTTTTGTTCTTCAGATTTATTACTTTCCAAAAACGTCTTCTCTATATTTTTTTATACAGTTAAACTTGACTTGTTGGCCTAGTGGTAAGGTGTTGGCTTAGTGGTAAGGTGTTGGCCTAGTGTAAGGTGTTGGCCTAGTGTAGGGTGTTGGCCTAGTGGTAAGGTATTGGCCTCGGAGCCAGAGGGTTCAGGCTCGAACTCCGATTCCACTGAAGATCCGTCATGTATTGAGCCTGCTGCACGTTAAATCATACGTAGGGGGGCAGAAATCCTCACGCTGGTGTGGTGAGGAAGTTCGGAGAGGGGAGTGCAGACAAGTGACGTCCTCGTCGTCTGACCACGGTTCAAAATAACGAGGTCCGCCCCAAAATAGCCCTCCTGTTGTTTCAAAACGGGACGTTAATATAACGAAACTAAATGAAATGAATTAACTTGACTTGTTTAATTCTTGTAAATTGTATTAGACTTTTCGTTCTCCTTCCTTATAGGCCATGATAGAGCTGCATTTCATAATAAGATAACTGGAAAACAAATTTAAGCAAACTTTAATTTGCGTACATTAATGTGGGAAAAAAATTAATGAAAAAGTAGGAAGTTAAGCATAATCTCAAATGTGTGAGGCTCCGGTAAAAATACTCCAAATAAATTACAATTTTAAGACCACATTGATTATTTTAACTTCTGATGTGAATATTAAAAATTCTCTCTCTTTGATATTCATTGTGGCTTAATTTCTTTATCGTATTTCTTAAGCGTATCATACTTTTGCGATTTTTGCTTTCACCTCCAAATTTTTGGTAAAAAAACAAATAATTTTTTACATTTTAAGTACATTCATAAAAGTGTGCTTTAAAAAACTTTTTATTATTTCCTACTATTTAATCTTTAATTTATAATTCACTAGCAGTACCTTCACGGTGTTGCCCATGACATCCTGAATTTCAACAAAATTTTTTAAAAAGCTTACAATCTTCAGCGAAGGGATTATGACGTCACGTGGTTTCGACGAAATGCATGCTGGGAATAGAACACCGCGACCTTGGTTACGATGAATCGAGGGAAAAAAATAGAGCGGAAATATTTTAACACTTTAGAGAAAAATTAATTAATATTCAACCAGTATGCATGCACGTGGAGATGACGGATTTGTTTCAAAAGTAAAATTATACAGACCGATAGACAGTCAACCCGCTGACGGATTTGGCCCAAAATTTTATACGGACCTACATTCATGACGATAAAACTGTGTACCAAATTTTATCCATCTAGCTATCCAAGTTTTTGATTTATAGTGACATGACTACGGGCATGCAGACAGACAGGCTTCCCGTTGACGGATTTTGTCCAAAATTTGATAGAAACCCACAAATTATGTTTAAAGACCAGATACCAAATTTCATCTCCGTAGCTCTAAGTTTTCGTGTTCACAGACAGACACACACACAGACAGACATAATTCTAAAATTGTTTTTCGGACTCAGGGAGGTCTAAAACGCGGAGATTCCTCAAAATCTCGAGTTCGAATTTCTTGACTACAGCGCATATGACCGGGAATTGCTAGCTATTTTTGCATCCATAAAATATTTTCGCTATTTGCTAGAAGGAACTAAATTTACTATTTTAACTGATCACAAGCCAATCACTTATGCTTTTTCACAAAAAATTGAGAAACTGTCCCACGTCAAATAAATCATCTGAATTTCATTGCTCAGTTTACTGTGGATATTAAGCATATTAGTGGAAAGGACAACGTGGTAGCCGATGCTCTTTCTCGCATCGAAAGTATTTCCACTTCCCCTCTGGCTTACGAAGATATTGCTCGTAGTCAACAAGACGACGAGGAACTTGATCTTTTACTTAAGCAGCCTACTAGCTTGACTTTGCAAAAATTGCAAGTTCCAAATACAGATGTGATGCTATATTGTGATATTTCCACTCAGGTCATCCGTCCTTACATTCCAAAAACGCATAGATATCAAGTGTTTCGTAACCTACATGATCTTGCTCAACCTGGTGTGCGTGCCACAGTTAGGCTCATATGCAGCCGTTTTGTTTGGCCTAAGATGAAGCAAGACATTGTTACTTTTACAAGATCTTGCATAGCTTGTCAGAAATCGAAAATCTTTCGCCATGTGCACTCACCGCTCGCGGAGTTCAAAGTGCCAAACCAGCGATTCGTTCATATCAACATTGATCTTATAGGTCCTCTTCCATCCTCACAAGGATTTTCCTATTGCCTTACAGCCATTGACAGGTTCTCCAGATGGCCTGAGGCTATGCCACTTACTGATATCCGGGCGGAAACAGTGGCTCAAGCTCTGTATAGTGCCTGGATTTCCCGCTTTGGAGTCCCTCAGAGGATCTCCACGGACAGAGGTGCGCAATTTACGAGTGATGTATTTCACTCCCTGGCGAAAACCTTTGGAATACGTCTCTTACACACATCCGCATACCATCCACAGGCAAACGACGCAATTGAGAGATGGCACCGAACCTTGAAAGCAGCCATCATGTGCCACACATCCGTTCATTGGGTGTCGGCATTGCCTGCTGTTCTGCTTGGTCTTCGCACCGTTTTCAAAGAAGATCTCCAGTGCTCCCCTGCTGAAATGGTGTATGGCGAAAATCTTTGCCTACCAAGTCAGTTTTTCGTCCAACAGCAACCACAGGCTGCAGACAATGGTTTCATAAAGAAACTAAAAACCCATATTCAGCAGTTGCGATCAACTCCAACATCTAATCATTCTGCAAAACCTACTTTTGTATACAGAGATCTTAGTGTGTGTTCCCATGTCTTTCTGCGTGTGGATGCTGTTCAACCTTCCTTGTCACAACCTTATACAGGACCTTATAAAGTTCTGTCACGAACAAATAAAAATTTCATTATCCTCAAGGATAACAAAAAAGTGACTGTGACTATTGATAGACTTAAACCAGCTCATCTTTTGTTGGACAATGTTAACTCTTCTGAAAGTAAACTTGACTCTCCTGGAGTTGACACACCATCTCCCACTCCTTCAGCAAAGGAGCCTGAAAAATCAGCTATGCCTTTGCCTGAAAAATCGCCTATACTTACACGTACTGGCCGGCGGGTCCATTTCCCGGTTAAGTATCGAGATTTTGTGTCTTAAAAATTATAGATCCAATTTTTTTCCCCGGAAGGGGGATGGTGTGGCGGCGCTAGCGTCAAGCCACTCATTTATTATTGAAATGTAAAATGTATCTTTTGTATCTGGCAACATTGTTATCATTCCAGATTGTATCCGCGCGATGCGATGTTGTTCGCATAAGTTTTCGTCATGTAAATAAGTAGTGTAAATAATGTAAATTAAATGTATATAATTTAAATCATCATTTTATTGCAACCATACACCCAGCACTCTATCTAAACGCCAAAATAATACTTTCTCTTTGTATACTTCGTATACGAGAAAGTAAAAACTGACATCAAGAAAAAATAAAAACTTTCGAGCTATTATTCAAGAAAAAAAAAGGAAAACAGACAGGAAACTAAATAAATGGAAAACAAAAACGGAAACCAGAAAACGCGCATCAGCCAACGCGAATGGAAATCCTTCGTTGTAGCAAATTTTGAACGCCGTAATGTTACGCCACCTATCTGGCAAAAAAAGCTTTTTTATTTGCTCTCTCATTTAAAAAACAAAAAAAACAGCATTAAAACATTATTAGTTTTTATTTTTATTAATTTTTGAAATGTGTCCTATAATTTATGACCAACCTGTATATGAAATTAAATCTAACTTACTAAAATATTGATTGTGTTTTTAGACTGCATATTATTTAGAAATCAGTTATTTAAAAAAGAAACATTGGAAAAATTAAATTATATACTGTAATCGCCGTTTAATTAACTGCATAATTACTTTATGAAAGCCGCTTTTATCTTTTTTTAATGTAGACATTAAACGTGTCGACTAATTTCTTTTTTATCTCTTAAGTACTTTACAGACAGTTTTTATTTTGCGTCATAATTTGCAGAATTCGAAAGTTTGTTCGTTGAGCATAATTATTTTCCTACGTTCTTAGAAAAAAAATACCTAAATGTGAACAAGCTGCATAAACCACTCCCACCTTCCTCTGCATTTTTTAGGTTGAAAAGTTTTTTCTCTCTTACAAACTTTTGGTTTTTATAATCGCCAAAAATGTAAATTAACTACTTTTTTTAAAAATTTAAAGTATGACCTCTTATTCTTAATAAAAAAATAATCATGGGATTTAAATTGTGGAGTCTTACGAAGATTTTTATTTTAGGGATTATTAATTCTTATAATAAATATGAGTTCTTAAATAGTTTTGTAAATGTAAATTAACTTCTTTTTTTTTTAAAAAAAAATTACTCTGATTCTGTACAAAAATAATCAAAGCATTTAAATTGTGGAGTTTTGCGAAGACTTTTATTTTAGGGATTATTAATTCTTATAATAAATATGAATTGTTGGATAGTTTTGTAAATGTAAATTAACTACTTTTTTAAAAAAAATTTACTCTGATTCTTTACAAAAATAATCAAAGCATTTAAATTGCGGAGTTTTGCGAAGATTTTTATTTTATTAATTCTTGTAATGAACGTGAGTCCTTAGATAGTTTTGTAAGCTCTTTTACGGGACGGTTTATTAAGTAGACAAGGTAGGTAACTGCCTAAGGGCCCCGCAACAGGCCTGGATATTTTTTGCTGTACTTTCAAAGTAATTAAAAATTTTGTGCTTTTATTTAATTTACAAAGGCAATGCACTCAAACTTATGCAAATTAAAATCAAGTAGTGTTTAAATTTGGAACATCATTTTAACATATTCCTAATTAATTACTCTTTGCACTTTGTTTTCTAATGTTAACTTTTTTTTTACTTTATAATATAAAAAATGTACGATCCTATAGTTAAATAGATTGTGTTAAATTTTTTTCATTTTTTTTTACAATTTTGTATAAAATTACTTTTAAATTGTAGTTTTGTATTTCTTTATACGCGGCATACCGAAACCAACTGTTTTGAAAGTTAAATCTTAATAATTAAATTATTAATAATGTATTAATTATTAATTATTTAATTATTAATTATTTAATTATTAATTATTAATTATTAATTAATTTATTTATTTATTAATTATTAATTATTTAATTATTAATTAAATTATTAATAATTTATTAATAAATAAAAAGTTAATCTGAAGTTAAATGCTTTGCTATTTCAATTTGTTGAAATTTTCTACTTAAAACTGCTTATATAGAGATTAAATCAAAATAAATGCAAAATTATCTGATTTTGGAAGTTGGAGTGGGGGAAAACGGGGGCCCGAAACCTGAACTGCCTAACGGCCCTAAAGCACTTAATCCGGCCCTGCTCTTTTAAAGGAAAACTGAACATGGTAAATATCATTCATGTTCGTAAGTTAATTCTACTTCTTAATTCTATTTGCCCCCCAAGTCCTATTATGCTGCCTCATAGTGGCGGGGGTGGTGGCCCTGGGTGGAATGGGCGATGCACGTCTGGAGTTTTTTCCTCTGGCAGGGTCACCCAAGGCGTGAAGGCCATTCCATTATACCCAGCTAAAGCATAAAGGCAAAGGACACAGTCAGACTTCTTCCGTCGGGCGTCCAAGGTCTAGTGCCAACAGAAGCTGTACTCTCCTCCTTTACCATGAATCGTTCGCCTATAGCAATCGTGCGCGAGCGGACCCTTGGACTTGGTCTAGCTGAGGACTAGAACAAGTGGAATAAGAAACAACAACATTTCTATTTGGCTTTGGAAATTTATTCTTAGACGCTTTTATTTAACTTGACTTGTTTCATGTTTGCCGAGATGGAATTTTGGAATAGATTTTCTACTCGCTTTCTATTGGGCTAAAAATCTGAAATCTTTTACACTTGTGTGTTCTCGATGAAAATACACTGTTTTAATATTTTCAGAACTTAATTAACAGTTAAAATCGATTAATTTTATTGGATATCATACCAGTGGCGCCACCTGGTTTTGAATTCAAAAAAAATTTTTACAGGAATATTTATAATAATGAATTATGAAATACATTAAACGCTAAAATGAAGAAAATAATAATGCTAATTCAGTTTTTAAAAACGCCTTTTTAATGGTGGACTGAAAAGTAGAAAATAATTTTTTGTATCAAAATTTTGGAGTCAAAACAAAAATATAACAGTGTGAGACGTGGAAAACAATATGAAAATTTTAGAGGAAATTAATTTGCAATGAATGTCATAAGAAAAAAAATTTACTTAAATGTGACTTAAATTTCAATTTACTTAGAATGTTTTTATCAACACTTCCCAGATAGCATGTATTGCAGCAAGTGTGACTTTTCTTGATATTAGCTTGTTATGACAAATTTGATGCGACAACTTTGCAGCAAACTTCCTGCAAACTAACAAATCATAATCGACCAACCCATTTGCAAAACAAGTTTTCTGTGAAGTTGTTATGACAAACTTAACACCACAATTGCAAAACAAGTTTTCTGTGAAGTTGTTATGACAAACTTCACACCACAATTGCAAAACAAGTTTGCTGCAAGGTTGATGCAGCACACTTACTTTTGCTCTTTTGTCTCTGTTTTAAAAAACATCCGTTTTTTAATAGCATCTCCTAGACCAACCTTCTTTTTATTAATTCAATAAATCAATGATAATTTGTTAAAAACTAACTAAGTATGTTTATAAAAAATTTGAAAAATTATCCATCTTTTTACTAAATATAGAACTCGCACTGTAAAGAAAAATATACATCGCTTTTTTCTTAATGTTGAAATTTTAACGCTCATAAACAAAATTAAACCTAAAAAACGTCAATATTTATTGAAAAATAATAACTTACATTTTGTCTAATATTTTTAAAAGTAATTACTTTTGAACCCTAATTTTTTTCATAATTTACTCTGCTAGCAAAACGTAGTTATTAGCGAAAATCGCTCTCTCTCTCTTTGACTTCAAATTATATTCTCAACTAAAAATTTTAAAAAATAATGAAATCAAGAAAACAGTTTAAAATAAAACGTGTAGCTGCACGATCTGTTACCGCAATCTATCCTCTCTTATCAGAGTCCCGCTGGCTGACTGGCTAAGGCGACTGGCTGTGAGGTGGGTGGTCGGGGGTTCGAATCCGAGGTTTGTCTGCGTACTTTGTTTTTGCGATAGTTTGCAATGAGTTTGACGCAAGAAGCTTGCTGCAAGTTCGATGCGTAGTGACTTCGTCGTTTGCAATAACTTGTTTCAAGCTTGCACTCTTGCCCTGTCAAACTTGCTGCAAGCTTGCAGAGCAAGATTGCTGCAACTTTTCTGCAAACTAAAATTGCTATATGGGTTCACGCTTTTGCGTTTTTCTTTTCTTCCCCAGATTTTTGGAAAAAATCAGTTACTACTTTTTAGTGCATCAGTAAAAGTGCCTACCTTCTAAGCGTTTGAACCGTATTTTTCCGTTTTTCTAGTTCAGTTCAAAAGCAGATAATTCATGTTTATGCATATAATTCCTTAAATTATCGTGGGTAAAATATTTTAACTATAATAAAACACCAGTAGATGAACATGTGGTTGTCTACTAAGCAAGACTGGAAGACTAACTGCAATCGTTTGGAAGTGCGGCAAGCGAGGAGTAGTGAAAACAGGACATTTTATCTAGATATGAACAGTCATGCCTAATGTGACTATACGTCCCGTTTTTTAGTAGCCTGTCCTGTTGTCCAAGAGCACAGCTTCGGGACGCCCCAAATGTCCCGTTTTCAGAACGAGAGCAACCCTCGATAACAATTTCAAACAAGAACAGTCCAACAATCAGAATATCCAACGGTAATATCTAGTAGTCAGGCAGTGACGGAGCATGCGCTATACTTGTCGCACATATGTAAGTTGGTCAGAAGCCTGATATCTCGCACTTAGTTCTAACTAGTTTACACCGCATGAAGTGATAGAATGAAACGCTGGGAATATTTTAAGCGAAAGTCGTTGGGTGGAACAGTTCAAACACTTTCACAACAATAATTTAAATCGTACGAGCTTTCGTATAATCATTGAATATATTACAAATGTTCAGCATATATTACAGGTGAATGTTACAAAGCTATAAAGTCGTTTCCCTGATATGCTAATCTTGGTCACAAACTTGGCGACTTGGCGATAAATTTGGCGACCTTGGCGACAAATTTGGCGATCATTTTGGCGACAAAGAGAATTTTCTAGAAGGACCTCGAACTTTCAAGCTATTTCTACTGGTTTCATGAACTTTCTAGAGATTACGTCGCTTCCTGTTGAAAAGTATAAAGGCAAGCTCTCAAGCCAAGAAGAGTCAGTTGGAATTTGATCAACAAGCAAGCTGGTGAGTTAACAAGAAACCTTTGAGCGCTGTGTTGAGATTTATTGGTAGTCTCTGTTGTGAATTTTTACTAGTGCTGTGTTAATACCTGTGCTACGTTTCTTTGCTTGGAATATTTGTAAAATAAAGAGCTTTATTTTTTTAATCTTGCTTATTGGATTGCATTCACGTAACCCACAAGAAAATTTCTTTACAATATTCTATGTCTGCCCGGCAATAATGCACCCATGGAAAGGGTCTTTTTTCTTATGAATGAGTTGCGGACGAGCTAGGAAACACAGTTGCAAGTCGCAATTTATAAAACAACCTTAATTACCAAAGTTAATTTAAAGAAATTCTGCCAAGAATTTCGTTCTTTTTCTAAATCTACACCAAATATATCGAACAAAAATGTTTTCCCTTCTAACTGCGTAGCGTTAATCTTAACTATGTTTAAACCTTAAGACCTCTCTTAAATCTATCATTTGTCTATACTCATATCTTTGTAAATATAACTCTTCAAATGTGTTTGTTTTAAATAAATAAATTTAATTGTTTAAAATACTGAGTTTTCCTTTTGGCCCTGCATTCCCCTAGGAGTAGGCACAATTATTGGTTTCAGTCAGGATCGGAGTAACACCAGTGTTGTGGTGGCAAATTTTTCAGTGGGGGAACGCTAAAAATTCCAACATCACGCTCAAATACAATCACTGATCTTGGTATCATCTTTGACTCCAAACTAGATTTTTTCCAACATATCGATACCATGGTCTCTAAGACATATCGCAGGCTTGGATTTCTTAAGCGTAGAACCAGAGAATTTTCCAGTGAACTTACCCTCAAGGTCTTGTATTGCGCTCATATTCGTTCCAATCTGGAATACTGCAGTACTATCTGGAATCCCAATTACCGAAACAAAATAGAAATTATTGAGCGAATACAGAACAACTTCTTGAGATATTTACTTTGCAAAAAAAAAATGGATTTTACTTCATGATATATCTTCTTCACTCCTACGTAATATTTTTAATATGCCTAGTTTATCCTCCAGACGAGATGTTTCTTGCGTTCTTTTCTTTTACAAAGTTATTAATGGTTCAATTGATTGTAATGATATAATGAGCTCAATAGATTTTACTGTGCCCGCCAGATTTTTCAGAAACCAGAGTTCCTTTCCAAATTTAGATTCAAAATTTAATTATATTAACAGGTTCTCGTTATATAGGTTTTATAAAATTTTTAACACGTTCTCTGATGAACTTGACATTTTTAATATGTCTCTAGGTACTTTTAAGTCGAATTGTTTGCGTCTTTTAAATACATGATATGTTTTATTTTGCCTTTCTACAACATTTTAGATTTTTATGCTATTTGATTTTCCGTGTTCTTATGTATTCGACCAGTTTTTTGGCGCCGTGTTTGAGTTATTTTATCTTAAGTGTTGCATTTTTTTTAATCTCAAGTGTGTATTTACGTTTTTAAACTTTTAAACTCCTGGTGTGTTTTTTATTAGACTCGGTATTTGCGTGTTTTGACTTTTTGACCCTTGCTTTTTGGAAATGAACTTTAAATTTGAAAAAAAAATAATACGGCTTTTGGTGTCATCGTGTGTCTTAAAGTTTTGTGATTATGTGTTTTCGTTTTTAATTATATATACGTTTGCAAAGTTTTATGATTTTATGTATTCACTGTGGTCTACTTTTTGCTTTCTAAGGCATATTTTTTTTTTATTTACTCATTGTGACTTTTGTTCTTTGTGTGTTTGTCAGCACTCTGTAAATGGAGTTTTCTCTGTAGTGTGCTTTTCTTTAAATAAACATTTTATGCGTATATTTTTAAAAAAATAATATGTAGAAGTGTTATAGAAACTTTTGTTTCTAACTAGCATTTGGTTAAAAAAAATTCTCTAAATTATAACCAAGTTTAAAGTAAGGTTTTTCCCATTTAATTTAAATTCATAACATAATTTAATTCTAAATAAACCAGCGGGAGTGGCCTCCCCTAAACTTTCTCGTATACTTTTCAAACATTTGTCATTTCCCTTCCCCCTGCGTGGAAAAAAAGTTCGAACCAACTGTAACCCAGAATGCAATGACTATCAGAAGGTGTTTTATTGTAGATTATAGTGATAGCAAAATATTGAGGTGAAGAATCATATTCAAAAAGATACGTATGTATTAAAACTTCACAATATTTATTTTTTTTTTATCAAACTCGAGCAATGCAAGTTCCGCGTGCGGAGAAGAAAACAGAATAGCTTGCGCATGCGCAGAGATTGCTTCCAATATGCAAGTAAAACGAGACGCCCTAAATGTTTGTTTCCTTACAAAATCTCGCCACCAGAATTGGTTTTTGGCAAACTGCCAAGTTTTCGAGTATCCCTTCTTTGCACAGGCATTTACGCATGCGCATGGAGTTAAACAAGTATGCTATTATACAGACCGACAGACAGTCAGTCCGTTGACGGATTTGGCCCAAAATTTTATACGGACCTATATTCATGACGATAAAACTGTGTATAAAATTTTATCCATCTAGCTATTCAAGTTTTTGAATTATAGCGTTCGTATGACCGCGGACATACAGACAGACAGACTTCCAGCTGACGGATTTTGTCCAAAATTTGATAGAAACCTACAAATTATGTTTAAAGACCACATACCAAATTTCATCTCCGTAGCTCTAATAGTTTTCGAGTTATCGTGTTTACAGACAGACAGACAGACATAATTCCAAAATTGTATTTTTCGGACTCAGGGAGGTCTAAAACGTGGAGATTCGTCAAAATCTCGAGTTCGAATTTTTTGACGATTACAATACTTGCTCTTTGTTACTTTGTTGTTGTTCTTCGTATACGAGAAAGTAAAAAACAGTCATTACAAAATACAAACACCATACATATGTATTCAGTTTTATTCCATTTAAACTTTAAAGATATATTTACAAAAATTGAAGAAAAATGTTTTCATCCACGACGACATCAATGTTTTCAGTCAAATATGCCTGCAAGAGAAGCAAGAAATGATACTGCACACATAATTTTTACTTTTTAACCAACTTTAAAAGAACAAAAAAAATTACAGTACATGAAAATTCTACAATTTATAAAAAACTGAAAAATTGACAAAAAAATAGGATTTTATCGAAAAACAAGTGGGGGTACTCCGTTCCCCCGCTTACCCCCTCCACTAGACCCCTGAGTAACACCCGATCTTACATGGATATATCTATATTTCATCACCAAGCAATAGATATTTGACCGTAAATCTTGTGCGTCCGATTCTCAGACGAGTTGAAACCATGTCACTTTTCCTGTTACTTAAAGAAGGTCAGTTTTCTACCGTTTGATTAAAATTTGAAGTTGAAACTCAGAAGTTATTTATCGATGTCTTTCACACAAACATTTCTATTTCTGCATTCATCACAGCAACCGTCCACACGAGAAGCAAATCGAAGCTTTAATTTCAATGAAAAATTACTTTTCACCGTTTGTAAACGCCTCTTCTACTTTCCAGTTTAATTAACTGTGATTTATGGTCAATTCTAAATTACTTTCCTTTAACTGCTGGTAACTTTTGATTACAGATGTGAAAGATCGAACTGTTTTAAATTAATCTTGAATTTCTTCAGACTGTGAGAATTGAAGATTCCTCCTAGATATTTTGATAAAAGAAAAACAAGCTCAAAGGAAAAATTCTCGAGAAATTATGCTGGTAATTTTTAAGATCTACTAATGCAGCAAGACCAATGATATACAGGGTCATCGAAAAAGGATGCCGGGATTACAAAATTTTATTATGCAAATTAATAAACACATATGTCTCTAAATTTGGTACTAAAATAATAAGAAAAGTACACAGTTTTATACCCATTTCAATACGTTTCGATATGTGCACCATTAGCCGCGCGACAGACATCAAGACGATAGTCAATCTCCCTCCATGTGTTGTGAAGGATCTGTGGAGTTACAGTTTCAATTGCGGCTATGATTCGACTTTTCAGGTGGCTGATATCAGTAATGTTTTCACTGCACACAATGTTCTTAATGTATCCCCAGAAGAAGAAGTCCAGAGGCGTAAGATCGGGGCTTCATGCAGGCCACGGAATTGGGCCATCTCTTCCAATCCATGAGCTGGGAACCTCTCATTTAAGGCTTCACGCACAGATAGGGAGAAATGAGGAACTCCGTCCTGCATGAAAACGATGCTATTCCCAGTTACAGCCAAATCATCAATTTGTGGAAAGACATAAATTTCCAGCAAATTCTGATATATGTTTCAGGTTATGCTGGTCTCTGTCAAGAAGAAAGGCCCAACAACGCGATCGTACAGCAAGCCACACCAAACATTAACTTTTGGAGAACCACGAACGTAATGGTGGGTTTCCGTCGGCTGCGGAGGAAAAACTTACATTCTTTCACAGCATTTTCAACACAAGAATTATTTCCGTGCGTTTATGAATTAATTTTTAATAAGGTTGCAAAATCCCTGCATTCTTTTTCGATGACCCTGTGCTTTGTCACAATTTGTGATGGTATACAGAAACCATTCCGAAATTTTCAAGCTGCATAAAGATACTCTACAGGAGCTGAATTTGTTCAACTTCAATGAAACATTTTGTTGCAGAATACCGAAATTAAAAGTCGTTGAAACTAAATTTTTCAATGGGTTTAATTGTTGAAAATCGCCAAGAAATAAATGTGCGTTTTAAGTTTTCTGTTCTTCGTATTAATGTTCCAAAGTGTCTTTTTGTACTAAATCGATAATGCTCTACAACTTTGCAACTTCCTTTTTCCCTCTATCTTGCACTATTTTCGAGATAGGAACTCTAATACCGGAGTTTTCTACCAGATGGCGCTATAAGCGATCTCGTGGTGCAGCGCATAGCCGTTTTACAATACCTAGACACCACTTTTATGACTATAGCTGCCATCGTTCTAAAGTTAGGGGGGGCCTTATTTAACTGGGCACCCTGTATATATGAATAGATAATAGTTGTGGAAAAGTTTCTGTTAATTACGTTCGATGATTTGAAAAATTTAAGTTGCAGTAGTGCTCCAACCTTGACTTCCATACAGGGACGACGCTAACGGCCACCTCACAAAAATGATTGCTCCATAATGCTATCAAACGTTCTCGATTCGAATAAATTAAAATCCTTTAAAAGTAATCAAAATCAGTTTTTCATGATTTAAAAATTGCTTGGTACAACTGATATTTTTACTTTAATTAACCCTTTTATGCCTGAATTAATTTAAAGCATAAATTTCAGTAAAATTCTGTTATATTATGTCTAAAACTCCACAATTAAGATAACTGTGAAGTAAGTAAAATTTCGATTAAATGTCACTCGTTTAATCGTCAGTTCCTGTTATTTCGCCATCCTCTAAAAATATATCAACAAACAAATAGACATCTTTAAAATTGTCGACGAATTACTTTCACACCATACTGCAAAAGGCTGGAAGTGAGATTCACCTCCATCCATCCAAACCGGAAGGAAGCCAAATGACTCTAAACACGGGGATGCAGGTGGTGTAATGTAATGTACAGTGTGTCCATAGAGTCATGCTGCACTTTTGACCGGTCACAGGAAAGCAACGAAACAAGGTAGACAGGAGACATCTTCACCAAATAAAAGGTAAACTCTCCAGGTTTGTATACCTGTTCAGCGCAGTTCGATGTGGGCTCCATTTGTTGCCTTACACACATCTAAACGATAGTCCAGTTCTTCCCACACACGGGTAAGAACGTCTGGTGTACGAGAGAGAAAAACGTCCGTGATTCTCTGCTTTAAATGATTAATGTCGTTGATACGTTCACTGTACACATGTTGCTTCACATAACACCAGAAGTAAAAGTCTAATGACTTTATGTCCGGGGATCGTGGTGGCCATGCCATGACAGCACCCCTGCCTATCCACCGCTGGGGGAATTTTGTATCCAGAAACTCACGAACAATGCTGCCGTAGTGTGGAGGAGCTGAAATGGCATGTCACCTATCTGAAAAACAAACTTTTTGAGATGCCTCTCTCATTTAAAAAAATTCGTAGTTCCACCTTTTTTAGTTTTTTTAAAATTAATTTTTGAAATGTGTCACTACATTTGTGTATACCCTGTACATTTATGTACATTACTACTCTTCTATTGAAGTTTATATTAATATTTTTGTAAAATTAAATTCAATATGAATGTTTTATGTACTTTTAAAGGATTTTGTTTTCGTTTCTGGTACATTACACGTTACTGTACACATGCACTAAAAGATTCCTGTTATCCGTCTTTTCTGTTATACATTACAGCCCTGGTCCGGACGGTGACGGTTAGTCGAAATTTTACTGCAAAATTAAATCCAGAAAAAAACATTTGGGATTTTTTTAAATTTTTAAAATAATCGAAAACTCTGTAGCAAACCATTAAAATATTTTTTATAGTTAAATGTTAATATTTTTGAAATATAGTAAAATATCCAAAATTAACAATTAATTTTTGATTCATTTCATTACCTAAATAAAATTCAAATGAAGAAAATTTCAAAATGACGACATTTGGATTTCAAAATTTGGATATTTAGTAAGTAGTATAAACCTGTTGGAAATTGTTTAGGTGTTTGGGAAAACCTATTGATTTGTCTAGCAAAGGAAGAAAAGAAGCAATAAATGCGATCAGTTTAGCACGCCGGGCGTCAATGGGTTAAAATTAAAGTTGCAGAACAGAACACGACTTCATGAGGCTATAACCTTTTGATTATTTAAACAGTGTGGCGGACATGAAGTGGAAGAGACATCGGAAGACGCTCCTTAACTGTCTAGCAAATAATGGCGAAGGCAGAGAGATGGAAAAGGTTACAAAAATACAAATCTAAAAATCTTGGTTAATATACAAGAAACTAAGGGAAGTATCATATAAAACCATATACAAATAAAAACTGTGAAAAGGAAAGAAATATGAGTATGAAGTGTATAATATCAACAAACAAGAAAGAACAAAACTAATCGAATAGAGAAGTCCACAAAAACAAACTAAAATGCGAGTGTTAAAAGCAGGTGTGTCTGTTCTGTTGATTGTTTTTTCTTCCATAAAGTGGAATTTCTTCTGTGTGGAAGCGGAGAATAGTTCAGGTGCGCTGTCACTTCGACGAAGAGGGCGCAAAAAGTTCCCAATGTCGTCTTGCAGGTAATGGAAAAGGCTTGAAGTGAAAGATGATCATGGATTTATTCGAAAAAGCTCTTTAAAATCATTAAGATGGTGTAGCAATCGTTGGATTTTATGCCGGGAGCCTTTGTTGGAAGCGACGTCGCGGAACCAGATTAGCTCATGTTGCTGTGCCGGTTTAGTCATGTGGAAGAATACAGTCAGAAAGCACTCTGACGCATAATGCAAAGGAGTGACGTTTGTGTTTCCACATGGGCAATTTGCTGTCAAGGCAAGGTTAAACCTATTCAGGTACAAGGGAAATGGGCCGTGTCAAGTAAAAAACAGGATTTTTCTTCCCTTTTCCAGTAGAAATGGTTGAATCGAGACTCTTGGCAGGATGTTAAATGTGTACCTCCCCGTATCTTCATCTTCCCGGTCTGACTGTCAGTCCTCCGTCAATTTTTTTCTTGAAGATTGATTTCAGGAAGGATATCAGAGCCTTAACAGATAGTGGGTCTCCATCTGACTCCGCAGCTTCTTTTGCCAATCTGTCCTCCTCCTCGTTTCAGTCGTAGCCCACGTGAGCTTTGATCTAAGAAATGTGTATATGCTTATTCGTGATAAGGCTCTTGCAGATCTCTCTAGCTGTTGTGTTTCTACTTCTTAGGGGATTTTCATTCTTGCTTCATATAAAAGTACTTTTAACTTTCAAAATATTAGATAACGAAAATATTAGATTTTCGTCCCGACCAATGCCGGGTATATCAGCTAGTCCCGCAATAAAAATTACTTTACCCGAAAATATGGTGGAAATACCCTCAAAGTTTTCCTAATTTCTAACAACTGATTGAGTAGAAGCACCACGAGATACATTAATTGCTATTCCGATATACTTAAATGGAAGATTCTCATCTCCTCTAGTCGGACACAAGTTAGCTCTTACGCCCTATAAAATCAAAGCTCTCGTCGGACAAGAGAGCTAATCTGTAACGTCAAACTCTACTTCGCTTAATCAGTGGTTCAACCCAAACACTAATAAGTTCAGGAAATCGACATTTCGCGCCTTAACACCTACGGCGTGTTGTCGTGTGAGACAATAAATATTGGGCACAGTGGCGTAGTAACATTTCGGTAAGGTGGTATATAGATGTCCCTGTTGCCATTATTAGGGGGTTGCCGTGGAGACAAAAGATTAGTGCGTTTATGTCAATTTCTAAAATAAAATAGGGGAAGGTGGTGTACCTAGGTCCCATTTTTACTTTTTAATTTTGGTTGCCGTGGAGACAAAAGATTAGTGTGTTTATGTCAATTTCTAAAATAAAATAGGGGAAGGTGGTGTACCTAGGTCCCATTTTTACTTTTTAATTGGATAATTACTAAAAGAAAGGTAACAAAACAATTTTTCTTTCATATTTTAGACCTTTATACACAACATATATTTATTGTAGATTTTTTAAAAAAGTATTTCAGTGCATTATTTACAATTTAAAAAAAAGTGCAAATAGGACCAAGGTACACCATGGGTAGTGTACCTTGGACCAGCTATTTCTAGATTTAAAAAATCTAACCGAATAGTTTGAACATAAACATTTATTGGTATTTTAGATACAGAAAAATGTTAATGAGCACTTTTACTTAATGAGGTCTTAGATTAGACCTAATATAAAATTATTACAGCAATAGTTTCATTCCTATGAGTAGGCTTAACCAACATTGTAATTAGACAAGTCAATTCCAAATGTTAATTTCCGAAGCTGCCTTTCAGATCCTCCAGTCAACACGGGAAGTGGTAACTTCCACATTACATCACATTTTTCCACAACATAAGTGGTAGACCATGTAGTGGTCATGCACCAAAGTACACCACTTGGGCATGGTCCAAGGTACACCACTTGGCCATTTCATGGAAAATGACTGACTACTAAATTGAGGTTAAGCTTAACATAATTTCTAACACATGTTATTATAGCTAAAACTGTGCTTTATAAGTTAGGCATTTTACTATAAAGTAATTTATGTATGTTTAGGCACTATTAACACAAAATTCAACAGGAAAAAATTACTTTTGATGGGTCAATTTCCTTTTTCAGGATTCATTCATTCAAATGAGCACCTTGACAAATAAGTTCAGGTACACTGGGACCTCAGGTGGCAAGTGTACAAAATACATATAACATTTTCTATACATCTATACAGATGACGCTAAAATCGGCATAGGTTCAAGGTACACTTATGTCCAAAGTACACCACCTTCCCCTACTATGAAGCGGTGTGATGAATAATACTACCAAATTTGCCCTTATGGCGAAAAACCGCATTATATGCCGGTTGCATATTTTCAAACCCTAGTTTGATACACCAAAGGCAGAAATCAGCGAATATGATTGGCCAGCGCCGCTGAAAGTCTGTGACGTCGTTCTTCACCTTCTCATTTAGCTTACCGAAATCATAATAAGAAAAAAGAGTCGTCCTCCTTTTCAAAATGATATATTAACTGAATGACTTCTCCATAAATTGAAGAAATATATTTACGCGAAATAAAATCTTGGAACAGCTTTGATATAAGGTATCTGGCGATATTTCATTATTTCGGCGACTTTCTTTTGTGTAAACAATCATGGCGTCGGTTGTGTTGCCTAAACAAACATGGCGACTGTTTTGTTGAACATTTTGGTGTATCGATTATCTTGCGTACGCGTTCCGGGAAATTTTTTTAACTTAAAAAGACATCAGAGGCTTCGCTTTCAACAAAACGGGAACTTGATAGCTTGTTTATTGAATATTACGAATCTAGGTTTTAAAAAAAAATCCACAAAACGAGAATTTCCGTACCTTAAACTTAACTTTAACCAGAAAGCCGCCAAAGTCGCCGAAATAACAAAATATAGCCAATTATGACGTATATCAGAGTTGTACCAATCTTTCTCCTTGTTAGACATGATTTTCTTCTGTTTCAGTTTAAAAAAATATTACTAGACTAAATAAAATTGCGAAGTATGTTCGCATCGTAGTTCGGAATTCGCGAAGTCCAAGCAACAGAAACATAAACAAAGTTCGCATTGAATGACGTCACAGACTTTCACTTGCGCTAGCCAATCATATTGGCTGATTTCCTGTCTTTGGTGTATCAAAGTAGGGTTTGTAAATATGCGCCCCGGTTCCAATAACTCGTTACACCACTGGATGTCAACCAGAGTATGGATAGAGGAGCCTATTCTAACCTCCAGTTCAAGTGTCTTCTATGTAAAATGGTGTAGCGACTAGGACGCAAAGAGCATATGGAGAGACCGGGTATCAGTCATAGAGGACAACTCAGACAAGATATAAGTAGGTCTAATAATTTGTAACCTTTTAAATCTAAATGCTATGAGGAGGCGAAGGAGTAATATTATGCCCCGGTAGCTACTGATCTTCGCTACTCCGCTGATTGGATTCTGAGTAACTCCTATTTCAGCGCTTGCATTAAAATGTGACACATTTTCGCCAATGCTTTCGCGTTCTCGTATACGAATTATACAAAGAGAGAAATCGTCAAAAGCAGAAAATCGTAAAAGTTGTAGAGTAGAAGACGGTTGTAATCGTCAAAAAATTCGATCTCGAGATTTTGATGAATCTTCACGTGTTAGATCTACATGAGTCCGAAAAACACAATTTTGGAATTATGTCTGTGTGTCGGAACACGATTACTTCAAATTCCAGAGGTAGACCTCTGGACTTTGAAGAATGAAATTTGGCATTTCGTTCTGACGCAGAATTGTAGATTTCTATTGAATTTTGAACGAAATTGCTTTGTAGGAAATCTGTCTACCATACGCATTAACATTTTGTCAACACGTCCAGTGGTGTAGCAAGAGTAAGTGACGCCAGCGGAATAATATTGTTACGAACATGGAAAGTCGCTTCCCAGCAATGTTAGTTTTATTGTTGGGAAGAGAGTTTTACAGGGGCAAGTATGGGATTACTGGCAGCAGCCAAGCCTGGACCCTTGACCTTGGCAACAAACTTGGCGACCATCTTGGAGACTTGGCAACAAATTTGGCGACGAAATATGGGATCTCAAAGGTGATAGAATTTCCTCGATATCTCTATTAGGAGAGGAGATACGCTTGAATGTACTAGATGATTCCATGTGACGTCACGGCCTGCCGGGAGAGACTACATAAGGAGTGCGCTTGGATCACGGAGTGAGTGAATGTTGATCGACTGGGATCGGCTTGAAGTGCGAACGTATTTGGAATCTCTCTTTGGAGTTCTATCCGCTGTGCGAGCTAGTAAGCTTCTAGACGCCGAGCGATATTGAGTAGTAGTGTTGATCGACTGGAGCAACTTTGGAGTTTCGTCTGCAGTGTGAGCTAGGAAGCTAGTGAGCTCAGCGCTTTTGAAAGTGCTGTTATTGTCGTTATTAGTGATTTGCTGACTGTTTATGTTGCTAATCTGTGCATGATATTGTTCCTGTTACCTGTGCTACGTGTTTTCCTGCATATTTGTGAATAAACCTTCATTCTCCATTATTCTGCGTGTTAGACTGTTTACACCATACACCCACAGAGCGATTTTTGTAACAATATGATTTTTTTCATCCCAGTCACCATCAGTGGCTTAACAGTCGTAAATGGTGTCAGGGGTAGGGTATGATCCATCATCATATTTTGCTGTAGAAATTATTGACGATAAAAATGTTTTGACTCAATGGCGCGTCTTAAAACTCAGTGGTTCAGTGGGCATGTATACTCCCTTTGATCCGCGGTCGCTACGCTACTGGTATACAAGACAATCAAAGGCGATAACACTTTCGCTGGTTAATTATAAAAAATAGGTTTCGTTCTGAATGTTATTCAATATCTGTTCTCTGCTTACGCCAAAAACATTACAGTAGAATCCCGGGAATCCGAACTAATTGTGGCTGATCTCTGTTCGATTCTGGGGAATTCGGAGTATCCAGAAATTCGGTAAAATACTTTTGATATACCAAATGCAGTAGAGTATCTATTTATTTATTTATTTAAAGAAAAGCACACTACAGAGAAAACTACATTTACAGAGTGCTATAAACAACAAACACACAAAGAACAAAAGCCACAACGAGTAAATAAAAAAAAATGCTCTAGAAAATAAAAATTTGAACACAGAGAATACGCAAAATCAGAAAAATTTTGCAAGCGTATATATAATTAAAAACGAAAACACATAATCATAAAAACATTAAGACACACTATGATTCTAAAAGTCATATTTTTTTATAAAATTAGAAGACCATTTCCAAAAGGCAAGGGTTAAAAAGTCAAATCACGCAAGCACCGCATCCTCTAAAAACACATCAGGAGTTTAAAAGTTTAAAGACGTAAATATACACCTGAGATAAAAAAAAAAAAGATAAATTGCAACACTTAAGATAAAAATAAATTGCAACACGGCGCCGAAAACAGAGTACAAAAATTTAAACCTATAAAAACATTAAAAAAATGGATTACATAAAAACAAGGGAAAGTATTGACTCTAGGTGCTCTGCGAAGTCATACGGAATTCGCGAGGTACGGTGACAAACAAGTTGAGGGTAAAAAGAAGATATCTGGGTTTGTTTCTACCCATTAAAGTGCTGTATTCATTCGTAAAAACCAATTCGAATACTTCTTTTAAGTTAGGAATAAACATTAGCTTTGTTTCTGATTCATAATTGTTATTTTTCCTTCATTTTTCAGAAAATTAAAAAAAGATGTTCGGATTTTCCGGAATTTCAGATTCCTGGGGTTCTACTGTAGTTGTAAGTGCATATACTTCGTAAATATGTACAAAAAAGCACAGATAAAGCTTCCACCATTCTTTAACACTTTTCTTGAAAGACATAGAACAGAACTCAACACGGCAGTGTTTAAAGCTCCTAAAATTATTTTTTATAACCTTTACTGGGATTTTGTAACGAAATATCCATTCTTTGAGGCTTTAAGAATTTTTGTGTGGAATATATTTTCTCGAGTCTTTTCTTTCAAAATACACCACGATAAAATATTTCCACAACCTTTATGTTGCTGTTTTTGTCTGTTTTGTTTGCTTCTATCACTTGCGAGTGAAAGATATCGTATTTTTAAATTATTGATTCCTATACTTTTAGTATTTATATTTTTATATTATCTTATACATTTCGTGTTATTGGCAATTCTTTTTAAACTAGAAAATCACCCGTCATGGTTTGACGGGTGCAAATTGCCTCTTCATTCGAGAGATTTCCCTTCAAATTTGACGTGTTTAAATAGATATATATGTGAGAGAAATGTTTAACATTGATTGCAAACAAATAAAATAAACATATGTTTTATGACAGGAACTATTTTTTTATTTACATATTTCTTTATTCAAAAAACCTCTTGGCAAACAACATTCCGTGTGAAGCATTTTTCGCTGTTTAACACTTTGATTATAATTCAATAACCATCCAATGTATATCACGCGCATGATATACCACTGACGTAATTTACTACTTTCTATTGAAAAAAGGAAATTAATTTGAAAAATATGGTTAATATAATCTAAAATTTCTCGGGGACTATGATCATAGCGAGATAAATTTTATATCAATCGATAACAAATTTTATTTCACAGTTTTAGAGCTATTAAACGTGAAATTATACCGACAATTTCTCTTTTAAATTTAAAATTACTGAAATTTAGGTTCTCTAACAATGAAATAATGCTGTTTAACGTCTCGCAGTGCTATGGCGCGAGTTTTATTGTTGGTGACGTCAGAGCGTTACCGAGAGATCTGGGCTATTATATTAGTAATTTACATAAAAAAATTCGGCATTCACTGTTGGATGACTTTATCGGAATATTATAAAAATCCGAATATATGAAATAGAATCGGAATAATAGAATAGGAAAATATTAAATAATAATACAATTAAACTTAATTATAAAAACCGTCGAGTAATTTAGATGAGTGTGTGAAAATAATACAGTAAAACTCCGATTATCTAAGATGATTGTGACCATAATCACTTCGGGTAATCGAAAACGCGGTTAATAGAGACTAAATTTTAAATCGTGACTTCTTTGCTTTCGACAAGATTTTCCAAAATTGTTTGTTTGAAATTATAAAAATAAGTCCTCAAGTATTAACACGTGGTTGATTGTCACAATCAGTAACCAACATTACAACTTACTTAATGGGAAATGCTGTTTTCATTAGTTTTTGCCTGAAACTACTTATACTATTATAACAATATGGTATAAAATATAAATTAAAAAAATCCTAAAAATGATATTAAGTTAATTCGAGTCGCTCGGCACTTAAACTAAGGTCGTTGTAGTCTAGTGGTAAGGTCTCAGCTTCCGAGTCGAAGGGTTCTAGGTTCGAAACCTGATTACACTGAAGATGCGTCGTGTATAGGTCCTGCTGCTAGCCAAATCATACTGTTACAAACATGGAAAGTCCCTTCCCAGCAACGTGAGTCTTATGGTTGGGAAGAGAGTTTTACAGGGATAAGTATGGGATGACTAGTAGCAGCCACGTCTGGTTCCCCGACCTTGGCTACAAATTTGGCGACGAAATATGGGATCTCAAAGGTGCTGGAATTTTCTCGATATCTATATTAGGAGAGAAGATACTCTTGAATGTACTAGTACGGAGAAAACTATATAAGGAGAGCGCTTAGACGGAGGGGTGGATCGACTGGGATCGTCTTGGAGCGTGAACGTCTCTGGAGTTCGTCCGCAGTGCGAGCTAGGAAGCTGGCGAGCTGAGCGCTATTGAAAGTGCAGTTATTGTCGTTACTATTTATTTGCTGACTGTTTGTGTTGTTAGATAACAAAGTGCTGAACTGTTATTACCCATGAATTGTTGTCTGTTTACGTTGGTAATCTGTGCAAGAGCTATTGTTTCCTGTGCTACGTGTTTTCCTGCATATTTGTAAATAAACCTTCATTCTCCATTATCCTGCGTGTTGGTCTGTTTACACCATACACCCACAGTAAGACTTTTGCAACAATACGTAGGGGGCCAAATGCCCTCCCGTTGGTGGGGTGCAAAAAATACCCACACTGGCCCGGCCTACCCAAAAAGGGTGTAAGGCCGGTAGAGGACCAGTGGGGAGACCTCCACCAGCATGTGGAGGACGGGATTTATTGGGTACAATAAAAAAAATGATACAGGCATTGCCCGAACAGGGGCAGTGATTTTAAATACAATAGAGCTGGGAGTGTAAACATGGCTCGACCCACCTCGGTGGGGAGAATATAGCTTGAATTACTGCTCGGCGTTGGTGGGGTGCGAAAGCTTGGAGGGGGGGATGCCAGCTTAGGTAACGTCCTCGTCATCTGACCGCGGTTCAAAATGACGAAGTGTGTCCCAAAATAGCCATCGTGTTGCTTCAAAACGGGACGTTAATATTGACTCTCTAACTATACTCAAAGACAGCTTAAGTTGATAATGCAGGATACCCAACACTTTCGGCGCTGCACCGATTAAAGACATAGTTTGTGTTTGTACACGTCTTGGAATTACTGTCTATTAGAGTTCGCCAAAAGCCAGTGGTAGATTTCTTTTTTACTTCGTGTGCGCCAAAGTTTCGATGTCAAAAGAAAAAGTTTTGTGGATAGATTCTCTTTTTTTCCATTTAAGTAAATAATTTAAAAACAAAACTCTGTTCAAATTTGTCAAAAACTTTTAAAATACATTAGGATAATTGCAGGACTATTTCACTCGGCGGAAGTATACCTCTGTAGCTTCTATTGTATTATCAAGTTAAGGTGTCTTTGAGTATAACCCTTAACCTAAGCTCTTAATATTATTAATAAAAGATTTTTTTAAGAGCAGAGATGGGTGTTAGGGGAGTGAGAGAACGTGATACTAAGGGCTACTCAAAAATAAAAAGACTAATCAAGAGTTACGGAAGGAACCACTGCTTTACACCATCTCAAAATGCTCCATGGAGTCTGAAATCAAAGTTGCGCGACGCACTTGACGTGTGGCACTTAAACCATGAATTGTTCCATTATTTCCCTTTTTGCGAGTAGGGGAGACCGGGGCAGGTTTACACACTTTTAAAGCTTTTATTTTTTCTGTTTTAAGGCTTTTCAATTTCATTACCAATTAATTAGATAGACTTTAAGGCATGTAGTGTATATTTTTAAATATTTTAAATTATTATATTTTTGTAATTGTACCATTTTCTTTACCATGATGTCACCTGTATAAACTTACCCCATGACCGGGGCAAGTTTACACACTGCCTAGGGCACGTTTACACACAACCAAAAATGATTAAATAGAAGGCTTACAGTGATTGAAATACAACAAATTAAATATAAAGAAGCCTAGTTTATTTCAAAAAGGCAATTAAGGCCTAGTTATAGGTTATAAACAATTACAGTGAATCCTAATAGTTTTCAAAATTATTCTCACATTTTATACAAACAAAATATTTTGAATTGCCATTGGTAATACAGTCCTCATGAGCCCACCTCTTACATTCGGTGCATTGTACCCACAGATCTTGATTCTTCGTATGGATTTAAACAGTAAATACAAAAACAATATTCATCGTCATCAGAATCAAAAGTTTTCTTGGTTCTTTGTTTCTTTTTACTCTAAAAATTTCCCAAATTTTCTTTCAGAACAAGGTTTTTCTTATTTTTAAATTTTTTATCCATACTGTTTTTTTCATTATTATAACGTGTTCTAGTGCAGCTCACTGACTGAGGCATAGTATGATGGGCTGATGCTAATTTCCTCTTTATTGATTTCATCTTCTATACTTGTAAAGCGTTTTTTAGAGGTGTATCTGTAAGAATTGATATTTGCCTTTATTTTCTACCTCTGTTACTTCTTTTCCTTAAACCTGCTTTTTGAAATGGCCTCACATCTTCAAGTGTTGGGAATGAGTTTGTAAAGCAAGTGCCACTTGTGCCAGTTATAACAAAAAAATGGCAATGGCGCAAGTTTACAAACTGTGTAAACCTGCCCCATGCACTGTGTGTAAACTTGCCCCATTGCCATTTTTTTTTGTTATAACTCAACATATAAGCTTTATTTATAATAAAAATAATCAACTAAATAGCTTAAAATAACCACAAAAGAACAACCTAAGAGGATAATCCATAATAAGTTATAATATTCAAATAGTACGAGCTCTATTAAAGCCAATATGTAAGGGTAAAAATTTACTAAAATGGTAAAAAAATCAGAAAAAGTTGTCCACTTCACGATCCATTTTCAAGACTGACTCCAAACTTGCGTGAGTATTAATGGACGCCGAGACACTTCTTCTGAAACGACATGTAGTGCCCCCCGACCAATGGTACGTGAAGTATAAGCCTTCTGTAGACTTGCCCCTGTACCAAACTTGCCCCGGTCTCCCCTAAATAAAGATCATCCATTATTTTTTACTCTTCAAAAATTTCGTATTACATAGCAAGTATTCGCACTTTTATTGAATGTTATTTCATTAATCTTTTATTTATGTATTCAAATGCGGATAATTTGAGTAATGTAGTAATAAGTAATAAGCGAGTTTTCAAATATAAACTATTTTAAAAAATTCGAATGTGAATTATTCAGTTTTCGAATTAAAAACCCATTAGTATCATTTTTCAGTTCTTTAATTTGAAATTTAAGCGAACAGAAAGCTCTGTACTTTTATTTGTTTACGCTTTTGCAAAACTAATTAATCCATAATATTTTTGATTGAACCTTCGAGAATAGTTTTTCAAACGATTATATATATTTTAAATTAAATTCACCCTAAGGAATAGAACAAAATTATTAGGTTGTTAAACATTTCAGCAATAGACATGTCCTATGTTTTCGTAAAGACTGTTAGAAATTTTTAATTAAGGTATGATTAGAATCTTTATTATTTTTTCTTTAACATTTTGCGATCAGGATAAGCTTTTTTAAGGCTAAAAGTATTGAAGTCTCGTTCGATATTAGCTAATTTAAAGTTTTCTTGTCTGTTGGCAAAGACTATTTTTTTATATCCATGGTCGTCAAGAACAGTCTGAAACTTGAAAAAAAATCTATAATTTCAAAACTTATTTCTTTTGTGAAAAATGATTTGGTAATAGGAATTAACTTGATAAGGAATATTTATAATCAAAATTATTCCCTTTTTACTTTCTCTTATACGAAGTATACAAAGAGACAGTATTGTAATCGTCAAAAAATTCGAACTCGAGATTTTGACGAATCTCTACGTTTTAGACCTCCCTGAGTCCGAAAAACATAATTTTGGAATTATGTGTGTCTGTGAACACGATAACTCGAAAATTATTAGAGCTACGGGGATGAAATTAAGTATATGATCATTTCATATAATTTGTAGTTTTCTATCAAATTTTGGACAAAATCCGTCTAAGGAAGATTGTCTGTCTGTATGTACGCGTTCATGTGAACACTATAACTCAAACACTTGAATAGCTAGATGGCTAAAATTTGGTACACAGTTTTATTATTAGGAATGTAGGTCCGTATAAAATTCTGGTACAAATCCGTCAAAGGGTTGATTGTCTGTCGGTCTGTATAATCGCAAACTTGTGAACACAATAATTCTTTAAGATAATTACTTAGATAAATGAAATTTGGTATGTGGCCTTCTAACCTTAATTGTAGATTTGTGTCCGATTTCCGTTTCAATCCGTTAATAAAAAGAAGGCTGGAATGAAAGCATATTAGCGTCACTCCTGCATGAAGCAACAATGAATTCCAGGATCAAAATATGGAGAAACTCTCGCTGACAAATCTCAAGCAAGCACAAAAAAACTGCTGAACTGATCAGGAAAAATTAATTAGAAAGAAACAGAATAAGATATTTTAAACTCGTTCTTGTTTTAAATCCGATAGAAGCGTTCCAGTTATAAGCCGGAAAAAAATGAAAATTATAGAGTTGCTGGAACGTCAGATGCGAGAATTTGAAGAAACTTTATCAAAAAATTCTACCATAAAAGTGACTATTATTTAAAAAATTTCACAAAAAATTCAGTAAATTATGTTGGAAATTGCAACAAAACTTCATTAGGAAAGAAAAATTGCTTGTTCTATACGATGGTGCATTGATTTATTTATCAACGATCATTAGAAAAAGATACAGCCGTAAAATGTACAAAAAATGACCTAAAACAACACAAAAAATTAAATAAAAAATTTTTTTTAGATTAAATTTAAAATTCCGGCTCTCTGAGGTGCATTGAGTCACCATTTCCTTCGTACCTCTGTGCCAAATTTCCATGGCTGTAAGTGCGATAGATCTGTCTGGTGATCATAACACACACACACGCAAATATTTCCTTTATAAGTATAGATAAAAGATTTTTTTGAGCAGAGATGGGTGTTAGAGGAAGGAACGTGATACTAAGGCTACCAAAAAATAAAAGACTAATTGGAGGTCGGAAGGAATCTAAGGCTATGGCACCACTGATTTACACCATCGCAAAATGCTCCATGAGGTCTGAAATCAAAGTTGCCCGACCTTTTGCTTCAATGATAACTTGATCATGAATTGCTTCATTATTTCCCTTTTTCGCAGTAACAAAAGATCATCCATTATTTTATTTCAAACTTTAGTATTACATGCAAGTATTAGCACTTTTATCCGAGTGTTGCTTCATTAATCTTTATTTAATATGCAATTGTCGAATTATAATAATAAGCCAGATCCTCCGGTAACGCTCTGATCGTCACCCAATTCCAGAAACTCGCGCCAGCACTTGCGAGACGTTAAACATATGTTCATTGTTAGACAGCCTAAATTTCAGTTATTTTTAAATTAAAAGTGATTGTCGTTCTAATTTCAGATTTTAGCCAAATACAAGATAGGAAATAAAATCTTGCATATGATTGATATAATTTTTCTCGCTATGATCAAGTAGTTTCGAGAACTTTAAATTATAACCATATATTTCCAAATTAATTTCCGTTTTTTCAGAATAGTAAATTACGTCAGTAGTATATCATGCGCATGATATGGTTTGGATGCCACGATGACATCTCATTATTTATAGCAATCGTGATGATATAATTTATAATATTTTTTTGGCAACGTTTGACAACAGACGAAGCTTTGTTTTGAAACAGATTCATCTATCTAGATTATATCTACTAGATTTTTTTTTAGTATCCAGGGTTTCCTGATTAAAAAAATATGTAAATAAAAATATATATTTCCTGTCTTAAAACATATGTTTATTTTGAGTTTTCAACAATGACATTTCTCTAGCATATATATATATCTATTTAAACACGTCAAATTTGATCGAAATCTCGAATGAAAGACAATTTGACCGTCAATTATGGAAAATGAACTCCGTCGGGTCTCGCAGGCCGAGACCTTACTCAATCTAGACTACCGCTGCCTAATTTTAAGTGCCGAGCGACTTGAATTACTAATATCATTTTGGATTTTTTTAGGTTATACTTTATTCCATATTGTTATGATAGTTTAGTAGTTTGGCTAAAACAAATGAAAACAGCATTTCCATTAAGTAAACTTGTAATGTTGGTTACTTATTCGGTGACAATCAACTGCGTGTTAGAACTTGCGGACTTAAGATTATAATTTTAGAAACCTTTAGAAACCTTGTCGCAAGAAAAGAAGTCAGCGATTTAAAATCCTTAGTCTCTATTGAGGCGTTTCTGATTATCAAGTGATTACGACTCACAATCTTCCTAGGTAATCAAGTTTTACTTTATTTTCACACTATCTCATTTTAAATTACTCGACGGTTTTCATGATTAAGTTTAATTGTAGATTATTTAATACATTTCCGACTTTATTATCATCTATATTCCATTCTATTATTCCGATTCATAATATATTCCGATTATTATTATATTCCGACATAAGTCATACAACAGTAGTGAGTGCCGAGGTATTTTATGTAAATTACTAATATACTGCCAGATCCTCCGCGTACACCTCTGACGTCACCACAATAAAACTGCGCCATAGCATTCTGCGAGACGTTAGCAGCATTATTTCATCGTTAGAGAACCAAAATTTCCAGAAATTTTAAATGGTAAAGAGTTCGTCGTTCTAATTTCAAATTTAATACCTAAAATAGTGAAATAAAATCTTCTATAGATTGATATATAATTTATCTCGCTATGATCAATAGTTTCAGAATTGTACAAATTATATTAATCCTATATTTCAAATTAATTTCTGCTTTTTTAACAGAAAGTAGTAAATTACGTCATTAGTATATCATGGCGCGGTGAATAGTTTGACGCCATAAATTTATCTGTGCACATCGTGATGTTGTTTTCTTGCCAGTAGTTAAATTAGACCTACCAGTGACGTGAATCTACCATTACTTCTCTACCGCCGCCAGCTTCCTCGTTAATTCCAGCTTTAACGATGACGTATCAACAAATCAGCAGGGGCAAACTTCGAGTCATGTTGATTTACTTCGATGAGCTCCTGTCTTTTCAACTGACAGCTCTATATTGTACACTTTAAAGGTCTGGACTCCCAATAACGTTAAAATTTACACAAAGATTCTGAAGATTACAAGGAAGAATTATAAACAAAAAAAAATACTTCACATGGAATATTGTTTACTAAGAGGTGTTAGAATAAAATAAATTAATATGATAAATAAAAAAAAAAATGTTCCTGGCTATAAAACACTATATTTGATTTTCTTGTGTTTCAATCAATGTTTAGCATTTTCTCGAATATTGTATCTATTTAAACGTCAAATTTGAAGGAAATCTCTCGAATGAAGATAGCAATTTGCACCCGTCAAACTCATGACGGGTGATTTTCAGTAATTTGAATGGTGTAGTAATAAGAAGTAATAAACGAGTTTTCAAATATAAATTATTTTAAGAAATTCGAAATGGATTATTCAGTTTTTGAACTAAAACCCATTGTATTATTTTCTTTCAGTTCTTTAATTTGAAACGTAAGCGAACAAAAAGTTCTGTACTTTAGTTTTTACGTTTCTGCAAAGTAACTAATAATCCATAATTTTGAATAAACCTTCGAGAATAGTTTTCCAAACGATTATTTTGAATTAAATTCACCCTAAGGAATAGCAATTATTAGAAGTTAAGCATTTCAGAATAAACATGTCCTATGCTTTCGTAAAGACTGTTAAAATTTTTAATTAAGGTATGATTAGAATCTTATTATTTTTCTTCACCATTTTTGCGATCAGGATAATCTTTTAAGGCTAAAGTATTAAATTCTCGTTCGATATCATCTAATTTAATTTTGGACTATTGCAAAGCTATTTTTTTATCCGTGGTCGTCAAAGCAGCCTGAAACTTGAAAAAAATCTATAATTTCAAAATTTATTTCTTTTGTGAAAAATGAGGTAATAGAATTGTCTTGATATGAATATTTATAATCAAAATTATTCCCTTTTGCATTAAAGACATCAAATGCTGATTCAAACGAAAGAGAATAGGTTAAAGATTAGTTTTGTCTCACATGTGAGGAAACAAAGGAAGAAGAAGAAATACAGACCATAAAATGATCGTACTTACATTTCAACATTGATGGTGAATGTAATCTACAATCATTATTTTGCTTATTTTCTTCAAGAAATTGGTAGGTCCAATTTAGAAACCAAGTGGGTCAATTTTGGGGAAACCAGCGGTCCAATTTGGGAGGCCAGTGGTCCAATTGGTGAAACCAGTGGTCCAATTTAGGAAACGAGTGGTCCAATTTGGGAAACCATGGTGGTCCAATTTGGGAAGAGTGGACCAATTTGGGAAGAAGTGATTCCAATTTGGGAGAAAGTGGTCCAATTTGGGAAAACGAGTGGTTCCATTTTGGGAAACCAGTGGTCAATTTAGGAAAACCAGTGGTCCAATTTAGAAACCAGTGGTCCAATTTGGGAAACGAGGTAATTCCATTTTTTGGGAAACCATGGGTGAAGGTCCAGATTTGGAAACCAGTGGTCCGATTTAGGAACAGTGGTCCAATTTAGGAAACCAGTCCATCTAGACAGTGGTCAATTTGAAACATCCAATTTGTGGGAAAAGAGTGATTTCACATCTCGTGGAAACCAGTGAGCAATTTGGAAATTCGATCCAATTTGGGAAACCAGTGGTCCATTCTTGGGAAACCAGTATTCCATTTGGGAAATCATTGGTCCAATTTGGGAAACCAGTGTTCCCAATTTGGGGAAACCAGTGGTCCAATTTGGGAAACCAGTGGTCCACCTTAGGGAAACGAGTGGTTCCAATCTGAGAAATCATTTGTTCAATTTGGAAACCAGTGGTCACCCTTTGAGAAATCATCGGTCCAATTTGGGGAAATCAGTGGTCATGCGGAACCATGGTCCAATTTAGAGGAAACCAGTGGTTCTAATCTTGGAAACCAGTGGTCCACATTTGAAAGAGCCATGCAATTTGGGGAAACCAGTGGTCCACATTGGGAAACCAGTGGTTCCATGCTTTTGGAAACCAGTGAATCCAATGTTGGGAAACCAGTGGTTCCATTTTGAGGACCAGTTGTCCAATGGAAACTAGTGGCTCCAATCTAGTCAACTAGTTTCCTGTAATTCGACCGACACCATTGTTTTTTCCCAGCTTTAGGCAGTTTTCATAAAACAATTACATTTTAAAGAATAAAATAAACTACAAAAATATTCTACTACAGCCTTCTTGAGCATTTTTATAAAAATTGTTTCACATTATACGTTAAAAAATGTCAGGTAGTCTAATTGCAGCCTTCCCTACCTTGTAAAAGGCATATTTTAAAATCAACGTACTTTAAGAAAATCGTCCTGTTTTTGTTTACGGTGAAAGAACCAACAAGGAGGATAATGAGAATGGCGCTTTATTCACGAATATTCCAGAAAACTTGAAGCACAGGTATCACGAAAGACATCACTTGACAAATTGCAACAAACAGACAGAAAATCACTAAAATAGAGCTAACAGCACTTTCATAGTCATCAGCTTACCACTCGCATTGCAGACAAAAACCCAAGAAACTTCAAAAGCATTCCTGCGTCTTAGCACTCCGAGTATTTATAGTTTTCCAAAGGGCGTGACGTACATAGAATAATCTAGAACCATCTCTTCTCCGTTCTAAAGATGGACTATAATTCTCCGATAGTCGTGAATCTTCAATGTCTCAAAGTCCTCAAATTTGTCGAAGAATGCCCAAATGGTTGCACAAGGGATGTCGATTGGCTTCATTCCATTAAGTATCTCTGTAAATCTCTTTCCTTTATAGTACAACATAGCAGGAAGTCGGTATTTACAGAATCATGACGTTATCCATTTTATAATTAAATTTGAAATATCTTACTTTGCAAACGATGTTTGCATTGGTCTACTTTTTCACCCTATATCATAACAATTATTAGCCAAAAATTGAAATAACTATAAAGAAAGAATATTGACCTCCACGAAACTCTTAAAACAAGCCGGTCATATTTTTTGATAATTTGTCGACGTAACTGAGACATTTCAATTATCTCCCAGACTTGGCGAGAAATTTCTTTTACTGCGTGATATTTGTCAAATATTAGATTTGGCTTTTTTTTTCTTTCTTTTCGTGTTATCTTTTCTGCTCAGCTCTGAAAGTCTGCAAAGTAACTCTTTCCACTAACTCCGGGGACAAGCCGCCCATCGTCTAATTGCAAGAATGCCCGATATTACGCCATAAGCCTTGTTTTCTTCCATATGATTTGGTTAAAGACAAACAGGGAAGCGGAAAGGGGCAGGCACATCAAAAGAACTCACAAAAGGTCCTTGAAGAAGATGAAACTTGGTAAAAAAGAAGTACATGGGATTGAAACACTATCACATATATATATGTGTGTGTGTGTGTGTGTGATAATGGTTGATTTTATGGATTTATTGATTTTTATCTGATATATATATATATATCATCAATGTCATGAAAATCAATATGTTGCAAATAAAATGGAGAGACTGTAGTTAACTCGTAAAGCGCTATAGATGCTCATCAGGGTAAGTAAAATCTAGCACGAATGTATATATATATCTAGCTGATATGCCCGCGTGCTCAGATAAAATATTTTCAAGAATCTCGCATAGTCCCTTCGTACTCATTTTTCCTCCCCATCATTGCTCATGGCACAGCATGAAACTTTTCATATCTTGTATTTTGCCATTATCCGGGTACAATTCTCTTTCTCTTTTACTGTTTGTGTCACTGACCGAAAAAACCTAGTGTTCTTTCTTTTCTCCTTGGGACCCTCTCCCACCTGTAGGAAGTGGCTCAACTATCTTGAGGATTTTACACACTCAGCTATGATCCATTAAAAATTTGTAAAATTAAATAGAGCATAGGAAGTAGAGAGTACTTAACATCATATGTCTTGTGGTGCAAACATATTTTAAATAGGTATATGCTATGAAATAAAGCTAAATAAAATTTCTGCCTTTGTCGAACATTCAAACAAATTCTTTACTCATAACTTTCTACTATGGGAAAATAAAGCTCGGAATAAAGGTTGATAAAAACGATCAATGGTTTGAATTTAATTACAATAATAGAAAGCATTGCAACAAATTGTGTATTAAATAAATTTGAAATAGTTTATTAAATAAGGGAAAAAATTCGTGAAATTTAAATTGAAACTCATTAAAGGATAATTTTCTTGCCTTGGGATGGTATGTAATAATTATTTATACATAGTTTGGACAAAACGTCTGTTAGGCTTAACAGCGGCTAATTTTCGTTATTATTAAACATCTTAAGGAACACATAACTCTGAAAAACTGAAAATAACGCCATTTGTGATCACTGTGTAACCGTATTAAAAGGTTTTAAAATTCTAGCAACAACCGGAAAGGAAAGTCTACTTTGTATGTTTATGCTCAAAGAAAAGAATATTTTTCTTATATTAAAGTTTAACACATTGCAAAACCCGCGTCAGTAATTTGCTTGAATTTATTTCTGTAAGAATAAAAGTATTGTTAGAAATTGCTTAAAAAGATTTTTTAAACTAATAACAATCAGAGAAAACACTTCATGCAATAAATTAATATTCTAAAGCAAAGATAATTTTCAGCTCTTTAAAATGCAGTAAAATAATTTCGTCTAATAAATATTTCAGAGTTATTTCAAAAATTTGAGCATTAGAGCAACAGTGGCTAATTCTCGTGTTAATTAAATATCTTAAAACTAATTAACTCTAAAGGATTGAAACAGTCACCGTTGACCTAGAAATGTTCTCCTAGAATGTCGTTTGCAAATTTCCATGCCTGCAAGTTCACTGTTTAGGAGGAGTTCTTGCGACGACAGACAGACACACAGATAATATATTTTTCTGCTTTATATTATAGACTAGCTGATATGCCGGCGTTGCTCAGGGGTAAAAAAATATGTTCAAGAATCTTGTAGTTATTCGTTCCATTTCCTCCCCATCATTACATACGGCAAAGCAAGAAACTCTTTCATATCTTGTATTTTTTTGCCATTATCCGAGTACAATTCTCTTGTCTTTAGTGTTTTGTTCTACTGACCGGAAAAAAAACCGCATAGTGTTCTTTCTTTTTTCTCCTTAGGACCTCTTCTCCCTCCTGTAGGAAGATGGGATCAAAATCTTGAGGGTTTTTACACATCATTAGACTATAAAAAATTTGTAAAATTAAATGAGCATAGCGGAAAAGAGTAATTACATCATCGTTGTGGTGAAACATACTGAACCATAGGTATATGCTATGAAATTGCTTAAATAAAATTTCTGGCCTTTCTGTTAACATTCAAACAATATTTTTATCATAACTTTCACTATGGACGAAAATACCGGAATGGAAGGAGTTTGATAAAACGATCAATGGTTTGGATTTAATTACAATAACCGAAAGCATTGCTACAAATTGTGTAGAAATAAAAATTTGAAATGTTTATTAAATTAAGGGAAAAAAACTCGTGACATTTAAATTGAAATCATTAGCGGATAATTCTTCTGCTCTTGGGATGGTATGTAAATAATCTACGTGCAATATATTTCTGAAATTATTTTGCAAAAAACTAGAGATAAAACGCCGATAATTGGCTTAATTTTCGTTTATTTCATTAAAATCTAGAGTAATTCTTTTGAAAGTTGTGAAAAGCAGAAATAATCTAGGAACGACCCCAGGAAATGGCGGTGCAAATTTCATATCAGCACCGTTTATTAGAGTTCTTGCTGACAGATAGACCATTAATACATCTTTTTTTTTCACCTTCGTTTTTCCCTCTCCTTCCACCGATAGGAACTGGACTAAGTAGCCCTTGGAATGCTTAGCACACACTCATTAGGATCAAAGGTCTAGAAAATTAAAACAAACATCGAAGAGAATAATTACTAACGTCATTGGACCGTAACCGTATTAAAGTGTCAAATGCTCGACAACAGGAAACCGGAAGTGTAAGTCTCCTTTGTTTGTCTATGCTCAAGAAAACAATTCTATATATTAATTTAATATGGAAAAAGCCTCGCGCGAAACAGTAGAATTGGCTTAAATTTATTTTCTATAAGAATAAAATTATTTTAGAAATTACGTTAAAAATATTTTAAACCTTTATAGCAATCAGGAGAAAACAGGTTCATCGCAATGGAATTAATACATTAAAAGATCATTTCTAGTCTTTAATGAGTAATAAAAGAATTGTTGATCTAATAAAGATTTAAGAAGTTATTAAAAACATCTAATCATTAGTAACATTGGAGCTAATTTTCGTTATTTAATTAAATATCTTAAGAACTAATTAATTGAAAGTTGAAAATAGCACGCCATTTTGATCACTGTGTAACCGTATTAAAAGCTGCCATGCATAGACAACTAATAAACCGTGAAAAAGTCTACTTGTTGTTTACTAAACGAAAACAACATTTTCTTATGATGAAATGTTTAACTGGTAAAAGCCCGCGCAGAAACAGTAATTGGCTTGGAACTATTTCTATAAGAATAAAAAGTATTGTTAGAAATTGCTTTAAAAGTTTTTTTATAACTCAAACGAAATCCAGAGAAACACTTCATCGCAATGGAATTAATATCATTGAAAGATACATTCTGCCTTTAAAATGGCATAAAATAATTGTTGTCAATAAATATTTCGTAGTTAATTGACAAAACGTCTAATTAAGCGTTAACAGGGCTAATTTTTATTTAATTAAATATCTAAGAACTACATTAATCCTGAAAGTTGGAAAATACGCACCGTTGAAGCCTAGAAATGTGCTCTAGAATGTCGCGTGTAAATTTCATGTCGCTACCGTTCGATTTAGGGAGGGAGTCTTGTGACCGATGACGGATACATTATTTTCTGTTTTATATTATAGAATATACTAGCAGTACGTGCACGTGAGGGACTTCAACAAAATGAAAAACCCGCCGACAATGATATGAAAAAGTTTTGAAAACAAAATCAAACAAAAGATATACATTATTGATTTTTCCCCTTATTTTTTTTCCGATAAACAATATTAAAATGCAACGTGAAAGAATCATTATACAGCAAGCAAAATATACGAGATGAATAAATACTGCGAATAGATACTGCCGAAAATAATAATCAAAGTTATTGGTTGAAGGTCATGACGTATTCCTGCGCGTCCCAATCAAAATTGCCAGCAACGTTCGGTAGAATGCCGCGGAGAACCCTCCATAAAAATAACTCTCAATTGCCTAGAAAAATTAATTAAAAAAAAATTGAAAAGATATTTTAACCGTTTTTGTTTTAAATCTGAAGAACGCTCTAGTTTATGAGTGAAAAAAAATTGAAATTAATAGTGTATTAGAAAGTGGATTCAACAAATTTAAAATCAAAAGTAACATCCGATAGCCAAAACTGGGTATTTTTAAAAAATTTCTCAAAATTCGTAAAGTGCGTTAGAAATTAAAACTAGTTTATTAGAACGGAAATCGCGTGTTACCGATGGTGTATCTATTTTTGTCGTACAGTTATCCGAAATCAGCTATATTAGAAATTAGTGCGAAAAAATCACCCAAAACAACACAAAATATTAAATAAAAAAAATTTCTAGATTAAATTTTAATTCCTGGCTTCGAGTGCATTCAGTCACCATTAGCGAGCTCTGTAGCACCAAATATGCAGAAGTGCTGATTCGTTGGATCGCAGACAAACACGAACACACGCACACAACATTGCTTTTATAAGTATAGACTTAGCAGTCGCACTTGGCAAGTTGCCTGTGAGAATCGGGACTTCAACAAAATAAAGAGAGCCCACATACACCATTTAAATGAAAGTTTTACAAACGAAACAAAACAGAAATATATATATATTATTGGTTTGAATCGACTTTTCTTCTCTCGCTGTAGTACCGCTTAACCCAAAACTAATGTTAAAAAATTGTTACAGTGATATTTATACACCACAAGCAAAGTATGAAAGGCAAAGAAATAGTTATGACGCTTAAAAAATAATCCAATCAAAGTCATCAGTAAAATAAATCATCCCTTCGCAGAACTCGAAATAATGACGTCACACAAATGAAGCCCGCAACTTCCGGAGAGCTGTCGGCGGCTGAAACTTCGCTAGATGGAAAAATATCGTTCCTCGGAAAAAATTAATTTAAAAAAAAAACGAAAAAAGATCATTTTAACCATTCTTGTTTTAAATCCACCTGGAACCAGCTGCAAAGTATATAAGCTGAAAAATTTTTCAATGTATTAAAGCTTTGTTAGAACATCGGACTGCAAGAGCTTTAAGATCCTGAAAATTTTATTTTGAAAGTGACTATTTTTTTAATAAAATCCTTCAAAATTCAGTAAATTATTAGAGAATTAGAACTAACTCTCATAGAATGGAAATCGTCTGCTCTTCCAATGGTTTATCTATTTTTTTTCGTGGACTATTGAAAACCATTCTATGAGATGAGTGCAAAAAATCAACTAAAAAATTACAAAACATTAAATAAAAATTTTCAGAACCAAATTTATAAAATTTCGGCTTCGATGGTGCATTTGAGTCACTACGACTACCTGTGCGCCAAATTATAGCTGTAAGTGCAAATCTCGTCTGGACATCGCGTAGCACACACACACAAACATTGCCTTTTATAAGTATATATATATGAAATATCAGGCTTTAAAAAGGTGAAAGGCAGTCCATTGTCATCAAAGGAAGAGACGATATTGGTTTAAATCTTCTTATTTGCATCAGGCGCTATTTCTTCGAAGGTAAAGTATTTAATTTGTTTGGACTCCAGAGCCAGAATTCAGAAGTTTACGCCCGAGCGGCGCGTTGTTGTGAAAAGCTTAATCCGGCGTGGAAAAGGGCAGAAAGATGAGGCAGAACGCGTATACCCAGAATAGGGAATTCCCCTTGAGAAACTCGTGATTTGCAAAAGAAGAGTTGTAGTGCGTTAAAATTGCATGATAAGTGGAAGTATTTAAAATGAGGTCGTTAAGATTATTAGGAAAGTTAAAAATTAAAATATCACATTCCCCTCCGCAAGGAGTCGATACGACCAGCAGGCTATGCTTATCCGCAAAACCTGCGAAGTTGAATAAGTTACCTTTAAATATTATTAAAATTTTGATAAATTAGTTTAATTGCTGGTCTGGTTGAATTTAAGAATATCAACACTAAAAAGTAAAATAAGATTTACACATTTTAAGAGTACTTCATAAAAATAGAAATATGATAAACTAAAGATAAATACTCTTAAAAATTCTTGGATCAAATTCTGAAGCTTCTGTGCATGTAAAACTGTAAAATGTAAACAAATAAAAAACATTGATATGTATCTTCTTAAAATATAAATTTTTTTTTTCTTCAGAAATCATGAAGAATTTATAAGTTGGTAAGTGTCATGATGGTAGTATGGCAAAATTAAAAATTTGACTAATTTATTTTTATAAAGTAAGTTTTCTGTTTAGGAAGAAAGCATGATGGGACATTATAGCCTGCAGAGATGAGCATTCTTGCGTTCTGATGATCAAACTCTGTGCTAATCCACATCACAAAATCTCCTGAAAGCTCTTTGTTATTAATAACACAATTCACTATAAAACTGTTTATAGCAGTCTGAGGACATAACAGATCTCCAGAGGCCTCAGAATGGAGGGGTTGGTGTTAATAATATATATATATATTTGTATTTATTTAATTTCTCTGAGTAAGTAACTTGTTTTATTTAACTTTTCTTTTAAGTCATGTAATATAAATTATTTGCCATACCCAACAAATCACATTTAAATGATTTTAGTAAAAATTAAACGGTGAATCAAATAAATTTTATGGGAATTTAGAACTTCAGCATTTCAAACGTTTCGATTTTATAACCATTTTAAAAGGCTCATTTTCTAAAACAATAAACACTTCTTAGTAGAAAGAAATATTCAACTTGTGCATATATAAGTATACTGCATTTTTAATACGTTTTATTTGTCTGTTCTAATAAAACCTTATACCACCTTCACATTTATTATAGACTGCTACTCAGCAAAATAAATTCCCAAAAAATCAAAATTTCACTTTTTTAAATTAATGTCAAAAATCAATATATGAAATGAAACATATGATTAAAAGCATAATAAAACCTTAACTTTGTAAAATCAATATTTTTGTAAATATTTTATATTCAAATGAACATTCCTTAAATTTCAAAATTTAATATGGACTGAACATTAGTTTCAAATCAAAACCACTTTAATTTTTTTTTTTTCAAAATGGGAAATTTCACTTCACATTATGATCAATCACAAAATATAAATCAATACTTAATTAATTGCACTTTCAAAATTACTGAATCATATTTTTAAGAACTGAAATAATACAATAAAAATACCAAATAATTTTTTTTCAAATATAAAACCTAAAATCAATTAATCAATCAAATTATAAAAAATCAAACAATTAGCGATTAAAAGTTATATTTTTTTTGGTGCACGACAGTCGAAGAATTTTAGAAATTTATTTGAACTCAGCTGCAGTTTTACTTTTTACGCATGCGAGTTTAAGAAACGATGCGTTTTTTGAAACAATAACCAATATATCCACGAGTCTCTAAAACATTAATTTTTTATGAAAATAAATCCGAAAAACACTTTGAAGAGCAAATCACACATTAGAAATGAAATCTGTCGAGAGAACACATGTTGAATCCATTTTGCCGATATGTGAAGTAGATAATTAAATACTTGAAGCCGGTAGATTGAAATAACTTGGAAGATGAATGCGTTGCACATTTGAAATATTGCAGACACATATTAGAAAATGGAACTCTTGCTTGAAGAAGGCATTATGGAAATTTTTCAACTGTACAACTAAATTGCAGAACTTTAAACCTTCTAAGTGGATGTACGCGATACAATTGAGATAAGGTAAATTCTTTTTCAAGGAGTTCTTTTTAGCAGTAGGAAACTTGATCATGAAACAGCGTATTTCATATCCACGGGGTCTACACGAAGCAGGAGCATTTATCCCTGTCGACTCATGGAAAGATCAGGCTTTAAAAAGGTGAAAGGTAGTCCATTGTCATCGGAAGGGATATTGGTTTAAATCTTCTTTTATTTAGGCATCAGGCGTTATTTCTTCATAGGTAAAGTTGACTGTTGTTTGCAGCTCCATGCCAGGAATTAAAGTTTACGCCTGAGCAAGGCAAGGTTGTTCTGAAAAAAGCATTGTCCATGCTGGAAAAGGGGGCAGAAATGAATGAGCAGAACAGCTTAAGACATTCAGAATTCTCTTGAGAAACTCCTTCAGGGATAATTCCCTTGAGAAACTCGTGATTTGCAAAGAAAGTTGAGTGTGGCAAAATTATGATGCGTGGAAGTATTTAAATGAGGTGTCGTTAAGATTATTTAGAAAGGAAAAATTAAAATATCACAATAACACATATATATATATATATATATAGTTCATTTCCCAAAATATATTATTTTGTTTAAAACTAAGGCATAAAAATATTAGGACTTTCTAATTTGACGAAGCTGAGTTCTATTTAAACTCGATCCAGGGCCAAAATTCCCATAGCCAATCAGGTATGACTTATGACACAAATATAAAGACATACAATAAAGCATTTACAAAGTTCAGTATTATTTTTGGGAAGAACACAACAAACACTTCTATTAATGACATCCTTACTTCAATAATCCTTTTTGAACCGGCTAGGGGCAGGAATTCAAGTGCCTCAAAAACTGGAGTAAATTTTCATGTATGAAATCGGAGGAACTTCTCTACAGACAATTCCAGGAGGACGCATCCTCGGGTTGCGAATCAATTGGAACAAGAAGGAACTCTTCTCCAAATCTGGCCCTGAGTCGATTCTGGCAGTCTGTCTGTTTGTTTGCAATGTTTGTTACGCAGTCACAAACAAACGCACTATTTGATTTGGCTTGAATTCCTTGAAGTCGAAAACGACGATATGAGTCATTCTGACGAAAAGGCCTTTTACAGTCCCGGGATAAAAATTAGAAAGTGCAAGAAAGGTCCTAATATTTTTGCTGGTTGAAATCTAAGGTACACATTTAAATGGCGAAGTCGCGCCATAATGCAGGTACCTGCATTTAGCTTTGCAACTTGGCGCCAACTGCAGCGGTCAATCGTCTTACATGCGATTTGGCTGCGTTTTAAGAGGCTATAACTTCTAGATTTCAGCCTTTTTCTATATGTATAATTTAAGTTTTAAGAAAGCTAGCCAAAAGTTTCTACTAAAATAGTTTTACTATTTAACTCTCATTTTTCAATGAATATAAGACAAAGTCCCTCCGACGGACTTACCTACACACGAAATTCAAAATAATATTTATTCGACACTCGAGCATTTTTCTAAAAAAATGCTTTTTTTTTCAGTATTAACTAGTTTAAAGTCTTCTTGTTAAGGTCTAACCTAACATTTTAAAAAAAAATTATTTAGTAATTATTTTTTACATTTGTCCTCAATCAAATACGTCTCCCTCGAGGACAAAGAAAAATCTTAAAAAATATCATAAATGGTGCTCAGCAAATCATCTTGAAAGAATTTATAGAGACGCAGACAATTTGTTCTTAAAGGAAAATTTTCTTCATTACGAACTTATTGAATATTCAATTATATTAGTTCCATTTAGAGCTTGGTAAATTTCAGTGTTCACTCGTGACAACATAAATAAGTTAATAAACATTATAATTAAAATATAAATTTTGATAGGTTTAGTATCGAATTTAATAAAAATAAGTGTACAACTTTAGCCACGTAAAAACCGAAGCACTTAAAAATTCAAACTTAGTTTTTTGTCTCCCTCGGACACAGCATCTCCACAGAGAGGATGGTATCAATAATGAAAGAGACAATTATCTTATACCAAGATACAGTTAGATAAATTAAAATAATATCAATTAAAAGTTCTTGGTAGATATTTTATGAAATTAAGGATTTTCTTTGTATTATTTAAAAAATTAAAATTGAAATTATATTCTTCGAAAAGAATTAAGGTAAACAACATATAGAATATTTATAATATCAAAG
>BGPR01000921.1:227984-317957 GCA_013235015.1 Araneus ventricosus
GATGTTCAAATTATATATATTTGGTTCTCTAAATGCACATTGCGACTTCAATGTATTTGGAGCGTTTCTGGCTTATTTTACTCAAGTTAGTATGGCTTGGCTTTTTAACCTTGGCTGTCTAGAAGGAAATTGTAGCGATTTGCCCTTTCGAGAATTATAGCAACCCCTAAAAGACCGTTCTGACATTCTCCAGATGGACGCCTGTGTTTACATTACAGTCACAAAATTTATTCAAAGAACAAAAATATTATTAAGTAGTTTTGTCTCACATGTGTGGAAACAAAGGTAGGAGAAGAAATACAGCTCATAAAATGTCATACTTATTCTTATCGCACGCTGGTGTGAATTTACCAATCAATTTTTTTTGTTTTAATTGTGCTTAAAGAAAAAGGTTGGTCCATTTAGAAACCAGTGAACCTAATTTGGGGACCAGTGGTCCATGGACAGTGGTCAATTTTGGAAACAGTGGTCCAATGCGGAAACGAGTGGTCCAATTTGGGAAGCATAATTTTGGAAACAAGTGGTCCAATCGAAACGAGTGGTTCCAATTTGTGAAACAGTGGTCAAATTTGAGAAACCATTGGTCCAATTTGAAACCAGTGGTTCCGTTTGAAATCAGTGATCAATTTGGGAAACCAGTGGTGCAATCTAGTCAACTAGTTTCCTTAATTTGACCGGAACGATTTTTCCAACTTTAAAGTGTATTTCATAAAACAATGGTCCATTTTTAAAGATAAATAAACTACAAAATATTCTACTACATCTTACTTCTGTTATTTTTTATAAAATTGCTTCTAAAATTATTGTACGTTAAAAAATGTCTAGTAGTCTAAGTTCGGCGCTTTCCTACCTTTTAAAAGTCTATTTAAACAACGTACTGTTAAGAAAATCGTCCTGTTTTGTGTACGGTGAAAGCAATCTAACAATAGGAGGATAATGGAGAATGGCGTTTATTCAATATATTCCAGAAAACTTGAAGCACAGGTATCACGTGCAGAGAACAGCTCTATAAATTAACAGCAGACAGAAAATACTAATAATAATGCTAATAACACTTTCAGTAGTTCAGCTTACCAGCTGCTCTCATGACAAAACCCAAGAAACTTCAAGCATTCCCGTTCTTAGCACTTCCGAGTATTTATAGTTTTCCAAAAGGGCGTGACGTACATAATAATTCTAGAACCATCTCTATACTTCCGTTATAAGATAAAGGATGACGATAATTCTCGCATAGTTTGAATCTATCATGTCTCAAAGTCCTCAAATTTGTCGAGAATCGCTAAATGGTTGCTAAGGTGCGGGATGTCATTGTTCATTCCATTAAGAATCTTCAAAATCCCTCTCTTCCTTTCATAAGATTAACATAGCAGGAAAGCGGTATTTTACAGAATCGTACTTACGTTATTTCCACGGATTAAAATTTGGTGAAATATATCATATTTCAAATGATGTTTCGCATTGGTGCTATTTTTTCACCTATATCATGTGTTACAATTATTAAAAAATGCCAAAAATTGAAGTAACTAAAGAAAAAAAAGTAAATTATTCACTGAAACCTTAAAAACAAGCATCATATTTTAGCAAATTTGGCGACGTGAATCTCTTGACAGACTTTAATTATCTCCCAGACTTGGCGAGAAATTTCTTTTACTGCGTGATATTTGTCAAATATTAGACATGTGGGTTTTTTTTTCTTTTCTTTTCGGTGTTACCTTTTCGCTCAGTCGAAAGTTCGCCAAGTATTCTTTCACTAACTCCCAGGGGACAAGCCGCCCATCGCGTCTAATTGCAAGAATGCCCCCGATATACGCATATTCGCCTTGTTTTTCTTCCTATAGATTTGGTTTAAAGACAAACAGAGCGGAAAAGGGAGACAAGGCACGGATCAAAAGAACTCACAAAAAAGGTCTTGAAGAAAGATGAACTGGAAAAGTAGCTACATGGATTGAACCACTATCATATTATATAGAATGATATAAAAAAGATATATATATATATATATATATATATATATATATATATATATATATATAAAGACTTCGGAGGTATGACATATCTTAAACTTTGTACCTAATTCTGAAGAGTTCTATTTCCAAAAATATGGATTACTTTGTTTAAAACTAAAGCATGTTTAAAAAAATACAGTAATACTCTAAACAATACTTTGGGGACAAATAGATATTGCTACAGAGGGTTGTATTGTTATATCAGGGGCGATATAATTACTATAAAAACTTGAATTTTGGTTTGTTATAATGTGGACACAACAGTATACATTTTGAAAAAAAAGCATCACAGAGTTAATGATTGATAGAGCATACAAAAATTTGAAAATTCAGCTATACAATAAAATATTTCACATAACCTGAAAAACTTATTGTCGAAAAAACAATATTTTCGTTTGCTTATTCATTTTTTTTAATTGTTGAAGTCAACTAACAAGGTTTGTTTAGAGTCTAATACAAAGACATGATCATCATTTGTGGATGAAAGGCTTCAAAAAATTGCTCGTAGGATTGAACTGATTAGATTCCTGGGATATCAATAAAGATAGCGATATCATCATCACATTTGGAAACAGAAATATTGTTACAGAGGAAGAAAGTGGTGTTGAGATTTTTTTTAAAACATTGTTGTACAGGGTTTTGTAAGGTAAGAATGTCGTTATATCGAGGGGAGATTAAATGATGTTCTATGCAAATTCACCGGACCACAACATTTTGCTTTTGTAGAGTGATTTATCGTTGTATCGGATATCGTTGTAACGAGATTTACTGTATTAGTTTACTTTCTAAATTGCGGACGAAGCGAGTTCATTTAAACTCGATCCAGGGCCAAAATTCCTATAGAATATTTGGCGATGCACAAATATAAAATAGCAAATAAAGCATTTAAAATTTCAGTATTATTTTTGGAAGACCATACAAACACTGTTTATTAATCACATCCCTACTCATTACTTTTGAACGCTAGACTGAGAATTCAAGTGCCTCAAAAACGGAGTAAATTTTCATTCATGAAATCAATTGAATCTCTCCTCTACAGTAATTCAGGAGGACTGACACCCTCGCTGCGCGATCAATTGTGAACAAAGAAAGGAACTCATTTTTCTCCCATGTATTAGGCCCCGAAACCCCCGAGTCGGCCTGTGTCGAATGAGGCGGTTTGGGACGGGATAGGTCTATAGGGTTAAATTAAACTGGCGGCGTATTTGATGCCTATCTCTATGTGTTGGTGATGCACCAGGGACAAGTGCACAGAATTAAATGCTTTGCCTGGGAGCTTAGAAATGTATAAATCTGGCCCTGAGTCGATCGTTTGCAGTCTGTCTGTTTGTTGCTAAATTGTTTGTTAGCAAATCACAACAAACGCACTATTTGATTTGGCTTGAATGTCCTGAAGTCGAAAACGGCGTATATGGGTCATTCTGACGAAAGACACTTTTACAGTCCAGGATAAAAATTAGAAAGTGCAAGAAAGGTCTATATTTTTTTGTTCGGTTGAAATCTAGTGGTACATATTTAATCGGCCAAGTCGCCAAAGCTAATGCAAGTACCTGCATTTAAGTTTGCAACTTGGCGCCAATCAATCAGCGGTCAAGTCTTGTTTGGGATTTGGCTGCGTTTTAAGAGTGTGCACCAACTTCTAGATTCACCTGTTCATATGTAAAATTTAAGTTTAAGAAAGCACAAAACGTTTCTACTAAAATAGTTTTACTATTTAACTCTCATTTTCAATGAATATAAGACAAAAGTCCCTCCAGACGTCCTACACACGAAATTCAAAATAATATTTACTAACTCGAGCATTTTTAAAAAAATGCTTTTTTTTCAGTATTAACTAGTTTAAAGTTTCTTGTTAAGGTCTAACCTAACATTTTTTAAAAATTTATTTAGTAATTATTTTTTACACTTTGTCCTCAATCAAATACGTCTCCCGAGGACAAAGAAAATATTTTTTAAAAAATATCATAAATAGCAGCTCATGTCAAATCATCTTGAAAGAATTTATAAGAGACGCAGACAATTTGTTCTTAAAGGAAAATTTCGTTCTATTACGAACTTATTGAATATATTCAATTTATTAGTTCCATTTAGAGCTTGGTAAAGTTTCAGCGTCCCTGTGACAAATAAATAAGTTAATAAATCTAATTTATAATTAAAATACAAAATTTTGATAGGTTTAGTATCGAATTTAATAAAAATAAGGTACTACTTTAGCCACGTAAAATCAAAGCACTTAAAAATTCAAACTTAGTTTTTGTCTCCTCCGTGGACACAGCATCTCCACAGAGAGGATGGTATTGTCAATGAAAGAGACAATATCTTATAAATTAAAATAAGTTAGATAAATTAAAATAATATCAATTAAAAGTTCTTTGGTAGATATTTTTATGAAATTAATGATTATTATTTTTAAAAAATTAAAATTGAAATTATATTCTCGAAAAGAATTAAGGTAAACAAATCATAAGAATATTTATTATATTAAAACTTCAATAATGTATAACAAACATTTTAATAGCTAAATTTATTTTTAGAAAAAATGGGAATATAAAAAATAAAAAATGCAAAGCAGTCAGATGCTCAAATCCAGAAGAGAAGAGAGTAGAAAAACTTAATACGAGACTACTAGATTGTTTATTAATAAATAAATATATGATATTCCTTAATCTAGTTTATAATTGATTACTTTCCAGCAAAATGTGGACTTTCATTTATTTGAAATTGTTTGTAAATATTATTTAACTAATGCACAGTCAGCGCATTATTAAAAAGTGCTATTTATTTTAAAATATTAAGTTTTCTGGCACTGGTTTTAATAACTAATTTTATTGTTTAATTATAAGAAATAAACCTTAAAATCTGCCAATAATTTGTCAATTATGTTTCTGTTAAAATAAAAGTTCCGTTGACTCACTCTTCTAGACATGTCAAAAATTTGAAAACTTAAAAAAAAGTATAAAATAAAATAGAAACTTGACACTAATATAAGGTTATTTATTGCTAAACTGGAAACATGCATGCAATTTTAAGATTTTACATACTTTTGTAAAATTAATTTTTTTTTAGCTATTGTACCTTTCCTGAGAGAACCATGTGCAAGTGTTTATTTTTTTATTTGTTCAAGATGGCGACCGTTTTAAGGTTCCGTTTCATGTACTGTTCAGCTTTTCAACGATTCTAGTAACGATCCAAATGCCTCCGAAAATACCGATGATTAAAACATTTAATTGTAATTTTATTAATACTGATAAAAGCAGACATTTAATATACCAATTTTGTAAATACTTATAAAAAAGCAGATACTTGTGTGAATAATTCGCATTAAAAAGTGACTAAACCTTTAAAGATTGTGATGAAGAGCAGATCTTACATTTTTTTAACCATTATTTTACACGGTGTACTGTTCACAGAGTTACTATCGATTAGGACCATATACAGAACTATTTAATTGCGCGTAGTGATATACTGAGTATTTCCCCCAAAATTATGTTTTTGAAAAACTGCTCTACCAATCCCTCCGAAATTATCGATGATTGCAAACGACATTTAATTGTAATTTTGTTAATACTGATAAAAGCAGACATTTAATTCCAATTTTGTAAATACTTATAAAAAGCAGATACTTGTGTAAATAATTCGCACAGAAAAATGGCTAAACCTTTAAAGATTGTGATGAAGAGCAGATCTTATATATATTTTTAAATTATTATTATACACGGTGTACTGTTCACAGAGTTACTAGCTATTAGGGCCATACACAGAACTATTTAACTGAGCGTAGTGATATACGGAAAATTTTCCCCTAAATTGCGTTTTTGAAAAACTGCTCACAATCAATCTGTGTAATACAAATTAATCATCTAGTCGCAATACGACCATGATTAGACATGACTAAACTAATTCTAACTGTTCGAATGGTTTTTTTCATCCTGTAGCATCTTTGTTGTAAGCATTTGCAAGAAAGAACTTTTATATGAACGAAACATTTACTGATTTCATTGGGTCTTTGTAAAACTTGTCTAACACTAACAAAAGGGAGGATCGCTTAATGCATCAAGATTTCAAAGAACCTATCACTTTTATTATTATTTCCTCTAACATCAAAAGTATGAAGCAATTTCCAGAGAAGTATGGGTTTTGCAATAGTCCTATTTGAATGACACCCAAAGTGGCCAATTTTTTAAAAAAATAGTACACAGGACATATTATTTTCTTTGACGTATATACTTCTAATTTATATAGTGAGGCCGAGATTATCGAGATCGGATGAATTCTTTTTATTTTCTTAAAGTTTTCTTCAGAGGTGTTTCCTGAGGATGAAAGGAAATCCTTATTGATACATGGACAGTTTTAATCAAAATACTCTCAACATGATATTGCAGTAGAAGTAGATATCTTTTCCTGTGTTCTTCCTCTCTTCCATGTCAGGCAATCCATTTTTCAGAACCTCAAAATGCTTACGGAAAGAATGTGCTTTAAAGATATCCTTGTCTCGACATCGATCAAAGTATGACACCTTGTCTCTTTCCATCCTTTTCCCTAACAAACACCATTACAGTGATAAAACGCATCTGAGGTTGTGAAAGAGTTGTTTCTGAAATGATAAATCGTTTAAAGAGGATAAATTCTTACCCGTAGAACCCGGGAATCGAACATCTTTTCATCTGTTTTAATTTTTCTGAAAAAATTTACTGAAAATGAAAGAATCTATATATTAATAACAGAAAAACTTTGTACCTTTTTAAGCACATTGGGCACGGAGGATGTGAGATTTGATAGTTTAAGTTCATATGGAGAAGGATGCAGAATAAAATTTATGTATAATATGTTAAAACATTAAAATTAAATTAAATTAAAATTCATTGTTTACGTCTCACCGTAAAAAAATTAGCGGATGAATCGGAGTGGAATGCGGAGTATGATTGTAATTGATTTAATCCCCACAATGAAACTACCAAGAGGGGGTTTATTTAGTTATTTATAAAAAACTCTTCGGAGGAAATACAGAATGGGATGATTTAAATCTATCAATGTCGAACACATAAATCTGTTGTCAAACATGTCACAGAGTAGAGATTGTCTCTGCTGAATTTATATATAGTATGTACATAATACATTAATACAAAATAAGATAAAATACAAAATAAGATAAAAACATCATTGTTTCATGTTCATACTGAATGTCAAACATAAAATCCTGGTCAATAGTCGAATTTTTCTAACTCCCGGTTTCTTTTGTTTCAATAAAATTTATAAAAAAATACAGCAGTATCTTTATTTCATTTCATTTTGTATTAATTTTTTATTTAAATTTTATATAATTTGAAAAAGACAGGGCAAAATTAACTGTGACAATCAAAACCTGGTCAGTATAGCAATAAAAAAAACCAAGGAAATGTCAAAACGCGTTATTATTTTTAAATATGACCTACCCAAGCTATACCTCATTTTCCCTATCGTTATTTTCGAACAATTGAAAATGCATAATGAGCAATACGTAACTGAACGAAGCATAGCTTCAATAATGTATAACAAACATTTTAATAGCTAAATTTATTTTTAGAAAAAATGGGAATATCAAAAAATAAAAATGCAAAGCAGTCAGATGCTCAAATCCAGAAGAGAAGAGAGTAGAAAAAACTTAATACGAGACTTACTAGATTGTTTATTAATAAATAAATATATGATATTCCTTAATCTAGTTTATAATTGATTAGTTTCCAGCAAAATGTGGACTTTCATTTATTTGAAATTGTTTGTAAATATTATTTAACTAATGCACAGTCAGTGTCATTATTTAAAAAGGGCTATTTATTTTAAAATATTAAGATTTCTGGCACTGGTTTTTAATACGTAATTTTATTGTTTAATTATAAGAAATAAACCTGTACCAAATCTGCCCAATAATTTGTCAATTATTCTTTCTTTTAAAATGTAAAAGTTCCGTTGACTCTCAAGTCTCCTTCATAGACAGGTCAAAAATTTGAAAACTTAAAAAAAAGTACAAAATAAAATAGAAAACTTGACACTAATTTAAGGTTATTTATTAAGCTAAATTGGAAACATGCATGCAGTTTTTAAGATTTTTTACATACTTTTGTAAAATTAATTTTGTTAGCTATTTGTACCTTTTTCATGAGAATGACCCATGTGCAAATGTTTTTATTTTTTTATTCCGTTTCAAGATGGCGACCGTTTTAACGGTTTCGTTTCATGTAATGTTCAGCTTTTTTCAACGATTCTAGTCAAACCGAACTCCAAATGCCTCCGAAAATACCGATGATTGCAAATGACATTTAATTGTAATTTTGTTAATACTGATAAAAGCAGACATTTAATTCCAATTTTGTAAATACTTATAAAAAGCAGATACTTGTGTAAATAATTCGCATTAAAAAATGGCTAAACCTTTAAAGATTTTGATGAAGAGCAGATCTTATACATATATTTTTAATTATTATTATACACGGTGTACTGTTCACAGAGTTACTAGCGATTAGGGTGATATACAGAACTATCTCACTGCACGTAGTGATTTACTGAGTATTTCCCCAAAAATTATGTTTTTGAAAAACTGCTCTACCAATCAATTGTGTAATACAAATTAATCGTCTAGTCGCAATACGACCATGACTAGACTATGGCTTAAAATAATTCAACTGTTCGAATGGTTTTTCATCCTGTAGCATCTTTGTTGTAAGCATTTGCTAAGAAAAGAACTTTTATATGAACGAAAAATTTACCGATTTCATTGCGGTCTTTGTAAAACTTTCATAGCAACACTAACAAAGAAAGGAGGATCGCTTTTCATGCATCAAGATTTCAAAAGAACCTATCGTTTTTTTTATTTACTTATTTCCTCTAACATCAAAAGTATCGGAAAGCAATTTCCCAGACAAGAAGTATGGGTTTTGCAATAGTCCTATTTGAATGCACACCAAAGTGGCCCACTTTTTTTAAAAAAAATAGTACACAGGGACATATTACGCACCTCTTTGAGCGTATGTACTTTAATTTATATAATGTGAGGCCTGTCGAGCATGATCGGGAATTCTTTTTATTTTCTGTGAAGTTTTCTTTTCAGAAGGTGTTTCCTGAGGATGAAAGGAAATCCTTATTGATACATGGACAGTTTTTAATCAAAATACTCTCAACATGATATTGCAGTAGAAGTAGATATCTTTCTCCGTGTTCTTCCTCTCTTCCATGTCAGGCAATCCCCACTTTTCAGAACCTCAAAATGCTTTTACGGAAAGAATGTGCTTTAAAGATATCCTTGTCTCGACATCGATCAAAGTATGACACCGCTTGTCTCTTTCCATCCTTTCCCCCTAACAAACACCATTACAGTGATAAAACGCATCTGAGTGTTGTGTAAAGAGTTGTTTCTGAATGATAAATCGGGTTTAAAGAGGATAAAATTCTTACTCCGTAGAACCCCGGGAATCCGAACATCTTTTCATCTGTTTTAATTTTCTGAAAAAATTTACTGAAAAATGAAAGAATCTATATATTAATACATGAAGAAAAACTTTGTATTCCTTTTTAAGCACATTGCGCGCACGGAGGAGTGTGAGATTTGGTATAGTTAAAGTTCATATGGAGAAGGAGTGCAGAATAAAATTTATGTATAATATGTGTTAAAATTACATTAAATTAAATTAAATTAAAAATTCATTGTTTACGTTCATACACTGTAAAAAATTAGCGGAATGAATTGGAGTGAATGCGGAGTGGATGATTTGTAATTGATTTAATCCCCCCACAATGAAATCCACTCCAAGAGGGGGTTTATTTAGTTATTTATAAAAAAACTCTTCGGAGTGAAATACAGAATGCGGATGATTTAAATCTATCAATGTCGAACACATATTAATCTGTTGTCAAACAGTCGTACAGAGTAGAGATTGTCTCTAAGGAATTTATATATAGTATGTATTACTAATACATTAATACAAAATAAGATAAAACATACAAAATAAGATAAAACATTCATTGTTTACGTTCATACTGAATGTCAAACACATAAAAATCTGCGGTCAACAGTCAATTTTCTTAACCTCCCGGTTTCTTTGTTTCAATAAAAAAAATTTATAAAAAAAATACGAAGCACGTATTCTTTATTTCATTTTTCATTTTTTGTATTAATTTTTTATTTAAATTTTATATAATTTGAAAAAGACAGGCAAATTAACTGTGTAGCCTTGGCGAAACCTGGTCAGTATAGCAATAAAAAAAACCCAAGGAAATGTCAAAAAACGCGTTATTATTTTTTAAATATGACTTACCCAAGCTATACCTCATTTTCCCTATCGTTCATGTTTTTCAAATAATTCGAAAATTAATGCATAATGACGTATTTGTACACACTCGCAGCTGACGTAATAGAGCAAAATTCAAATATATATATATATATGCAATGATTATAGAGGTATACTCTTCGACAAAAGAACCTCAATAACGTTCAAACTTAAAAATTTACTAAATTACGGTCGAATTTTAACCGCTGGGTGACCTCTAGTAATAGCAATTACGTATCAGAAACACAGCTAATGTTTATTCCTAACTCAAAAGGAGTATTCAAATTGGTCTTCAAGGATGAATATAACAACACCTTAATGAGTAGAAATAAACTCAGATACCTTCCTTTTACCCTCAACTTGTTTACCAATGTACCGTGCGAATCGCCACGTGCTCTTTCCGTACGCCTTCACAGAGCACCCAGAGTTAATACTCTACTGCAGGGGTTCCCAACCTTTTTTTCCCTCGCGTACCCCTCGATTAGTCTTTTTATTTTCACGTACCCCCTCCAACCATCCGTTTATACAAAGAAATTTTTATCAATAATGTTAAGGGCCTAGGTAAGATTGAAAGTCAAGTGACTGGAATTTATAACATTTGCAGGACTTATTTTTGATTTTGCATTTTATTTCATTTTTATTATAGTATTAGTTCAACGTAAAACAGATGAAATTAGCATGCAATAATTTCGAATTAACTTATTAGGAAAACTAAAAATTATACTTCCTTTTGCTTCCTTTTTACTTATTTTGAGGGCAGGTTTAGGACTTAACTTTCGCTTTTTACACGAACTTGAGCAAACAAAATTCTGTAACATTTTTAATCCCTTATGTTTCCTTGTATCCGCCATTACCAATTGTGAGTTCGCGTACTCCCAGTTGGTCCTTCGCGTACCCCCAGGGGTACGTGTACCACAGGTTGAGAACCTGTGCTCTACTGCATTTGGTATATCAAGAGTTTTTTTTAAAAAAATCTCAAGTGTTTATATACGTTTTTAAACTTCTAAACTCCTGGTGTGTTTTTAGAGGATTCGGTGCTTGCGTTTTTTGACTTTTTAACCCTTGCCTTTTGGAAATGGTCTTTTAATTTTTTTTTTAAATACGACTTTTAGAATCATAGTGTGTTTTAATGATTTTGTGATTATGTGTTTTCGTTTTTAACTATATATGCGTTTATAAAATTTTTATGATTTTTTGTATTCTCTGTGTTCAACTTTTTATTTTCTAGCGCATTTTTTTATTTACTCGTTGCGGCTTTTGTTCTTTATGTGTTTGTTGTTTATAGCACTCTGCAAATATAGTTTTCTTTGTAGTGACCTTTTCTTTAAATAAATAAAAATTTCTCGGAATCTGAACAAAGGCCAGCCCCAATTAGTTCTGATTCCCCGGGCTATATTGTAAATATACTGACAATAGTTTATTCTAACCGTGAAGAGTGGTTATACTTTGGCTTACCAACATTTAGAATATACTTTGTAGAATTCATAATAGGAAATTGAATTTATATTATTTTACTGTCAGTATTGAATCTCTTTGCCGTGTATCACATGAACGTGTATTGATACCATTTGCTGTTCTTTGGAGTAAAATTTGTTTAGGAATAAGAAGTCCAAACTTATGCATAGTAATTCATGCACTCACTAACTTAAACAACAAACCTAGTACACAGCATGATGTATTTTAAAAATAAAAATTTCAATGAAGATACAAACACTTAGTTGAGTGATTAATTGTTTTGTCAGATATAATAAGATCCTTCAATATTAGAATTGAAGGGAGAACTTGAATTTGCCCTTTTTTATGAGACTGTATTTGTCTAGAAGCTTGAAAAAAAATCCTTCCAATCTGGAATACTATAGACGGAAATTAGCAGCTTTTTTTGTGGCCGATGGATACTTTGTTAAATTTCAACTCATTCCCATTCTCTGCATTTATTGGTTAATTTGGACGTAAGGAAGAAATTGATATCCAGCACACCTAATAACATTAAAATAACTGTTTGCGTACAGCTGAATTAAAGTAAAAACAAAGCCTTTGAGCTTACTTATGGAACATAGATCATGGGGATGAGGAATTTTATGATTGTTAAAGTTTCATGTTTTTATCTGGTGACTGGATTTCAAGGCGTTGATAAGGTAGCTGCTGATACCAACAATTTAGCTTGGCAGTGACGATGGAGTAAATGGTGCCTCAGTCATCGATATTCCAGTTACCGACTCCTCCACTGAAGCTTGGTGTGGTATCTCTTTGGGTGGACACACAGACCTCTATGGACCTCTTTCCATATAGAGGCAAGACAAAAAAATCGATCATAATAGCTTTGAGTTTATATCAATTGCGGGAATTTTATCATATAAAAAGATGCAACAATTGCCAGGCCTTCGGCCATACAACTAAAGATTGTCTTCAGATCAACCCAACCTGCGGCAATTGCGCTGAATTCCGTCACTTCCAGCTGTAGTAACTGTTGTCAGCTCTTCTGTATTAACTGCTTCAAACACAATAGCTTTTTCGGCTCTACTTTCCCCACGTCTCATGCTACTAGTGATATTCAATGCCCCTGCTATGCAGGGGAAGTGGATCTTTACAGAAAAACTCGGGACTACGACTAACTTCAAATTAAGCTCCAAAAATAACGAGTGTCTAAAATAAATTTCTTAGTAAACCAATACATCGCAAAACAAATGTGAATTAAACATTAAAGTCCTTGCATTTGTGCCAAATGTCATTAACTTTGGCATTTTTATCTTCATTTTCATATATTTTGTTAACAGACAAAAATTAATTCTTTTAATTCTTTGCATTAATGTGTTAGTTTTCTTTGGCACTATATATATCTTTTGTTAAAACTTTCATTAATGTAACAAGTCACATCTTTTCAACTTGCATGTGCATATATACTTTCTATTCATTTGAATCCAAGTTCCAATAAATCACTTTAATATTCTTAAATAATGAATAATTTTCGACTCACTTGGGACCTTTTAAATAAACATTTATACGGTAATACCTGCCATTAACAGACCAGCTCTTTTTTGGGGGGGGGCTGCGACTGTGAAACCTGATGTTGTTAATTTTGAAGAATTAGTGCAATCAAATATTCTGCCAACTTCTACGACCTTATTCCCTGTGAAGGCTGTATTGGTAAAACCTGATTCTGTAATAATTTTTTTTTAAAACTCCTATTTCTTTCCTTCATATTTTATTTCATATTAGAACCTGATTGTTTTAAATCAATTCGTCAACGGCCAATGGTTTGTGAAAGGCCGCGTCTGTAAATACATTCTTGTAAATTTCATTTCAAGAAACTATGTAATTTTTTTTAAAGAATCAATTAAGATTCTCTACACACACATACAAACTGCAAACCGGAGATATTTATCTCTGGAATTAGGGGTGTGCCGCAGTGTAAAGTAAAGGTAGGCATAAGGGCATAACATAACCATCCTTCCTTGATGCAATAGGACAGCGGTTCCCAACCCTTATTTCCTCCCACACCCCTTGATTAGTCTTTTAATTTCTGAGAACCCCTGTGAAGTCTTGAAAAGCAACAACCAAATTTCTCACGAGAAAGTTGGACTAGACTTCCCAGATATCTAGCTGGAAGCGATCGGAAAAAGGGAGCCGGCTCGTTAAAAACCTTCCCTGATTACATCATCCGAAAGTGCTTGTTGAAACGCCGTGCCGACTCGTGACCTCGGGGGAACACCCAAGTTGTCAGGACCAAAGCATTACGTTGTGGTGAACACCGAATAGCGACACGGGATCCAGGACAGAGATTGGTCATTGAGGAAACTGTCTCCTCCCCGACAAATCAGAAAAAACTGAACTTTCAACCACGCCTCAGAGGGCAGGGTCAAAGGTGCTTTTTAAACTGGAACTCTGGAGGAATCAGGGAGATGATCAAGAGATCGGTTAGAGATCGTTTGGAGAATCGAGATTAAAAATTCTCGTGATCGAGAATTTTGGAAGGCAGCTCTCAGGCTGAGAAGCTGTTGGATCGGGCCTTGTCCCGGGAACCGAAGCCAACCTTTGGCTGATTAAAGCTCGTCGAGAGCTAGAAATCATTTTTAGGAATTCTTCTCGAAGTGAACGTGCCCTACGTCACTGCAAATTACCTTCTTGGTATTCGGTATAACTCGTTAGTGGTTATACGTCAATATTTGAGCGGTGTGATCCCTCAAATCATTATTCCGGCCACCGGACTTGTACTCGCCTTCAGTAGAACTTTCCAATTTACCTACGAGTGAATTCATAACCAATCTGCGATTGAATCCAGATTTAACTTTGACTTGTTTACGCTATCTCGTCCTGAGTTAAGCAGAATTGATTTATGTGGATGTTAATTTCTACATTCTTGTATATAAACTATTAATCAAGAATCTTTAATTAAAAATTAATATCCTAATATTGCTGTGTCTGGTGAAATCTTTCATAGCTTAGTATCACTGAGCTAAGACCCTACATCCCCTACTGTCATCTCTCCTCCCTCTCCGACCAATTCTTACAACAAAGAAGTTATTATCTATAATGTTAAGGGGTTAGATTAGCTTAAGGTATCGTATCCGACTGGTTTAAAATCGTCTTTTTTGATGAAATTATGAAAACAAATTTTATGACTTAATTTTGTAGCCTGTTTAATAAGCTTTCTAAAACTGTCTTACTTTTTACTCTACGTGAATTACAAATGGAATTACAGTTGTTTTATTACCGAACTGTAAGCATTATTTTTATGTTGCACGAAAACTTTAAATGTGTTTTCTGAGAAATGATATTTTTGAGGAAAACTGTCGACCGTAACAATGATTTTTCAAGTTATTCAAGTATTGATATGAAATTTTCCGAGATTGTTTTCTGTAATATGCTTGATGTTTTCCTCTAAAAACTAAGGTCAATTTTAAAATCAAGTATTATTTTTAAGTGCTTAAATATAAACGAAAAGCATTTTTTTATGAAAAATTACCAGTTTAGTGACTATGTTCAGCTATATCTCAAAACTATTTTGAAGTACCAGAAATATTTTAGAGCATAACACAGATAACCGTCATAAAAATGTACTCCTACAAGGATTTATGTATATTTAGAATATGATTTTGTCTATGGCTGTTAGCGTAAGGCAAATATTTTAGTCCTTTTTCTTCAAATTTCTCAGTTTTTTTTAAAAAATATTATTTTGAAAGCCTAATTTTACAATATTTTCATAGTTTTAAAACATATGCAGTTGAAAGATAACATTAAAAAATATATATATAAGTTATTTTCCAAAAAAATGTCTCCGAATACTGTCGGATACCTTAAGATTTTCAAACGACTCGAATTAACTTTGTAATACAGGGTTAGCCTAAATGATTCATCGGGTTTCAAAACACTGTGTATTGAGAAGTATACGACATACAAAGACGGGTGATACATGACAAGACACATACACTCCCCAAGTTTCGAAGTCCATGGGGCTCCACCTCACTGGAGCACAATTGTCCGCGACTTTCTCAAGAGAACTGCCACATCGCTGGATAGGGCGCGCTGGTCTGGTGATTTTCCTCTGTTGCCATGGCCCTCCAGGTCGCCAGATCCCACGCCATGTGATTTCTTCGCGTGGGGTTATGCAAAGGACAAAGTTTATGCACCCCCAATGCCAACAACGCTGCAAGCATTCCAGGAACGCATCACTGCTGCTGTGACAGACATTGACGGAAACATACTATTGAACGTCTGGACGGTACTGGACTACCGTTGGGATGTGTGTCGGGTGACCAAGGACGGACACATTGAACATTTGTAGTATGTACCAGAAACTTGGGGAGTGTATGTATCTTTTCATGTATTACCCGCCTTTGTACATCGTATACTTGTAAATAAACAATCCTTTGAAAACAGATGAATCATTTAGGCTAACCCTGTGCTTGGGGGATTTATTTTTGATTTTACATTTGATTCCACTTTTATTAATTCCGTCTCTTAAAAAAAAATCCCTTTTCGGCAAGCTTGAAGGCAAAGGTAGATTCCTTTACGTTAATGTTTCAAAAGTCATGAAATATTACATATTGATCAATACAGACATAGTCAATGACTTTATTGTTTCTACACATTGCAATATTTACTCTGTGATTCTGTTTTCGTGACATTTAATTTTTTACTATACCAAGGTTTTATCATTCCATTTTTCATTCCAAAAAGTTATGATAGATTTATCGGTCAGTACATGGTCATTTTTTTTTATATCTCAACACATAATCATTCAACAGGTAGGAGTCATAAAGAAATAAACATCTCAGCAGTGCAAATATCTCCAAGATAACATTAAGCTAGCCTATCTGAAACAATAACAAGAAATTGACTCTTGACACGAATGAAAAAAACTCTAGATTTAAAAATTGATTTATTTAATCTAGGTTACGATATAATTGTGCGAACATTACTTTGTCATATGGTAAAATCACATGACATGAAACACTTAAATACTACTAAAATGTGCTCATTTAGAGAACTCCCTGGTTACAGAGATAATGGTCACTAAATTCTTAACATGTAAGAGAATAAAAATTATTAAACATTGTAAGTGGCAAATTTAATACGTGTATTTAAAGCATAGGATATGAATGCAGCCAATTTCAACAGTAAATTTAAATCTCCATCGACGGTTAAAACCAAATGATCAAGCAGAAAATCCCAAAACAATTTTAAAGTTAAAGGGGATATTTTTCAATATCAAAAAGGATAACGGGAACTCTTATTTACATATCTATCGTTTTTGGCTATTTTATATTGATTTTATTAAACAAATCATGGTCCCACCATGTTTAATTAAATATCAAATTAACTAATTATCAAATTAACTGTTTGATTAATTAAAATTAACTATTTACTAAATTACAGTTAAATAATTAATTGTTACAAAATCTTCAATAAAACATTTTTTATGGCTCATACTATTTGCCAGCAATCTTTAACTTATAATTATCTAATAATTATCTCTGTATGTATGTTCCACATCTTTTACTAAACTACTGGACTGATTTCAATCAAACTTTGCAAACTTTTTATTTAAGAAAGGAGAAAGGTCACCTTAAACTTTTCAAAGCCTAGAAGTTGCTTAAAATTTTACTTAATTAAAAATTAAGCAAGGCTTTTTTTTCCATGATATCTTTCATTTCCATAAATTTGTTTATCTCATTTCAATATTTTTTCAAAATTAATTTTAAACTGAATTCGTAACAATATTCTTGTTAAAGAACAACAATAATACGAAAAACTTTTCCAGAAGGAAGAATGCTAAAAGAAAATTTTAACTGTAGACGATTAACAATTTATATCGGGACCAACTATTGATTTATTTTCGTGCTTTAAATTAATGAATAATGAACTAGTTAATTTATTTGTTTCAAAATATTCATTAAAACCTTTCTTTTACTTTAGTAATTGTTAACAAAATTTGAAGTACCTATATAACAAATAATAATGTATGGAGGAAACGGCTATTTTTAAAAATCGTCTGTTTCAATTGATATTCTCATTTTAATGAAAAACGTTTCAGATCATAAAAGGAATTCGTGTATTATAATATTTATACACAATAGTAATTTTTACATTATAAATATTAAACATGAAAACATTTTAATCCGGAACAAAGCCAGGTATATCAACTAGTTCACCTTATGAAAAGCAGAAGTGAATGAGGCTGATGGGAACTAATAACTTCTAGTTAATTCTTGCTGTCAAAAAACTTTCAATATAAAAGTAGTTTGTTATGATAAGGTGATAATTCTCCTAATTGAAATTTTCTTTCTATCTTCTATCGTAACGGAGCTATGGGGAAAAGAAAAATTGGAGGTAATTGAACATCGCTTTTCAGCTCATAACTTCTAAGCAATTGTAGCTGTCGAAAAACTTTTAATATAAAAGTTGTTCGTTATGATTATGTGATAATTCCCCTAATTGAAAGTTTCTTTCTATCTTCAATCGTAACAGAGTAATGGAGAAATGATAAATTGGGGGGGGGGGGAACTGATAACCATTTTTTTGTTTTGGTTAACCGGTTTTTTCGGTTATTTCTTTGTACCGGTTATTTTTTTTTATATCCAATAATCGGGTGAAAAAAACGGATCGGAAGATAGGCTCGATTTTAGGTTCGATTAGACTAAAATTTACCAAGTTATGAAGCTTTGAATTTCATCTTATCAACGACAACCTCTTCCTCGAGGCGTCTGTTGGTTGGGGGATTACTGAAAGAGTCTTTATGAACAGATAAATATTGGCCAATGGATTGATTTCCTGTGAAAACAATATTAATAAAAATTTTATCTACAAACGGCGTTTGTTTTTTATAAAAGAAAAACGAAAACCAATTATTTCAAAAACAGGTTGTATTGAGCAGTTATAACCGCCAGGTTAAACCGGAGGTGAAAAAAAACCTGAATAACCTAAAACTGGTAATTTTTGAAATAACCGCCATCCTTAGTAAACCAAGTCCATATTTTGCCAATTTTGCAATAACACTGCCATTTTAGTGTGAATATGTTACATCTTCTGTGTAGTAATGATTCAAGTTCATAATTCAATTTGCGTCCAACAGGCAGTAAGAACAATTACGAGTCCTCTGTTATTTTAAATGCAGCTAATCAGATGCGAGATGCATATTTATGGATCCTACATAGTAGGTAATGAGGCTGCTTCTCATTGGCTCTCAGCGTCACGTGACTTGGCTTGTTTGTTAATGATGTCGTAGCACCATGCTTAGCCTGGATTTTAATTATTATTTTGTCTTCTGCTATTGCATCATGGAGAAATTAAAACTATCTTCTGATTATAATTATTTGGATGTTTTTCAAGAAAATGATTGAAAACATTTTTAGAATACAACGAATAAAGGACGAACCTTCAGCACTGGCAAAGTTTCACGGCGTCATTTAGAAGCAAGCCAAGTCACGTGACTCTAAGAGCCAATAAGAAGCGACCTCATTCCCTACTATGTAGGATCCGTAAATATGCGATTCGCATGTCTTTTCTCAGATATGAATCTCATGGACCTGCTTCACTTTAACTCTGAACTCTCAAAATACCATTAAAAATTTGTTTCTCAAAGAATAGATAATTTTTGTACTACCTAGAGGAACTTATTTTATTAACTGTATATATCATATGCCTTCTGAGCTTTGAAGCATCATGCTATATCGCTTATCTGTAAAATAAGTTTTCACATGCTCCTTTTATACAAATGAAATTGAACTATCATATGAAATTGTTTGGAACATTCCAATATTTCAAATCAATCATCTAACTAGATATATTGATATATATGTAATAATCTCACTTAATTTTATTTCAAATTCTAATATTATATATTTTAAAGTCTTAATGTATTCCAAAATCACTTTTCTTAAACTCCAGTTTCGTTCTATTTCCCGCGCTGGAGGGATATTAAATCTCTCGTTTTGACATATTTATTACTAAAAGAATATTTTAATCGTTTCCACGCGCACACAACCGATTTTATTGCCGCCATGCATTTCCCCTAAAACACTTACGTAATATACTAAAAATAGCTATTATTCCCTTCACTTTGATCACGTGTATATCTGTTAAATCTCTACCTGAGGTAATACAGGGATCTTTTGTCCTCTTTTGGCTTAAAACCTTAAACTAAGATGTACGTACATTCCGTCACTCTCCCATAATAAAATGAAATTTGGAATAACTCGGCCTGTTTTGTTATGTAACGACTACAACAACGAATACATTTCATATATATATCAAATATTTATATCTAACCCCTTGATTTTCAAAATGAATTGCTTCTTTTAAATCCAAAATCACAGAATACATTACAAGTTCAAAAACTAAATAATATTTGCCTAAATTCTGAATAATATCTAAAACATCTTTGCTTGGTATTTGATATTAACAAACACTGTTGCAAATGCTATTGAGTCATTTAACCTGCAAGATTAAAATCAGGCCAAATGTATAGAGAAACAGAAAGAAAAAAATGTAAAAGTTGCCAAAATATTCACCATTAAAAATCGGGAATGTTCATCTCACAAATTTTTGAATTTCAAAGAATTTGACTATTCTGTAGAATTTCTGAGAAAGTGACAAAATTTCATGAAATTCAATATGGATACACCAATATAAAAGAGCAAAAATTATAACGCTCCAAATTTATGTAGGGGAAGTGCTGTAAAACCAGGTACCTAAGGTTTGAAGGCCTATTGGAGCTAAACTTATTCGGCATAAAGCTTATCAAATTTTACTACAATATTCATTATTTATTCAGAGTACAATATACCATTAAGGAAAAGTAATAGTTTTACTACTTTTTTTACTAATGATTTTTTTTCTAATGATGTAGAATAAGTCAAACCACCTGGTTAACTCTATGGGGAATTAGGGAAAACTAGATTTTCAGTAGAAAAGTAGCATAAAATTTTATTTTATGTGACAATTTAATAATAAAACATTTTTTTAAGATTTAGCAATAGTTATAATAGTTGACAATTTAAGAAAAAGACGGTTTTTTTAAAAATTTAACAATAATTACAATATTTGATAATTTAAGAATAGAGACAATTTTTTAAGATAATAGTTACTGTAGTTGACAATTTAAGAATAAAGACAATAAATTTAAAAATATTTCCAAAATTCATATCTAAATTAGTGATAAAAGCTGTAGGTAATGTCACTAGTGCATTGAAACACTGCTGGTTTGGAAATTACAATAGTTCAGAATAGCGACAAAATGAAATGTAAGAATCTAACAAATGCTGTACAAAACAAGAAATTGGAAAAACGTAATAGACTTACTGGGTTCTCCTACTATTTCAATTATCCAAAAGCATAAGAAGAAAAATAATCCAATCCAAAAGAAGAAAAATGTATTCATCTCGTAATTCTTTCTTCTTTAAAATTCAAGCTAACTAAGAGATAAACTCAGTCGAAATGACAATGCATTAAACAAAACCAAACGATTGCAAAGACTTCAAGCAAAAGATATTGAATTTTCATGCACTTTAAGTTTTATATGAGAAAAAAATAATGAAAATCGTTTATTTGCAAGCGAGGAAATAATGGAATAAATAAATTTCAATTCTTTTTAAAATTTTGACTAAAATAATTCTTTGTATTGTTTCACAAAAAAAGAAAATATTGGAAATCAGAATAAATTGGAAATGTTTTCCATCAGATCATTTGACTCAAAGGTCAAATAGGAATGGCCCCCACAAACTACCAACTATCTCACAATCAAAGAAAATCCTTTTGGGTCGGGTATCCGTAGTTTCCCCTAGTCCTGGTTTTACCCCACTAGAAGTACCAGTTTTACCCCGAGTGCAGAAGTTATAAAAAACGACACAGAACCTCGCAATTGTTTTACTAAATCTTTATTGTTTGATAGGATATAAATCCTTAGTAAACATATAATAAGCCTGACTAAATATAGATTTTATAATTGCAACTAGAAAAATAATCCGTCATGGTATGATGGTGCAAATTGTCTCTTCATTCGAGAGATTTCCCGTTTAAATAGATATATATATATATGCGAGAGAAATGCTTAATATTGATTGAAAACAAATAAAATAAACATATGTTTTATGACAGGAAATATATATTTTTTATTTACATATTTTTTTATTCAGAAAACCTCTTAGTCTAAAAAAAATCTAGTAGGTATAATCTAGATAGATAGAAAATCTAGTTTCAAAACAAAGCACTTCTCTGCTTGTCAAACATTGCCAAAAACTCTTATCAAATTATATCATCACGATTGCTATAAATAATGAGATGCATCGTGGCATCCAAACTATATCACGCGCATGATATACCACTGACGTGATTTACTACTTTCTATTGAAAAACGGAAATTAATTTGAAATATATGATTAATATAATTTAAAATTCTCGGGAACTATTGATCATAGCGAGATATATTTTATATCAATCGATAGCGAAATTTATTTCACTATTTTAGAGCTATTAAATTTGAAATTAGAACAACAATTACTCTTTTAAATTTAAAATTACTGATATTTAGGTTCTCTAACAATGAAATAATGCTGTTTAACGTCTCGCAGTGATATGGCTTGAGTTTTATTGTTGGCGACATCAGCATGTTACCGAGAGATCTGGGCTATTATATTAGTAATGATTAATAAGTAGGGGTAGTTTAAAAAGAAATGAACATTGGAGAGTTGACGTCATAAAACAAATAAACCTTCACAGACGAAGTGAATTCAACAACATGGCAAGTGAGACCATTCTTTTTTCTTCACTAGTAGAATATAATTCAGAATTTGTCCACTAGAAAGGAGAATTAATAACTCCAAAATCAAGGTACTCGGTTTTACCCCACTCTCGCCTACATACTCATGATCATCAATTGACACATTTTCTGCACGATGTTGTAGTAAAGGAATGTCCAAAACATGATATAATATTGGATATAAAAAGATTTTAATATGAAGGGATGGACCCCTTTCACAGTAAAACGTAATACAGGAAATGTGGCAATTGATGAAATAATGTGAATATGTACTGTAACTTAATGTGTACCTTATCTGCCAAAATTTCTAAACAGAGGTGGCTTTCAATATTAAATATCTTTTGAATTCCTTTTGTGTGTGTGTGTTTAAAACATATATTCAAAAATTCTGTTCAAATTGTTTCCCCTCCTACAAAATTCAAATCCATTGCTCCAATATCAATTTGAAACTTAAAAAAACAAACTAACATGAATCCTTATAAAAAATGATTTTTATTCTCAATAATTCAGCAAAATGACAGACAAAACTCAATATTTCTAAATCTATATCTTGATTATATAAACACATAATGACACAGATATTCCAAAATGCACAAATACATAATACATTACAATTCACAAATCAAGATAAAACATTTAAACATCGCAGTCTTTATATTTGGTTCAAAAGATCACAAAAATACATAAAGTATGATTGTTAGAAAAAACAACCACAATGAAGAGATACAGATAATTCGTTAAAACTATTATCTGAATGATAATTCCTTGATCAATTTTACAACAAACATACTTTTAATCTAAGATATTTTTATAACAGCAAAATAATCTTGACTAGTTTTAAAGAACACTTTCTAAGATTTTTAACTGTTTAAAAAAGAGAGTAGCCAGAATATTCTTATTTTCAAATAATAAAATTTTCATTTGTGGAGCATATAACGTCAACAAATGTTTCATTATTTACTTACTTTTAATGTAATTTACAAATTCTTTGATATTATATCAGTCACAACTTAAGCTAAAATAAATGTAAAAAAATTAACTAACTTATAAATAACATAAAAATAACCTAATCTACAAATGGATAATTCACAGATGAGGTTCAAATTTCGATAGCTATCTTATAACCCTTTCAAGAACGATTTTTTAAAAATTGCATGGATTTGAATGCATTTAGTTGTCCTGTCAGTCTTGAAAGGGTTAATATACCTTGATGATTATTGTCAGTTACTGTACGGTGAATAATTAGGATAGATAAAGCACATTTTGTTACATGAAAGAATTTCATTTTTATAAGGGTTACACATATATTGGATAATTAATGAATAAGGCAAAAAAAATTCATTGCTAATGAGAAGAATTTTAAAAGACAGAATAAGATTTGTAGACTTCTGAAATGCTTGAGTGTTATTTATATCCAATGAACAATCAATTACTAAATTACTGAGTATGGCATGATTTATATTTACTTTGCAAAGCTGCTGAACTAATTTTGCCTCTGTCAAAATTGATTAAATCAGTCTTTAAGCAATATTTTTCACCACTTAAAAGCCTTAAACACTGCCCCATTTTTTCTCTCTCTTTAAAACAGAGGCAGATGCATAATCATTTACCGTATTACTAAACATTCACAGATAAATACTGTTTGTCATATCAAGAAATTTGCAGTTCACAAAATCAAGAAGTTCATTTTCACATTTCCTTGAATGATAATCAATTCTGATGCTTAAATTCTATTATATGTTTCAAATTTATATATACATTCAATATTTAATCATCTGGCCTTTCTTCGAGGACTAAACAATTGTATAGTTTGCTCATGAATGAATTTTAAAATACGACTTCATTCGATCTCGGTGAATTATCAACTAGTTTCTAAAGAAATTGCAATAAAATGGAGAATGAAGCTAGCTAATTACACTGATGATTCAATTTTTAAATCTGAGGATTTATTTAGCTTAAGGAACAAAGAACATGCATCGGGATAATACAGTACATATGATGCTGAAATTAATGAATGATATGGAAAAACAACAATTAACATTCAGCAGATGTATAAAACCTTTCCAAATGAATTATGTGTAAGACACCAATGCATTATATACATTTAGTTAGATTAAAGAATGAATAAAACTTCCGAGATTCACATGTGGCATATCAATGTAAATGACAACATTCATATAGAACTTAATACACACACTTCTACAACAAAAAACATACATTTTTGGCACATACAAAACTAACAGTGTCTATAGCGAAATACACCAAAATGGCAAAATGAGATCTCAGCACTGCACCTGTAAAGAACAAAAATTCTTAAAAATACACAACATGGAACACATGCATACATGGATATACAATAAAACAAAAATTAAGAATTATGGGAAAGACAATTAAATACATTCAATGGGGAACTTCAGCATTTTTTTTTTTCATTTTTCTAATCGGTTGAAAATGCTTCAAAATGAACAGTAACATTAAAAAAATTTTCTAGGCAGGTTTTTTTTTAAATATTTGCAATCAAAGTTCTCTCAGATGATGCGGGAAAAATTATCCATTTTGGCGCGAAGCGGGTCAGACGTTGCATGTTCCCAAGCAGGGGAGAGCTCCCATTCGTTGGCTACACAGATTTTACTTTTTTTTTCTATATTTTCTGACTGTTACATCAGATAAAGTAATGTCAGAATGATAGAAGTATTGTATTGTTCCTAAATGTGTTAATACAACTATAACGGCACCCGATAAGTAATTTACCTATATTATATCTATTAAAATTGTGTATCATGAAGCACAGTAAAAAACAGCCTTGAACTCGATATCCATTTTATTTTGAATAAGTATAAAGCGAGATTTTAATTATCAATTTTAAAGCAAATAGTTACATTTAATTAGTTTTTTTCCTTCCATTTGATTACATGGAATTTATATTTTAACCATTTGAGGGGCGGTGGCACAGAGGCTGTCCCAACTTCTTTAAGATTTTCAAAAAAAACTTGCTCTTGTTATACATCTGCTTATATTATTTCCGTGGATATTCAAATGTTTCTTATATATATTTTTTAAAATTACAGTACCATTCAAAATTAATTAGAATATCTTAAATATAAGTTTAAATTCATGACTTTTTCAAAGATGAAAATCGTTTGCATTTGTAGTGCAAGAAAATAATTCACAGAATTTTTGATACAAAATAAATAATTTAGATTCAATGAGTCTATTCAAATCAAAATCAGTCTTCAAAAAGTCAATTTACTTAGCAATTATTACAATTGAAAAAAGGTAGATACATTTATCTCAGTGCACATCTAGGGTTTGTCAATTTGTACATGGTAGCCCTTAAATTCCTAGATTAGACGCATTCGGTCGTGTTTGAATATTATTATAAATTTATATAGGTTTCTTTATATAAGTTATTTTTATATTAATTACTATTTACTAATGTCTTAAAATTAACACTTGTATGAAGGAAATAATTTATATTCTTCATAGCAGAGTAATATAAAACTACATAAAATAAAATTAATTTTTCAAAGGCGCACGTGCATTAAAAAAAAAATGCTGTACTTGAATTTATTTTGAGCGGAACTTCTGAAATAAGTATATTCCTTTTTCGGTGTGTGTGTAGACATGCAAAATTTCATAGACCATGCAAAAGCAGGTTCTTAGTTTTTCACTCTTTCTTGTGCAACAGAAATCAGTCTTCTTGGAATGTCCGATGGCCCTCATTCACTTTATTGCTGTCCGATGCTTTTGAAAACCTACCAGTTTTCCCTAAGGCAAAGTCTATTGTGGTATAGTATACAGCTTTGCTCCAGTTACTGAATGCATTTGAGGGAAGGTACAAACAGCTTTTCTATGAGATAATTTACGAGCCAGCATTTTGTGTCCGGTTTCTTTGTCATCATTGTAGAATCAATCCTTGGCAAATTACCTGATTTACCTTGTACAAAGCCAATATCCATTATGAAATTAAATGTTGAATAGTAGAAAAAACAAAACTTCACTTCTAAAATGCAAGCTAGTACAAACGCATTGAATCAAAACATGGTACAAAAGTAGTGAAAGAGAAGTATGTGAAGGAAGGCACATGTGACGTCAAAATCTACTCGGCCAATAAGAGTGCATTTTGAATTGCATCATAATTCCTGCTGTTTCAGTGAATCTTTTGCCCTCAATATTTAAATAAATTTTTATGTACACTCGAATGTTTGAAATTACAATGATTTTTTCTATAAATACGGATTGTTTTCATGAATTTTTAAAATAAATGCTGAAGTTCTCCATTACTAACACTTTGGCTGTGTCACAAAAAAAAAGGGAAGTTTCTATAACTTGTATGCACAAGTATGTACAATAGCCTGACAGAAGATAATACTTTACACCATCAAAAACACCATTTTTATTTTAATTAAAATATGCCATGTATGCCAACAACTGAAAATTAATTTATCTCACACTACCCTCATATTTCCACAGCCAAATAAGTGGATAATTTTTTATAAGAAGAAAATTCATTTCCAATTTCAAATTCAATGTTAGTAAATTGATAATCTTATAATTTAAAATTCGTCCATCTTCTAAACTTATAAAAAGCAATGTTTGTGTGTGTGCGTGTGTGCAATGTCCAGACGAATCTATCGCGCTTACAGCCTTGAAATTTGGCACACAGGTAGTCTTAATGGTGACTCAATGCACCTCGAAGCCAGAATTTTAAAATTTAATCTAGAAATTTTTTTATTTAAAGTTTTGTGTTAATTTGGATGATTTTTCGAACTAATTTCTCAATAGCATGGTTTCGGATAATTTTACGAAAAAAAAAAAATACATACACTATCAGAAAGAGCAAATGATTTTCGTTCTAATGAAGTTTGTTTTGAATTTCCAACGTAATTTACTGAATTTTGAAAAATTTTTAAACAACAGTCACTTTTCCTTTATATTTTTAACATTAACTTTTTATTTTCTCACATCTGATATTCTAATAACGCTATCATTTTCAATTTTCTTGAGGTAACAGCCGGAATATTTATCCCTGTTTTCAAACAAGAACAATCAAAATATCTTTTTTTTTTTTACAATTTTTTTTTATTGATAAGTTCAAACATTTTCTCCCGCAGACTGAATAGGAGCTTTCGATCCAAGGTTATTTTCAGTTCCCAGCATGCACTTCTACAATCCGACCGGACGTCACCTTCCTCACGGCAGATGACGTCATTACTTTGGTGTCTTAATGTACTCGGTACTGTTTCCCTACAGTTTTTTAAATGTCATTATCAAGAGGAAAAAGAAGCGGGCAAACTCAATAATACATACTTTTCTGTTTTGATTTTGTTTCCAAAACTTTAATTTTTTAAATTGTCTGTAGGCGTTTTTCATATTTTGTTTAAGCCATGATGCCATTGTCAGGAGGAAAAAGAAGTGGGAGAAATCAATAATATATATTTTTATGTTTTGATTTCGTTTTCATAACTGTCATTTGTGTAATGTATGTGGACTTTATTTTTCATTTTATTGAAGTAATGACACCATAGGCAAAGCCGTGCGGGTGGTGTGTACTATATAAAATACCTTCCATCATTAAATATGAATACAAAAATTTCAATGTACAAACTGAAATGCTTACTTACTTTTACTTATACACTTAAATAAATGCTTTATGCTTTAATGTTTTCTTACTTAATCATCCAGTTTCCTCTTTGGTTTCTTGGGATTTCTCGACCGACTCTTGGCTTTGCACAGTGGACAAATGGGAGCATTACGGTGAATTTGTTGATGACATGACAAACAACTCTGAAAATAAAGTAACAAGATTCAGAACTACTCCAGTTTTTGAATTAAAAGTAACAATAAACTAGTCCTTTATTTTATTGACATTTAAGAGTAAGAAATCTTGAATGAAGAATGTTGGTTCAATTTTTGTACATTTATCAATTATTCAGCCAGTAATGTTATAATTAAAGTGACTCTGAGTTTTGGAGTAGAGTGATATTAACTAATGACTGCGAGTTGAACATATATGGGAATAATGCAAGAACTAAAGTGTGGAAAAAGCAGAATGAAGATCTTGAAATGAAAAACATGGAACCCACTGGAAAACATGGAGGGGGTTCTATCTTGGCTTGGGAAAGCATAGCTGCCAAAAGTTTTGGAAAAGTACACTTTATAAGCACGACATTGGATAAGTACGTATTTCAACAAGATCAGATCCAAAAGCATATTTCAGGTCATATTTAAGGGAAAGTCTTTTATATCACGTTAAAAATCAATTCTAAAAACAACCACATTCCTAAGATCTCAACCCAATTAAACATCTGTGAGATGAACTAAAAAAGGAGATTTTTCAAAAGAATTTTCTAGTACAACAGAGTTGCAAGACGTTCTATGGGCAGAAAATTACTATGAATGAGACAAAAAAACATACAAACTCCATGCCAGCAAAGCCATCTTAAGTAATGGACGACCAACCCACTATCAAAATTTGCAATTTATTTTCAGAATACAAACCATACGTAGACTTTTGTTGAAAGCATAACAATGAAGCATTCATTTTCCTTGTATTTCGTGAATGCAGCTAAAGCTTGTATAAATTTTTGTACTACATATAATGTTTAATTGTTATGCATCAAATAATTATATTTGACAAACGGACTGATTTGTAATGTTCAGCCACATATACCCTTCTGTGGTTATACAGCATATCCAAAAAGGTTTTCACAAGAACAAATACTGCATACTACTTGCCATCGTATCTGTCCTGTTGTGCATGACTTGTAACATCATTACAGGGGTCGATACAGGTTTTTTTTAAGGGCCCATTTTTGTGAAAAAAATTATATATTTGTGAAAAAACTTTGTTTTGCCTTGTAAAACCTTATATTTTAGCAGCCAAATTTTATATTTTACATTTAATATCAAAAGTGTTTCATTGAACCAAATATATGCAGTAATTTGATATAATACTGAAAAAAAAATACTCGTATATATATTTTGTGCAATGCCTCATTCAAAAACTTTTAAAAAAGAAGACAGATTAAAAAAAAAAAAAAATAGTGGTTTATTGTTAAAAGTATGTTGAAACATTGGAACTTTGTCAACAAAACACTTAATTATGCAGAAATGCATCTTCACTTCTAAAATCGATTTGATATAGAAAAGTAAGGATACCTAATACTGGGCAAATTTTTGAGAATCGTTGTTTGGCCATGGAAAAATTTTAAAAAGGGATCACTTTTATAAAATGAAATTTTGTAAAAGAGCCGTTTTTACGAATTTGAATTTTGTGAATTTTAGTTTTGTGAAGGGTGCATTTTTATGAATTTGAATTTTGTGAAGGGGCCTCAAAACGGTCCCAATTTCCGCCTGATCGACCCATGCATTATTTGTACTTTTGTATTTGATTAAACCTGTGTAGTACACTTTATTTGGCATATCTTTTACTTAATTGATGAAAAAAAGGAAAAAGTCCCCTGTTGCATTCACCCTTTGCATATCTGACCTCATGCTCTATTGCAAAAATTGACTTATTTCTGTATGCCTGGCAATACGACCCTTAACCCCTTCAGGACGGGCGTGTCATATGTGCATCACCTACGAATGTCTCTCACATTCAAGCGTACCACCTGTGCATCGATGGAGAGTGTTGATGGTCGCGGCTCCATCCCAAGGGAACATCTTTCACAAAGGTCCATCATTCCGAAAGGGTTAAAGCTTGTAAAGGAATTCTGGGACACCCTGTACATATAATTACTATTGAGTCAAACTAGTTGTATATATTTTTGAACTACCTTCATGGGAGGTGGCTGTTGCCGGAATGCTGCTGGTTGAGGGCGATCTTGCAGGGGTTTGCTTCTCCCAGCCTGCATCTGCTGGCTGGAAGCACCGGCTGACAAGGAAGAGGGGAGAGCCTGTTCTGGAATCTCATTCTGCCATTCTGTCTTCTGTTTCTCAAAAAATCTGCAAAATACAACAATGGGAGTTACTTTTAAAAAATGCAAAGATTATAAAGAAAATTTCAAAGTCAAGGGAAAGGCCATCTTAAAATAAAATATACTTCACATTTAAACAACATTGAAGATTTAGAGCTATTCTTTTGTGTAATAAAATACCTAAATTTGCTTATGATTAAAATAATACTATCCAGTCATCGAAGTTTTAGATGAGCGATGATAGAGAAAGAAAAAAAACAGGTTTCAATTTGAGAAGAAAAAGGTATTTCATTTGACAATGCTGTACCTACAATAATCATGCTATGCCTGAATTTCTTTAAATAAAGCATTTGTACAGAAAATCAGTTTTTATAGGCAAGGAAATGAATAATGCAATTTAGGCATTTAAAAAGACAAAGATAAACAGGAAAGTTTTGTCCATTAGGGAAACCAAAGAAAAGTCAATTCATTTCTTCATTGTACCTATAAAAGTATTGTAGAACTGTACACATTTTATTTTGAGCAATATATATATATAAGTTAATGCCTATAATATGAATCCATGCTCACTCATTACCAGCAATCCCTGTTATCCTGTCTTTTGATGAAATAGAACACTTTGGATTTAATTTTTATGAACATAAATATTAGTAGTACTCAAATATTTATCTCTTATAATATTCTGAACTAAAACAAAGAAAATTTTAAATTCCTACTCTGGCTTAAAATTTTCATCTTCTTCATGCAGTTCAGGCAATTTGGTAAGTCCTATTTCATGTCTCAGAGTATCGACAAGTTCCTTTAAAGGCTTGTAATCGTGGTGCAACGTCTTTGCATTTTCCAGGTGCTTGTTTCGGTCCTCCTCAGACTGTTTTATTACATTCTCCATCTATAGAAAAGCAAAGAAGATTGCACAACGTCAAATTTTAAAAAATACAGGATTTAAAAAATTCACTTTCACATGCACAATGCATTCAAGTAAAACTGACTTGCCCAGTAGTTATCAAAGGACTTAAAAGTTTTGATACATTCACAGAAATATGAGAAAGGTCAATGAAAGAACTATTTGTCCCAAATGTCTATCAAGTAATTTTTATAAATTTTGTCCAACCAACTTATACTGAAATTTGTATTATTTTTTTTGTATATTGTACTTGATTAAAATATTTAGTGAAATGCACTTGGGTAATTATTTAGTTCACTACAAAACACTAATATTTTACACTTTAGATTAAAATCACATTACTAATATAATAGCCCAGATCTGTCTCTCACCGATCTGGTAATGCTCTGACGTCACCAACAATAAAATTTGCGCCATAGCACTGGAAGACGTTAAACAGCATTGTTTCATTATTAGAGCACCTAAATTTCAGTAATTTTAAATTTAAAAAAGTAATTGTTGTTCTAATTTCAAATTTAATAGCTCTAAAACAGTGAAATAAAATTTGTCATCGATTAATATAAAATTTATCTTGCTATGATCAATAGTTCCCAAGAAATTTTAAATTATATTAATCATATATATGAAATTAATTTCTGTTTTTTAATAGAAAGTAAATCACATCAGTGGTATATCATGCACGTTATATAGTTTGGACGTCACGATGTATCTGATTATTTATTGCAATTGTGATGCTATAATTTGATAATATTTTTTGGCAACATTTGACAAGCAGAGAAGGGCTTTGTAAGAAGTGTAAATAATATGTAAAAAAAAAATCCTGTCATAAACATGTTTATTTTATTTGTTTTCAATCAATGTTAAACATTTCTCTTGCACATATATCTATTTAAACACATCAAATTTGACAGAAAATTTCTCGAATGAAGAGGCAATTTGCAACCATCATACCATGACGGGTGATTTTCTAGTTTACTTAGATTACTGAATTTTCAGAATTTGAAAGGTAATCAAACACATTCTGAGTATCAAGCATAACTCTTGAACAAATTTAAATAATTTAAGAAGAAAAAGATTTTTGTAAAATTATTAAATTGATTAATAAATAAGTATTCATTTAGTCAATTAAAAATATATATATATCAGGGAACTTTGAAGGTTTTTCATAACAAAATGCTATGTTTATTTATCAATTCCATGCTCAAGATTGAATGGAAATTTGATATATACATTTTGTGTTCACATAAATCATAAAAATATTTAAATCTGCAATAAATTGGTTAATAATTAATTTGGGGAACAAACTTCATATTTTAATGGATTATATTTGCTAACTAATTACCCACAATAATTGTAAAAACAGAAATAATTTTAAATAATAACAACTAGAATTTTTCTTACAATATTAATATCAGCATGAATCTGTCGCAGTTCTTCAACATGAGCCATTTTCTCCTGCAAGAGTAATTCCATCTCATGTCTATACTCAATCAGGCATTTTTCTTCTCCTTCAGTTGCTTCAATCTCTTGTCGGAGACGAGATTTCACTTTTTCCAAATGAATTGTACGACTCCTGCAGAAAAGTTTTCTTATATCAATAGAAAGAAAAATATTATAGCTTAAGTAAAAAGAAGAGAATAAAAATATAATTTCAAAAACTATTCTTTCAATGTAACACACACAAATAGTTAATATGCATATTGTGAAGAACTAACATAACCTCGATGAAAAATTTAATAATTAGTGTATTAAATTGTACAGGGATAACTAAACTTTCAAATTTTTAGAATTTGGAATCACTTTTAAACTAGAGCCAGCAAAACTCAAATTGATAATACAGTAAAATCTCTTGTAATTAGGTCCAATTAACTGGCAATATCAAACTAATGGCACTTAGGCATAAATTTAAAATTTAGGAGTACAAGATTTTAATATATATATACACAGTCAAACCCCGTTATAACGAACTCTCAACAGACCGACTCAGAAGTTCGTTTTAGCCGAGGTTCGCTCTATCCTTATTTGCAAAAAAATGCCCTAACATGCTAAGATACTCTTTCTACAATAAACTTTTTAATAACATAATATTTTCATTAGTAATTAGGGATAAACCAAGTATTAAATAATATACTCAATAATAAACAAACTAAACATTTACCTTTTTTTACTTATCTGCTAATTCACTACATTGAAAAAAGATGTTATTTTTGGTTGAAAAGTTTTCAATTTTAGATACAACTCGTCAATTTTTTATCCACTATTTTAAACAGGTCCACAACATGTTTGTCGATGTTTTCTGTGGCAAAAAAATGTTCAAAACGTTTTTGCATCTACAATTGAAAGCCATGGTTCGTCTTGTTCTTCCTCCAAATCTGAAGACGAATCTACAATAGAGTTGTTTTTTTCATTTACTAATGCCACAATATCTTCCTCACTCACTTCTCCAGATGTAATGACATCGTCGTCACAACATTTGAAATGTTCGATTTCATTTTGTGAAAAAGCATTCACTCCGTGCTTTTCTGCTCCGATAGAAAAAGCTTTAAGCTTGCCAACGTTAGCCATGAACACTGCAAAATTCATAGAATGATAAACTAAGCAATTAAACAAAAATGGCAGAGAAAACACGTGATTGCTCCTGCGTCGTCTGACCAGAAAGTCCCCCCTTCCCTGGTTGACACTTGGTCAAGTGTCCACCAGGTGGAGGAGAGGAGATAGAAATTGTAAAGAGCCTTGCCTGTTGTTCCTTTGTCCCATTTAGCAGTGATTAGCAGGTCAGCAGCGAACCTAACAAAGGTACAATAGGCGAGGAATGTGGTCTCTGAACCAGAGTATTTCAAGCAAAAGGAGTAACTCTTGTAGAAGTTGTGTCGACTTGAGTACAGTTAGTAAAGAATGTCCCTTTGGGCAAGTGAAAAGTTTGAAGTTTTAGAAATTTTCAGTTCGCTATAACCGAGTCTCTAGCGTTTGTTGTTCGTTGTAAACGTATGAAAATACATTATTAACATAGGGCTTCAGTTGGGACCATGTGAAAGGTTCGCTGTAACTGAGGGTTTGTTATATCGCGGTTTGACTGTGTATATATATATATATTGGGTGTCCCAAAAGGTCACTTACAAATTTGAAGGGTAGGTCAATAATACAGAAACAAGCCATTTTTACAATAGAACATGGAATAGCAAAGAATGGTCACTACAGGACACTCTTTGCCAGTGAATTAAATAAAAGAAAAGGTTATATCACATGAAATATACAATACAGATTTAAGGGAATACAAATTTGCAATAGCACAAAAAATGGTTAATCTGTAGTTTATGGTATGGTCTTGTTTTCTGCCATTTTTTCCTCAGAGTGGCATCGTCAACTTTTGTCGCCATGAGCTGGATGGCTCGAAATAGAGAAATTAATCATTTTGGTATGTTTTCAATGAGAAAGTGAAGCTACTAAGTACCTGCTCCCACTGCTAGTGAAGCTATAGGATGCTCTTTTAAGTTAAAAAAATTATTCAATACCAACTTCAGATGCTACAGGCATCACGTGCACAATCTATCCTTTTTGGATGCTGCAGGCATGGCAAGCAAAGTTGCCGATGCCACTCAGAGTTGCACCAAGAAAAAATGGCAGTAAACAAGGCCACGCCCAAGTTTTACCCAAAACACCAACTGTATGAATAACAACATGTGAAGAGTGTATTGCTTCAAACGGCTTGAACTTTCAACACTTATTTTAAGTACTCCAAAGGTTTTTTGTTGATACGATGTCCTATTTCCCATTATTGTATCTGTCATGCTGCGTACATATTGTAAATTTGTATTCCATTCAATCCGAGTTGAACAAGTGATCTGATGTAACACTTTCTTTTACTCAATTCACTGGCAAAGAGTTCCCTGTAGTGGTCTCCTTTTGCATTTGCAGTATCATATTCCATCGTAAAAATGGCTTGTTTCTATATATTTGACCTATCCTTTAAGCTTGTAAATTACCTTCTGAGATACACTGTATATTTACTAGATTGTGAAGCAGATGTGCAACTTGAGTGATGTATGTGATTCTGTTCCTGTCATACTTTCTCTTGATAACAAAATATTAGGATAAATAATGAAAAAGTGAGAAGAAGAGGAAGAATATAACATGGAAGGAAATAGACAAATTATTCCAGACTTTCATAAAATTTGCCAAGTAATTGTCAGCTATGTCAGCATGCAACAGTATGAAGCTTTATTGTACAAGCAGAGGATTTTTAAAACTCTGGCAACAATCTAGTAAGTAGGCAGCTATTCAAAGTAATATGTCGTCAATCATACTAAGAAATATGCAACTTTCATGTGATAATATGTATGGTTTATTTTAAAATGTTGCTTTATTTCAGTTTTCTGAAATCAAAAATTATCTGCACACGCTTTAATTTTAAACAATCTGCACAGTTTTCGATATTATTTCATTGTGCCTGGCAGATAAAAGAAACTTGCATAACAGACTTTGCATGCAGTAGTTTCAACAGATGGCATCACAAAACATGAATAGGCAAGTTCTAGAAACATATATATTCAATCATCCAGAAAAATCTTTTCTGGCATTGACAAAGTCCCATTTGCCACCAGTTAGAAGAGACTCTATAGTAAGTAAAAAGCTTTGTGTGACCATATAAATGATTTAATTTATTTTTTTATGCAAGTCACAGAAACATATCTATGACCTTAAACAACTACAGTTTTACATCTGCATCACACGAATATCAATTAAAAGTGTTTGAAATTTTATTTCGTACCACCATACCAATTATTTTTCAATAAATTAAGTTCAAATTTATGACTATTCAACTTTATGTAACAATACAGTAAGGTATTTTCCCTGTAATATGAATTTATGCTTCCACGGTTAATAAATATGCAGTTTCAGGCTAATCAAATAACATTAAAATTCCTTTTTTAAGAGATAAATTGATTTCATATACAATTATTGAAAGGAAAATAGTTTTTAACAATAATTCTCGATCACTCATATAATTAACATAAACTTACACAAAAGTGAAAATAATAATTCTACTTCAGATGTTTATGGATTTAATTTCTCAACTTTTTATGGAAAAGTAAACAAAAAAAAACTTTTACTACAGTGAAAAAAACAAATACAACAAAACATATTTAGTAAAATAGGTACTTATACCAAAAAAAGCAGATTATATGAAAAATAAAGATTTGATTGTAAAATAAAGGAAATAAAAGAAAACCTCTTATAAAAATAAAGAGACATTAACCTCTTAACTTATACTTAGCTGATTTCAAGATTTTAGAAAGAAAGACTGAAAAACAATAACTATTCCCCCCCCCCTTCATTACAAATGAAAGGAAATCAATCAAAAAACACATTTCTAGATTTTTAATCATATCTACAAGAACCACAGCAAAAATAGTTTAAATCTATTGAACGCATAAGGTAGTCACTCATCGTAATATATATATATTTTCAAAAAACACAGTACCTTATTTCTTTTAAGCATTCCAGTTTACTCATTACTGTCGCATCCTCTTCCATTTTCATTTTAATTTGAGCAGCAACTGAATTAAAACTGTATTACGGACCTAGAAATACATAAAATGCAATTATTTTTCCATATCATAAAATAATTTTTTTAGAAATAGACTCGTTAATAGTTCCTTATGTTAAATTGCAAATTTAATAGACTCACCTAAATAACTACAAAAATTCCTGAACTCTGCTAACAAACATAAACACAACAGACATTACAGCCGGAACGAGCATGTTGCCAGATTTGGCATCTAAAGTGAAACCTTTCTTATTTTGTGGTGTCTGAAGTTAGTTTCGTGATGTGGCAATGATTTTTATGTTGCAGCAGGATAGAATTTGGTTTTCAAAATTGGCAACAAATTGAAAGAACATTTTATTTTTGTTTGGAAGTGACATAAGCATAAACGAAAACTGAAATGGCAGCCACAGCGGTAGCACCAACTCCCGTTCAGCCGGAAAATCCAAGGGAAAAAGCCCTTCAAGATTATAGGAAAAAGATTTTGGAGCATAAAGAAATCGAAGGAAGGTTGAAAGAAAGTAAGCATAACTTCTGAGGCATGATCCTCTCTATCAGAACGCTTTTATGTTATGCTTCATTGTTCCGTGTTTAAAAATAATTTTTCAGTCAAAGAACAACAAATTAACAAACAATTTAAAAAAATTATACAGCCTGTCCTCGAATTTTTTTAGTATAAGAATGTGTAGCATTAGATATTGTGATAAAACATCCGTTGAATCAAAGTATTACATTTTTCTGAATGTTTTGAAGTACATGTACCAACTTCTGAATAAGTTTATAACAACTACAGCTGCTATTCAGCAGAATTCAGGTAAATCAAGAACAATGCCTGCTTTATGCATATCTAGAGATATGAAGCTCTAGCTATAGTGCTGATCGAGTTTTGCATGCCAGAAATTTTAAGGACAAGCTATCATTTTAAAATTTAATAGTTATTTAATTCGAATCTCAGCTGGGAGGATAGTAAAATAAACATTGTAAAAGTTTACATGATAAAGACCTTTGGGAAATGTTCTATCATTTGTATGAAGTTTTTTTTTATGTTCTCTTTGATGTAAAAAAAAAAATGCATTTCTTTAAAAATAGGAATTTAACTTTACTTCTGTGAAATTAAAAATCAGAATCTTTAATCTATTACAATGGCTTAGGTTTGCTTTTGGGGATTTTTTATTATTATTATTGATGCAATCCTGCTGATTTCTGTCTCATGCTTCTTTGTAATCCATTTCAAATTGAAGGCTCTTGTGAGCCAGAGATCTTATATAAATTGAATGTTGCTCGATGTATTTTGTCAATGGTATCATTCTTTTATTGTAGATATTTGTAACTACTTGCAAGATTGCATATATATGTGTGTGTGTGTGCATTACTTTTAATTCCTATGTCTGAATGTGTCTCAAGATGTAGTAGGTGATTGATATAGCTTCTTAATAAGAATTTTGGTAAAAGTAAAATTTACGGTGTAAAGCCGTTCCTCTCTACTTAGGGTCGCCAAGAGCAAGATGGCTTGGTAGTGTGAAAACATTTGGTTTTGGGTATGCAGTGATCATTTTGTTGCCTTGTGCAGGCAATGCCTGCGGCATTGCAAGTATGTTCCGTGCAAATTTTTTAAATTTAAAAAACATCAGTGACTTTGCTTTCAGCAAAGCGGGAAACTAGTAGCTATGCTTGTTCATTGAATATTATGAATTAAAGTTTTTTTTTTCCAAAAAAATTTCAAAATCAATTCTTACCTCAAAACGTTCCATCATCAAAGTGAAGAACTTCGCTTTTTTGTTGATAAGTGAAACACAGAAAAATGTTAATCTATTAAATTTTATTTATTGTCATTTTATTTGAAGCCATTTTTCGTTATGTCGTCACACGAAACAAATGCATTATCCTATTAGTCAAAATTCAAAATGTAGAATTCCAAACGAAGTTTTATTCAAATTCGAAGAAATCAACCAACAAACGCGTACATAACACATACCTGACCAATAAAATCGCAGCACTGAAGTGCGAAATAAATATATAACGATTCCTGCATGAACAAGACACGAGTAGGAACATTTCAGCGTAACCAAAACAAATGTTCTGACGTCGCCAATCCATCGTCTGCTTGGCAGCAAGGAATTGGTGATCTAAATCGGAGAGAAGGGGCTTCGCACTGTAAACTACTGTAACCACAATTTTTTATCCATCCCTGGTCTGTCGACCTGCTCCAATCTGGTAAAATAGCTATAGCTTCTGCTTTTTCATAATTTCAAACCCGACTTCTTCGGAATTATATTTTCCATTCTGTTGTATATACGGTATGTATTTGGTTCATAAATTATTTTAAACCAAAATATTTTTTTTTCCTTTTCTATTTATCATATTTTTGTGATGTTGTTCATGTGAAGACCAGCTATTTATTGCATGGCCTTTAAATACTTTTTGAACTTGTGATCGTACTTTCATCCAAAATATTGTGCTATAAACCAAAATTGAGAATTTAATAGATAAGCTAAACTAAGTAATTCATGGATAAAAAGAAATTGGTAAAAGTTAAGTTTAGGGTACAGAGCCGTCCTCCTTGCTTTGTATCGGCAACTTTTTTTGCCGAGGGCAAGATGGTTTGGCAATGTGAGGAAGTTTGTTTTGGGTGACCAGTGAACATTATATTCTTCTCTTGCGTACGTGAATCGGGCAAATTTTTTAAACTAAAAGAGCATCAGTGGCTTCACTTTCTGCAAAGCTGGAAACTAGTAGCTTTGCTTCTTCCTTGAATATTACGAATCTAGTTTTTTTTTTTTTTTTTTTAAATTCCATAAACGAGAATTCCCGCACCATCCATACACCACTGTATAGCAACTTTTGCTTCAGCTGTCAGAAGTTTGTAATAAGTCGATATGCTTCCAGTTTTTCCAGAAACATTGTTTCGTAATGAATTGTATCTTGTCGAAGAAATTCGAGAAATTGCAGCCATAATAAACACCGCTTTTGTTTAAGATACACAAACTAAACTTTCAAAATTAAAACCGTTCAATTCCAAACGAAATATTTTGCAAATTCTATTAAATCGTCCAATATGATTTAAATTAGTGCATAGCTGACCAATAAAGATGAAGCGCAGAACTCCAATTTAATGATGCGCGCACCAGACACTAATTTGAACGTCACTGCACAACCAAAACAAATGTAAACTTATCGCTAAACCGTCTTCCTACTGGCGTCAAAAAGTTGGCGATTCAAAGCAAGGAGAAATGGCTCTGTACCCTAAACTTAACTTTAACCAAGAAATTTACTAAATATTTTTTAGATAAAGCAAATCAAGTTTCGATTGTATAATTTTAATTAAGACAATGTTCTTAATTATGTTTTTACACAATTTAAAGGATTTTAGACAATGAAGATTCTCTGAAAGTATTCTCAACTTCCAATATTGTTCTGTATGGCCCCTACTTGGGCTGATGTTCAGCATTGTGTTGGCTTCTTGTGTAATTAAATGCAATGTGCTTTTTAACCCTTTGAGTACCCAATTATTTTGTACTTTTAGCTCTCAGGTTAGTAAACTTAGCTTTTAAAGCGAATGAACCACTCTGTTTGGTATTTAATTATATCTCTGAAATCTTAAGAATACTTTATCCGTGAATTTTTGAGAAAATTTACATATAAACACGAGCTATCTGCTTTTGAATTGAACATGAAAAACATTAAAAGACTTGCGGCGCTTGTAGGGTTAAAGACAAAACAGACATATATTAACTGATGAAACATACATCTTGTAACTTACTCTTCAACGTACATATTGTAACTGGCTTTCTGACTGTACTTTATTTTTAAATTGAAAACAAAATAACATCTAGCTCTTGTAGGTTTACCATGCATCCAGACAGTTTGGGTTGTAAGCTGACATTCGGACTAGTGTCCAGACCTTCAAAATGTCTAGATTTACGCCATTGAATCTGGTGAGAGAGAAGTTTGGTTGAAAAGAAAAGCTGCTATATTCGAAAAAGCTGATGTTATTCCATCAAAAGGAAGAAAATTCATTGTTTTACCCTGTTTGCATCCATTGTTGATGAGAAAGTGAATGAGTTTCCTTATCCATAAACCTTCATTCAGACTGAAAGTTAAAAGTGTTGGCAGTTTTGTTTTAATTCCATTTTTCATTAATATAATTTTGAATTAATTAGCATTAATAAAAGTTGCATCTTTGCATTTTGACGTCTTAATTATTTTTTCCCCCCACTTTCTCAAAATGTGTGCTAGTGTTATAGAAGAGGGTCTTTGGTATGCAGCTTTTAGAATTTTATACTGTACTTTTGAGACGTTCTCTCTAATAACAATAAATAATTTACAATTTTGCTTTTGCCAGTCATAAATAAAATATGCTCACAGATGTACCCTTATGGTAGGTAATTATTTTGATTGAATTACTTTAAACTCTGAGAAATGAACTTTTAAAGTAGATCAGTGTTTCCCAACATCAGCCAGTTTGATTATTAAAGGGAGCAATTCAAAACTAGACTCATCCAGACTTTAAAAGCAGCTGTCTACTGTGATTTAACTATATAAACTATCAGATCAAAAGCATCTTTCTTTAGGAAATATAATTTTTTGAATAATTTTCATTTATATATATATAATGTTTTCGTTGTTGCAGTTATAAAACAGCCGAGTTGTTAACCAGTTTACTTTATTATAAAAATATTTTGGAGAGTGGCGGGCATACCAACATCTTAGTTGAAGTTTTAAGTAAAAGTGTACAGAAAATCCCCGATTCTCTCAGATAAGGGAATAACAATATAACACGTGATCAAAGTGAAGGGAATATTCGCTATTTTTAAAAAATTACGTAAGCATTTTAGGGAAGATTCATGGCGTCAAGGAGTCTCTGATTTTGCGATTTGTGCGCACGTGGAAACGATTAAAATATTTTTGTAGTAATAAATATGCCAAGACGAGAGATTTAATATACCTCGAGCGTGGGAAATAGAACGAAACTGAAGTTTAAGAAAAGTGATTTTGGAATACATTAAGACTTTCAAATATATAATATTAGAATTTGAGATAAAATTAAGTGAGATTATTACATATATATAAGTTTTTAATCTCTCCAACGTTTTCAAAAAAAATTGGTGAACTTACAAAAATTTGTTATTATTAAATTTATTTCGTACTTGAATTTCAGTTCTCCATTATATGATTTAAAAATTTAACTTGCTATGTTTCTCAACAATTTTCTAGTGATTTCTTCTTAAAATCACTTTTTTGAGTTCCTTCAGTGCACAATTTAATTTATGAATATTAAAAATTATGTGTTACATAGGGGGCAAAAAATTTTTGAAAGGCTTAGGTGGGGCATGGTACAAAAAAGGTTGGGAAACACTGAAGTAGATGAGACATTAATTTAAAAATGTAATTGAATCCCTGAAACCGTAGAGGTATTTTAGCCGCAGGAAAATATTCAATTGCGAAAAAATTATTTGCCGATAGAAATGAATTTGAAATCTGAATTTTAAAAAAACATGTTTTAATGCATTTAATTAGCCATTTCATATCCTGAGAAGTTTAAATGTTTCTAATAAGATAAAAGCACTGAATATTGTTTGTGCTGTTAGTTTGATTAATGTGCTGATCTTTCAATTACCGTATTTTATAAAATAATTTATAGTAGTAAACGTTCCTATCTCTAAAAAAATTAATAAATAGGAAAAAGAGTTGATTTAAATGTTATTTAAGGGAATGTATATGATAATTATTATCTTTTGTGATATTTTTTTGTTAGTTTTTTTAAAAATTATATCTTTTTGCAGTGAGAGAACAGCTTAAGGAATTTAACAAATTGTATGAAAAATCGGAAAATGACTTGAAGGCCTTACAGAGTGTTGGACAGGTATGTTAGATATGTATAATTTTTTTTGAAATCATTTCAACGGAAACTTATTTATTTAATTATTTATTTTTTGCTGTAGCACTTTCTATAGACAGAGTTAAGTTCGTTTTGTTTTCAATTTTATCCTGCATTTTATTTCTTAGTTTTTATATTTGAAGTAATGGAAAAGTTGATTATTAGGTTTCATTTCGAAAAGTTCTATTTTTGACTATCCAAAAAGAGAAGTTATGCGAATGAATTATAGTCTTTGGCACAATTCTTGAGATTTTAATTGTGTATTTTTAGAATACCATCATTTTGAAAGCTCATGATGGCATTCCAAAAATTCTATTTTTATTGATAGTTATTTAATTTCATTCATATTAAATTGTTATTTAAATTTATATATTAGATATGATCTTTGATCACAATGTTCTATTTTTTTAGATTGTTGGGGAAGTTTTGAAGCAGTTAACAGAAGAAAAATGTAAGTATTAGTTATGTTATAATTATTTTTTGAAGAGACAAATAAGAGAGAAGTACAATCATCTCAATAATAATTAAAAAAAAAAAAAAAACACTTTCAGACAAAACTATTGTACTCTGAACATGGCAAGCTAATGTAGGAGATGATTAGTGTTTTGCATCCTAATAAAATTGTATATATTTTGTGAAGGAGAAATGGGAGAAAATTTTCTTGGTTATTGTATAAAGTTGAATAAGATATTTAGTTGAACATTATGTTAACATAGTTTGTTTTCAATAGATTAATGCTTCTCTTATGTTAATAATCAAAAACTACTTTATGGGTAAAACAGCAAATTATTGAATCATAGAAACTTGGAAAAATAGAGTAATGCTATTCCTTTGATTGCAAAATATTAAATAATATACTAGTTGTCATAATTTGTTTATTGTAGAAACCTCTTTCGTCTCAGCGCTTAAATCTGTGACATGTGTAGGATTTGTATTGAATAATTCAATTATGATTTTAAAAATCACTCATTTTGAGAACAATATATTAGGCTCTGTATGAACATACTTTGAGTACTGCTAATTGGGAGAGGGGGAAATGGAAGAATTGTAATCAGGTTTTAAATATATTAATCACATACAGTAGAAGATTTTACAGAACTAATATTTTAACTATATTATTTCATTATATAAATGTTAATATGTTATGGTATATATAGATGATAAAATGTTATGGTATATTTAACTAATTCGGTCATAGAGATCTACCTTTGTTTACTTTGTTTCACTGATTGCCAAGTTCCTCGGTGAGGATATTAATACTACTTTATGTGTCTTTATTTTCCATGGTAATTGTAAATAATTGGTTGGTTATGACTTTCTTCATGATGTAATAGTAATTTTGAAAAAAAAAAAAACTTAAATGTAGAATAGATTTATAGTTCCAAGGTGGTGATTTTTAATCTCTGTATTTTTTCTTTTTTAAACCTTCTGCTTGAAATAAATGTATATCCTTATAGTTATTGTGAAAGCTACTAATGGACCTCGCTATGTTGTTGGGTGCCGAAGGCAGTTGGACAAGAGCAAATTGAAATCTGGCACTCGAGTAGCTCTTGATATGACCACTTTAACCATTATGAGGTACAATTAACTTTTATTACATTTCTAAAGTAGAATTTGCCACTTTCACTGCTTTTGTCAAATCAGTTCTTTTTTAAAAAATAATTTCTTTTTCAGTCCATGAATTTTGAAGCATTGCATGTACTTATTCTAAAATCATTGTGATTTTAGAATAAGTATAGTATATTCATTAATTCATTAGCAAATCAACACAAAAATGCATTCACAGATATACTTGAGTTTTATTTTTAAAAGTCATCCTTTTTTAGAACAAATTTCTATGGACAAATTGGATAACACACTATTTATGAGACTTTGTATAGAAGTATTAGATCAAGCATTGTTTATCATATTGTAATACACATCATTGTAATTTGAGGCAGGCAGCTTGGTACATCGCAGTTATAATTGATTGTAATCCAAAATATTTAAGAGAATGCTAAATTCTAATAGTTTGGGCAGATGCAAATTTTGTAATTTAACAAAATTCAATTTTAAATATATTGGATAGCTGAGATTAAAATTTTCAGTACAACATTCATTAGCATTATCATGGAATCAACAACATTTATGCTATGGTTTTGTAAATTATATTTCGTTAGATTTAAGTGTGAAATGTGTTTCTTTAAATCAATGTATTATACAATTTTTTCAGAGTTTAATAAAGGAGACTTGTAAGATCCTTTTCGTAATAAAGTAGGCATTATTTAGTTTGGAGAACTTTTAGGAATTTCTTGTGTTTGGCTTCTTTCAAAGATAGCTGAATTGTTGTATTTGTAACAAATATTTTCCATTATACTGTTTCTTAAATTTGTTATGATTTTATACAAATTTAATTTATTTTCTATTTTTAGTTACTTAAAATTTAAGGCTAACCTAACTTGATTTTAGGTAGATTCCGCATATAGGAAGTCTACTTATTTTTGCATCATGTAATTGTTTTAGCTATCTGTAATGTTGTTGCTGTGTTTTAATAGTTTTTTATACTATAGTCAAAATATTGCATCCATGTTTGAAGCATTATTGTGTATTTTATCATAGATATTTGCCAAGAGAGGTTGATCTCTGGTGTACAATATGTCCCATGCGAAGATCCAGGTGACATATCTTATAGCACATGATTGAGGTCTTGGTGAACAAATTGTGAATTCTAGAGGTAAAGGACATTGCATACAAATATGTCTGAAATCTTATATTAATCTGTGTCATAAATTATTATGTTTCCTAGTAAAATTTTATTATTATTATTTACTTTTAAAGTTGATGATTTTAGTGCTTGATGAGGGTTTATTATATGCAGTTATATATTAATTATAATAGTTGCATTTTTTAGAACTCAGTTCTACACCATGTGTGATATTTCCAGAAAATTTGACTTTTTTTTCCTTTATTTTATTGATATCAACTGTATGCTGAATGACTATTGGGTAAAATATAGCAATTAACTGTAAAATTTCTCTATGACCCTCACATCATCATGCTCATCATAAAGAGTCACTCTCTTTATAGCCATTTTCATTTGTGCACAGAGTTTTTGGCCTATAGACAATGTTATAACCTTTACTATCAAACCCAACTAAACCCTTCTGGGCAACAGGTTGGTTGCCAGTTTGACTTCAGTGAAATACATTCCTTTTGTCTCCTCCACCTAAAAGGATCAAAGGTTGTTTAATTATTTTGCTCTTCCAAACATGAAACCGTTAGAGCGGCTGTCCCTCCTGAAGTTGCCATATTTTTCAATGAAACAGAGGGTGGGCATTGTAGAGATTTCGCTGTACTTTATATTCATATGTACAAATATATTCAGAATGCAATCCTGTACCATGTAGTAGGTAGTATTTGACCTTACTGAAATCAGGCATGAAAGACTTCGCTTTAGCGAACCGGTTTTTGAATGTCTTTCAGGCTGTTTCTGAGATCGATGCAAAACCGTCCAGAAATCGCGACTGAAAAATGTGGGGGGGTGGGTGGAAGCTATGTCTGAATCCAACTAAGCGTATTTTTTCTCCATCACAAAGTAAACCAGAGATCCATTCTCTGGGGTTTCGATGCCGTTCATCACCTCAAGTGATTGGCATGCAGCGTGGAGGAAGCGAACTTCTCCATATAGTGGCGAATGCGACTGCTCTTCGAAGTCCAATCGCCTTGCTGTTGAAATCGACGTCATTGAGCTGCTATCGCGATGTTGAATCACGGGTTGAATGCTAACGGTTGTTAGCAAAGAACTTCTACTACTACTATCATTTTGTCTTGTGTTACGGATCGCAGCGTGGATGCTGTATTTTAGTGTGCATCGTCAGTTGTAAAGATCAGCGTTGTGAGTGTGGCCAAGAACCAAAATGGAGATTAACCAAGATGAACATAAAGTTCGCTCCTAGATGCTAACAAAAAAAATAAATTTAAATTCGAAAGTGGTTAAATAAATCTATGAAAATTAAACTGCGGTAAAAGGTACGATACGACGTGGAAGAGATAGCAGTAAAAGTAGGAGATTCGATCAAGAAGATCGAAATAAGGTGGAAACTGTAAATTGCCATCTTCCTCTGATACCATTTATAACCAAGCATTCTAAACTTGAGAGATTATGTCATATTTATGTCTTTAATTTAATGCTTTTAAAGAAAGTGTTTCAATTATTAAGCAATCTTTAAGTTGCTGAACCAAACATTATTCAAAAAAATAAGTTTAGTATACTACATGAAGATTGTAGTTTGGAATTTTACTTAACAGATTATAAACCAAAATTATTGACATACATTGAGATGAAGAAATCATTTCCTATAAAATACAGAATACAACAGCTGTTCCTAGAATAATTAAATAAATTGCTTTTCTATATGTATTTTAAGTAGTAACATCTCTTGTGCCTTTAGTTTGTATATATATCGATTTTGGGGTGAATTTGTGACCGGCGTAGAGTTCAGCTTTTTTGAACAACTTGCACTTTCATGCCTGTGGTAGAATTGCCTTAATGTTTTAGGCTCTGGGGACTTAAACCAGTAGAACTGTGTTGAATTTGGGGGGGTGAAATACTAAGCTTGTGTCTGCTACAGCAGTTGTGTACCGACCACATTCAAGATAAAAAATTTTCTGGTTCGCGCAGTTGTACTGTACCACATAAGGAGAAAAAGGTTAAGGTAGAATGTAATTTTTTGTTAGATTGTCATCTTGAAGCGATTATGTTTATCAGGTCATGGAACATAAGGGGAAGGGACATGCCAGCCTCCATGCTGCCAAACAGGCTTTTTCCATTTTCATATTCAGTTCAAGCAGTCTGTTATTTGTATATTTTCTTTTAAATTTCATGTATAAAATTCTCATGACACTTTGATTTTTATTTCACATATTTAAAAGGTAGATTTTATCTGCATTAAATTCTTTTAGAGATTGAAAGTTAATGGATCAAAATAATTGGCCACTTGGAGAGTTAATAACATAGCTTTTATTAAAAACATTTACAATACTGTAATGTTTGTTATTATTATTATTTGTTGTTATCTATAAAATTGGTGCCTTTTCCCTTCTAAGAATTTGCATTTTTTTGAGAAATTGTTTTGCAGATTTTCATTGGTGAAAGAAAGCTGCAAAATGTAGCTACTAGAAATTGAAAAAAATATTCTAAGTTTGTTCTTAAAATAACGATGTTTGAGTTTACTTTTTTTATCAGATATATATGGCAGTATATATATCTAATCTTATAAAAACAATGCATATACTTTTTTCAGATCTTTTTTGGTTTGTAATACCGTTGTAAAATTTTATTTTAAATTGATAATTAGCTGCTAATATTTGGGAAATTGTCATGTATGATAAAACAAATTTCAAAATCACATTTTAATTGATTCATTAATTGCAAAAACCACATGAGTCAATAATATCAAATGAATTGGAAACCTTTTAAAAAAAACCGTAATTAATTTTAAAATCAGAGTATTAAATATTTTGTTTTACCTCATAGATTTTATATCCTATAATGTTGACTTTTATCATTTTCTTCACTCATTGTTTTAAATACTCCCCTTAGAATGTGAAAACTTTAAACACAATTTTGAGGGGGAGACCCTCATGTGGTTTCTGCAATCAATAAAGCTCAATTATTAGACTTCTTATACCATTGTGTTTTTTGTTTAGTTTTAAGATCAAATTTTAGAGTATTTTAAAACCTTTCACTGGTGCCCAACATTGTGAGTTCCAACAGAAATTTAAGATTTAGCACTGGTATAAGATATATGTCTAGTTAATACCTGTTATGTTAACTACTAGATATTAAACTTTTACCCATCTCATTGTTTCAATTTTGTGTTTCTTAGGTTATTGAACTGCCTACTGAACCCAGAACTCTTCCAGAGGGTTGGTATAACTCCTCCCAAGGGTTGTCTGTTATGCAGGACCACAGGAACTGGTAAAACTTTGTTGGCAGGCTGTTGCAAGCCAAATTGAGGCCAATTTCTGAAGGTGAGTTCAAGTTTATTAACAAAACCAAATTAATTTTGCTTGAAAATTACATGCCGTGAAGTAAAATTAAATGTTTGTACACAGAAATAGTATAAAACAAATTGACGATTAGATACAGTTATGCGAATTATTGAATTTTGGGTTTACTATTTTAGACTAGATTATTGTGTCGTGCAAGCTGAACTAACTATTAAGTTAAACAATAGACTTCTTATTATGCAATCATCAGTTTTGGAACAATGTAGCATTTGAATATATTTTGTCATGTTTTATAAAAAAATAGTTGCACAACTTGCCTCTATTTATTTTTTATTGAGGAGTAAATATATCTTTCAGTATCTTGATACTTAAGCAATTTCAAATACTCACCTGAGCTGAACTTTTAATTGGAAAAATATTTCATTTAAAATTCTATGCATATTCTGCATCCATTCTGGGACCTTGTTAGCATCTGAGTTATGCTTAATAGTAACTAATCTTTTATTATTTAGAGTTTGATTTCTGCTTTGACAATCTTCTCTCTGTGCTTTTGATAGTGTGCATACATCAAAATTATAATTTTGAACCTCATTGAATAATTTGCACTACACGATTTTTTTTGGATGTAGGTTGTGTCCATTCTATTGTGGATAAATACATTGGTGAGGAGTGCTCGACTTATTAAGAGAAATGTTCAGGTATGCTCGAGATCATCAACCTTGTGTTATCTTCATGGATAAAAATTGATGCCATGTTAAGTAGTTTTTATTTCTTATTAGTGGAGATTATATTAATGTGTCCGGTATAAATAAAACGTAATCCCTTTTATTAGTGGTAAAAGTCGATTTAATTACAAAAAAATAACTTTTGTTTTTTTTAAGAATATATTTTGATGTGTATCATCCTATGTTATTGTCTAATTTACCTTATTTTTTCCAAGGGTGGAGAAATGTTTTAGTATTTTCATATTTTATAATGCATTATTGTGCAAAAGAATTTAAATGAAAGAGCTTGAATAGCAATGAAATCATGTGAGATAATAGAGCTAAAAAATAAGATTAATAGCAATAAAAAAATGATTTTATGTTCATAACAACCGAAATTATAAGAATTTTTTAATAGAAGGGCCCTTATGTGTTGTGTGCAGATTTAAATAAGATACTGAATCTGTTTATATACGAATAAGTATATAAACTGATAGTTACATAATTATATTGTATCTTGGTTCCTGAAATTATAAGGTAATGCAAAATTAAGAATTCTGCAAGTCATGGAGTGTGGATGTACTGGCAGTAATTAACTTGCTCACTGCTTTTTTTATTCTCCCTCGCATTATCAACATGAATTTTATAAATGTGGAATTCTGTGAAATTTTTAAATATCAGAGTTATCAGCATTTCTGAAATACAATTTTAGATATATAACTTTATTAGGGAGATAAACAGCATGTTATGTATTATCTTACTTAGATTTATCCTAATCCCAAAATTTTATTGCCATCAAAAAGAATTATTTTTAGGTGAATTTAATTTTCCAAATTATGCAGGAGTGAAATTATGAAGTAAAGTTTTAAAAGATTTCCCTATTATTTTACACTAGAAATCGCATTGCATTTTAATGGTATTTTATTAACATTAATATGCTTTATTTTTTCAGGTGGACGTGGAATTTTCTGAAGGAACTTGACGAAGATAGAAATTCAGAGAACATTGATGGAAGTAGGCAGATATATATGTTGTTTATCGAAATATTAGTTAAAAATTTAGATGGAAACACATAATATTGGCAATAGTGTATTATTAGCATTTTGAAGATCAGGAAAACAATATTATACATATCTTTGCTGTTTAGCTTGCTAAACAAAGCTTAGAACTCTTTATTATACCTCCTTTGATTATACTTTTTAAAAGGAGATAATTGCACTCAATAACAAACTAGATGATCAGTTATGCAAGAAAGAGCAATTATTTACCATAGCAATTATAAATGATAAAAAAAGAATTACAATAGAAAATTATTTTTTAAAAACAAATATATATATATATCGCTCTGTGCAATATTTCACCAAAGAAATGTTTAAATTTCAATAATATGTGCAGAACTAACTAATGAATGATATTTGTTTCTTTCCTCATCATATGACCAATATTAATCTCATTTTTAAAAAAAAGACAGGTACTGTAAAATTAAAATTGCAACAACTTTATTAACATCATTGCTAATAAAATCTACTTGGCTTTCTTTTGCACCCTCTCTTGTTTTTATTTTTACATATTTTAAGTTTCTACTTCTAGTTTTATGATTGTCTTTAAAATAATAGTTGTAATTTGAACTGTTTATCAAACATAAATGCATTTTATGATATTCAAATCAGACAAAACTTTCAAAATTCATGATGGTTGTTAAAATTATATTCTATCTTTCTTTTATGCTTTTTTTTTTTTAAGAAAAAAAACGCTATCAATTTAGGGAAATTTGACTAAAACTGAATAGGAAGTGAAAGGATAGTTTTAATTTATCATAATTTTTTTTTATTTATTATTTTAATAGCCTGAAATTGTTACATGGTTATGCTATGAAGATTTTAGAGCCATGAAATATTTTAAACTTTTGTTCCTTTAGTTTGAATGTTATAAACTTTAATGACACTCTCAATGTCATTATTTCATGGTTAGCAACTCATGAAGAGTACTGATTTTTAAAACTGTTGAACAATATTATAAATAAGTATAAAATTAAGAGGGTTTTTTTCTTTGTCAGTTCAAAGAAAATGTATTTAATAAATTTTGTTTTGATTCCTGCAATTGTCACCATAATGATTGTCTTCCAGCAAAATTGATTATACTTTGTTTTCTTTCTATTAAGTATGGTTGGAACATGTTGCATAAAATAAAATAAACAATGATAATCATTGCCTCAATTTCAAATTTTCTATAATATGCAAGTGTTTCTGTATACTGTTATTAACTTTGCTATTAAGACAAGTTCTTCCATTGTGAAATATTTTATTGATTTATTTTCTTAGCTTTGAATCAAATGGATGGAACATTTCACTTGGTCAGTAAAGATAGTATATTTAAAATAGTGCGACACATTTAAGTCCTGCTCTTCACGACCTGGCAGATTAGATAGAAAAATAGGTAATTTCTGTAGCAAGTTAACACTGCTATAAAATATAGCAGAGTACAGAGTATACTGATGGATTAGTACAGATAAGATTTAAATTTAATGTAGTGGTAAAATTTTCTTGCATTAGGAATTGTTTTTTCTAAACTTAGGGTAGATCTCCCCTTTTATAACTACGTACTGATTTTATAGTCTATAGGGTTTTTTTATCGATTAAGTGAATTAATTATTTTTTAATTTATTTTCTCAAAAGTACATATATTGCAAGAAGGCAAAAAAATCCATTCTGTTTTTGTGCCTATATGTTATTTTAAAGGATTGAAAATAAAAATATTAAGAAAGGTTTTGTGTTCAGTTTGATAAGCTATAATAAGTTTGATTTAAAAAATTCCATGGTTTTATTGAGTATTCTGTTTATTGTGTCATCTAAATAATTTATCAAGGCACATGAAATACCATTTATCTTGTGTTTTTTGATTATTTAATCACTGTTCTGTTAACATTATTTATGCCAACATTTTTTTCAAAATATCAAATTTCCTGAGCAAAAAAAAATTTGAAATTCTGGGCAGAATCAAACTCCATTTATTTTTTGAACAATTTTGATTTGTGATTGATATTTGGATTTTGAAATCTGATTGCAAGTACGATGATTGCATTATTTCGTAATAGGGACTATTTTCACATTCGTACATTATATTACACCTAGTATTCAATTGCTAAACAAAATACTTTTAATTGTGTTAAGTTAGAATTAGTGAAATTTTTTATAGTTTATTCTTATGTGCTGTTGATAACTGTTCTACAAAGAAAAAAAAATTACATAATTTTTATGTATTCTTACATGCCAATTTTTAGATAGTATCACTGTCAAGGAAGAAATTAATAATTGTTTTTATTTTCCTGCGGTATGTCTTTGTTTTAAATGTATTGATCTGCGTTCTTTGTTTTTTATATAGAAATTCCTCTGCAAATGAGCTTGAGCCAGGCTAGAAAATCTCTGCAAAATTCATGCTGCACCAATCACCAAGCATGGTGAAATAGGTTTACATTATATGTTATCTTTATTTCAAGTTTTTCAGTGTGCAAATTTATTTTTTTACCCTGATGTAGAGTAAAAAAGAATTGTGTTCAATATACTAGGCTCAAAATCATTTATAGTTGAGTTTTGAAATTGTACTGAAAATAAAGTACTTTTTTTCTCTATTTTCATGATGCAAGATTTTTTTTTTTTTTATTTTAAAAAATCTCAGTGAAATTCTAATTATTTAATTCTAACTTCCTTTTCACCAATTTTAAATTCTCTTTCATCTTGTACTTTTAAGTACTCAGGGTTTTTAATGTGGTATATTTTAATAAATCTAACATTAATCATCAAATAAAAGTGCAATTCTGTATTGATGTTAACCCTCTAATGATAGAACAGTTGAGATGCAATTTATGTATTCTCCAAAACATAAAGTTACCTAATTTGAGTTAAAATAACCCAGTTGTATTGAAAATGAACCAAATAACCGTTTCCATTTTTCATGATAAAAGCCTTCTGCACCATTCCTAGCTTTTATTTTTAAGATCTCAGTGAGCAGTTGAGAAATTCTAATTGCTTAATTTGTATTCCATTTTCACTGCTTCTAACTGAAAACTTCATTCAAGGAAAAATAAGTAAAAGAATTCCATGATTAATACCCAAGCCTAAAAACTAAGTACATCATCATCATAAAAGAGAGTCTAGTCTTTTGCTTTTTGAAATTAAGTAATTTGTCGCAGATGTACTGAATTATGTATATTTTAGATTTTATTAAAATTAATTACCTGTTTCATGGTCATTAAAAGTTTTAGGAAGCATGCTTTTTAACCCTCCGAGCGGCGCAAATGTCTTTTTCCATTTTTCATGTTCAGTTCAAAAGCAGATAGCTCGTATTTATATGTACATTTTCTTAAATAACCATGGATAAAGTGTTCTTAAGATTTCAAAGATGTAATTAAATACAAAAAATATTGATTCATTTCATTTAAAAGCTAAGTTTTCTAACCTGATAGCTAAAAGTTCAAAATAATTGGGCGCTCAGAGGGTTAAAACCAAGTATTTTTCTTTAATATGAATGGTTAATAAAAAGCAACTTGAATGAAGTTTACTAAAGTTATTCATTAGAAGAATTTGTTTAAACATGAGTTATAATAAATTTCATTTTTTATCCGTTTAATAAATAGAATCTATTTAGTTATCAATTGTTGGTTGATTTTTTGTTAGTATGAAGGCATTTAACCCTTTGAGGCATGAAATTTTAGAAAATAAAAAAAAAACCATGTTGCAGAGAAATTTTATTTCTTTTTAAATTGAATAAAGTTTATTTTTATTAATAAGGAAATATCATAATATAAAAAAATTCAGTTAATTTTTTTGTTATAGGGTAGAGAACTCAAATAGTCCCACTGTGTCATATGCGTTCAAAAAAATACCCCACCATGCATATTTATGCATAAAAACACTTTTGGTGGGACACTTTTAATACCTCCATGCCTCAAAGAATAAGAGATTGTAAAATCCGACAGTCAGTTTCACCTTGAAACTTTCTTGTTCCCATAATACCTGAAAGCTGTCGAAAATAATCATTTATTAAAAATTTTTTATTTCAGATTGGGAAGCAGTTGTAAAACTTTCTGATGGTTTCAATGGTGCAGATTTAAGAAATGTCTGCACAGAAGCAGGTATGTATTCTTTCAAACATATTTTCCAATTCTGGTTATGTCTGTAAACAATAACTTTTTCGTTAGTCTGAAATAAGTTTCTATAAGTCTTGGACCTGAAACTGTAATATTTTTTTTTTTTTTTTCAATATTTTGTATGCTTACATCTGCAATATAAATTTTACTGTTCCGTTTGCATTTGGTATCTCATAAAGACAAAAAATAGTTTTCATAAAGAAGTTTGAATTAACTTTTTTAGAGCAATTTACATTAACCTAAAATTTGAATATCAATTACAGGAATTAAAATTTTTTCATTCTTTTATGTATGAGTTTTATTTATTTTTTTTTAAAGTTTTGATAGTTCTTAATGCATCTGTATGGGACGAAGTAACAATTGCTTTTAAAACTGTTGAAAGAATATTGGCTACTCTCCAAGGACAGTAAAATATGCATTGCTATTTGCCAAAATATTTATTTTACCTGTCTTGCTATTTAATGTTTAGATGAGAACACAACTTTCAATCTATCACAAAACCCATTTTCCTGAAACTAATTACCAGTTTAGATAGTGTATTTGTGCTGACAGTTTACCAAAATTCAAAAGTAGTTTTGCATCTTTCTTTTTAACTTTTGAATGAGGCTCATTAACCTTTGTCCCCTTCCATTTTGCAAAGTTAAATATTAAATTTCTGTCCATGTAAAAATTTTTAATTCATATTCAGTGAAAAGTGTATACAGGGTGTTTCAAAAATATCTGGCAAAAATGAAAGGGTAGATCAGGCATATGATAAGCATACAAAATCACCTAGGAACATGGGTGCGCAAACACCATGTAGGGCAGCAGATGGCATTTAAAATAAAACAGCACTGGCCAATATCTTAAAGGTATTTATTGAACTGCAATTTTTATATAAGCTGCCTTTTATGCCTAAAGCATATTGTCACATATTCTGCAAGTTGTAATCAAAAACATGCGAAAAGATTGGGATTTTTTAAAGAAACCTTTATATCTTCCCGAATATTCCAGCTATTTTATGAGCACGTATGTAAATATTGCACATAACACAGAATAATTGACGAAAGTCGCAAACCATTATCAGATTTCTGTGAAATGGGATGAGCTAATATCCCTTTTAAAAATCATCAATTTCTGGTCGGTCCCCAAAATGCACGAGACTGAATCTTCAATGTAAATTGTGAGTTATAACTATTCTTTATATGGTCAAAGTTCGAGGAGATATTTGAAAAAATGTGCAAATTTCAAGAAGTGTCAGAAATTGCAGCAAGCACTGTATTATTTTAAATGCCTTCTACCTCTGGATGGTGTTTGCGCACCCGTGTTAATAGGTGATTTTGGATGCCTGATCTACCCTTTCATTTTTGCCAGATATTTTTGAAACACTCTGTACATAGATATCAATTTCTAACAATATAAGATTATTTTGTATTCGAATCTAAAAATGCTGCATAGTAATTTACAGTGGAAGTAAATTTTTTTTAGAAATTTAACTGTCAAACTATGTCTAATGAAATTGCTGTGTGTTGGGGTTTTTCCAACTTCAATTCCATGAAAAAACATGTAAATAACTGCATATTAGTCCAACCACCAGTAAATATCATTGTTGTACTATTTTAGACCAAGTGTCTTGATTACTAATTAAAGTCTAAATAAATAATTTTACCAATCCTTCATGATAGTGAAAGTTTATTTATAGTTAAATCTGAAATGTTTGTTTCAGGTATGTTTGCAATTCGTGCTGATCGAGAGTATGTAGTGGAAGAGGACTTCATGAAAGCTGTTCGTAAAGTAGCTGATAATAAGAAGCTAGAATCTAAATTGGACTATAAACCTGTGTAATTTCTCAGCTGAAGTGTTCATATTTGTGTGTGTTGAATCTTTCTAATAAAAAATAGTTTTACAAAACAAAAAAGGAGTACTTTATTAAATAATGAAAATTATACAATCATCTCTAATTCTCTGGCATAGTCTATAACTTGTGTTGCAAGCTCAAATGCAGGTATATTATCATCAGAGTGGGCCTTGTCCTCTACATCATATACATAATAATCGCCAGAAACTGTCCATCCTCTCTGTAAAAGGCACACTTTTAAGAACTTGCACATTAATCAAAATCCACAACTAATTTTTGTATAAATTATAAATACTTATTACCTTTTTAGCATATTCAACCATGTCTTTCTTCTGTTTGAAGAACAGCATCCTGCATGCTTCATTTAAAGCCAGTTTTTCATATGCCTTCTCGATGCAAGCTGCAATTTCATTCCTTACAGTATCCAGAAGTATGTTAATAAAAAAGTTATAACTCTCTGCTGGTACATTTCCTCCAGATAAAAACACCTGCAATAAATTGTTATTCAAAATTTCTGTCTGGAATATGCAAGTCAATTAATCTACAACAGCTGCCAAAAATTATTTCAAGTTATCTTGTTTCACTTGGTCTACAAAATGGTGCTAACAATAACAAAGTTTTGGTCATTATCCAAAATCAAGTAAAATTGCATTCTGAGAGGAAATTAGTTACAATTACCAAGCAGTGTTATATTAAATTCTGAACATAAACTAATCATTTGACACTGTATGTGAAAGGAAATCCGATTTCACTTATATTTAAATTTATTAAAGGATAGTGTATCAAATACCATCCAGAGAATGGCATTTGATACAAGCAGAACTAATTAAAAGTTAAAACGGAACTCTAGTAGTCATTATACATACATCTGAAAATTCGATATTTTCCATCATATGTACAGTATACATCTTGACAAATCTGCTTGCAGTACTGCATCACCAGTTTTGTTGTGTTTTTTTCTTGATGAGAGTAGAGCTCGCATTTCAAGAGCCAATTTGGCCAAAAATGCATAGTGTGCATATAATAGAAAATTACTGAAAATTCTAATCAGTCACAAAAAAAGTTTAATTTTATTTTACACAATTTCAACAAAATTCTATTTAGATTGGGTGGAGGAATACGCCAGTTGCATATTATTGTTCTGGTTAGTCTGTTTTCTAATTTGCTTATTATAAATGTTCAATATGCTGTAAATACCCAAGGTTATTAGGTAAAAAATTAATGTTTTTAAAAATCTTTCAGAACTATTTTTGTCTCTATTGAATTTTAACTATTTTGAATACATTCAACAAACGAATTAGCAAACTATGCAGTATTTCACTGATAATCTGAAATAAGTTATAGAAAGAAGTGTAAAATGTTTGGATCATACTCGCTCTCAAACAAAATGAGTAGACACACGTCAATATCCCAATTGAAATTCAGAAGGATTTTAAATTTACTACTTCTATTTACCTTGTTGTAGTTTCCCTCCATCAGATATTGTTCCATGGACACTGGATGCCTGATGTACACATTGCTTTGAATTTCCTTTGCAGGCAGCAACTCCAATTCCTTTGAAATAGAATATAATCTGAATTTAATAAATAAATATTAAAATTTGGAAGCAAGATAGGTTCTTAATGAAAACTTAATAGTACATGGAAAGCCATTATACTCAGTTAAACAGAAGCTGTGTAATTTCACAAACAATTCTAAGACATATACGGAATTACTCATCAGTGGTTTGGATGCTTGTAACTTGCTTACCTCAACATAAATGGTTGTTGATTATAGAGGGTAAGAGTTCTTTGCTTTTCTGCATAACAATAGCAGAACATGATTTTGAAATACAAAACAAAAACTTTCGTTAGTACTCAGCCCAATATATTCAGGGTAATAATTTTTTAGAAATGTGCTTTTAAATGTATTTAATAAAGAATATTGCAAAATTACTATTTGGTGCATCTATTAAAAAATCTAACATTTACCCAATTTCAAATTGCATTGTACATGTATTTAATAATGTTATGTATCATTTATCATTGTAAAGCCTAAAATTATACTGCAAGAACAATTGTTCAGAATTTTCAGGAAGAAGTCTGTTCTGTTTCATACATATATATTTATGAACATCAGAAAATAAGTGCTCAGTATATACTGTGCTTCCAGGAACTGAAAGATATTTTCTTGCTAAATTTACAAATTTTGAAAATTTTTCCATCAATTACATGGACATTATACTCTAGCTATTAGACATTTTTATAAAAATATGAATTTACTTCTAATAACTTTAATTTATCCACTGAATTTTCTTTTGTGTTGGTCAATGCCACACACTCTGCAAAGATGACATTTTTTACTTCTGCTTAGCTAGTCCAAAATGAATAGAATTTCTGTCATTTTATTATTGGAATTACAATATTTAGAATATTATTTTAAATGCATCAAGGTGTTAATATTTTTTAAATGTGCAAATAATAAAAAAAAATTAATTTGAGCAGTTTTTTATTTAAAATCAAAAGTAAAATGTTTTTTAAAGGTAGGTAATCGGCCAAATCACTATTCGTTACATCCCTAATTGGTACATTAACCCTAGAGTGCATGCACATAATTTTAGAACATTAATACACATGGGGGTATTTTCATCCCTAATTGTTAGATCTCTGCTCATTTTATCGGCTCTTCAAGAAAAGAAAAAAAAAAAGACATGGCAGTATATAAGTTGAGTTCCAGACACAAATGCGATTTTCAACATGAATCAAGAAAATTTAACTTTACAGCACTAATTCTCTTTTTACTTGTTCCATTCATATTAAATTTATTATATATATATATAAAATAGGAAATTTGTTTCTAAATAAAAATATAGAAATTATTAAAAAACATAACATAAACATTAATTATTATACAGTCAATTCTGGATAATTCGAACTTGTTTAATTCGGAATTTTTCCTCGGTCCTTAGAATTCTGTATTAAAATAATGTTAAAAAATCGTGGATAATTCGAATTTTTCGTACAATTGCCCTTAAAATATTATGGTAAAAACTGTTCCTGAGACTTTTCTCAGCTAATGTGCATTATTTATTTTAACGGTCTTTCTAAGGAAAAGAAAAGCGAGCGATGGAATGTCACTATGCGTTGATATCCGATGATTTTTCTGTCCAATCTCTAATGTTACCCTCTCCCCTCCCTACAGCATTCACTATTGATTGGTTACACAAAGCCATTTCAGATTGCATTTACAGAAACAATTAAAAATATCTGCGTTCTTTAAAAAGTGATGAATAATTAAGCTAGTATTCTTAGACAAAGTTTGTGTTAAATCTTTAAATGTGGAGTTAATCTTTATTTATCTCTTCTGTTCTGAGAGAATATATGTAATTCGAATTTTTCAATATTTTGAACTTTTTCTCTGGTCCTTTCAACTTTGAATTATCCAAGTTTGACTGTAACATACATAAATATTAAATGAATCTCAAATCATTGAATCACACATGGGCAAATATGACCCCAAACTGCAATTTAAAAATGAATCATTTCATTGTCCATGCATCTCTCTCTCTGCTGCTATAATCTCCACCTTCTGAACCATCCATGAAGGTACAGGAAATAACAGCTGCAAGTTTTGAGAAATTCCCAAAAATTTTTATAACAAAATAGAAATGCAGACTCAAAGCCCCCATGAGTCTGCTTGAGAGTTAAAAGCTAAATAAATTATGAAATCAGAGCCAACTACTTTTCATAGGATACATATTTAATTAAAGATTAGAAACAGTGAATATAAATTTAAAAAAAGAAACTAAATATGCATGTACAAAATTTTTAGTTAATTTGCCTAAAATCTGAATTAATAGTCAAGTTTTAGTGACTGGTTATCATTTTAATTGTGATTTTAAAAACAGTTTGGCCAGTCTTTATTTATTATTGTTTTAAGAAATAAAAAAATATTTTGCTTATTTGTTGCAATCTTACAAATAAATAACTGAATGAAAGATATTTCCAATTTCAGTGTACATGATTGCACTGTAGCTGACACTTTAAATTTTCACTCACACTGAATTTATACATCACTTGCAGAAAATATAACACAATTGGATGATTTCGTTGAGTGAAACAAATTCACTCTGTTATATATATAAAAAGGAAGGAATTGGAGGACATGTATTCTAGAATGCTTTGTATTTCAGTAACAGAATTTAACTTTAAAATTAAATGTAAGTAACTTTGAATATTTTGATAAATACATAATAAAAGTAATGTTATTTTTTATATGTTGCATTTGTATTTTATATTATTTTCCCCTTTTGTTTATATTTAACCCTTTGCAGCGCAGGGCATTAAATTTTTTGAAATATGATGAAAAAACATAATGAATGGGTTTAGTTTATTGTCTAGACATAGAATCTACAAAAAATTTAAAAAAAAAATCTTTCTTCATTCGGAGGGGGGTCGTCCCCCTTTGGGGTCACCACCTCATATGAGAACCCCCTTAGATATAGCTACCTTGATACACTAAAAAAATATTGTTGAATCTTACAGAAAATCATAAATTAAAACTTCAAGAATATTGGAGGAAAATTTTCCAAGTTAATTTGCTAAAATTGTAAACGTCCAGAACTGAAATAATCTCTTATCTCTGAGTTAAGGAATTTTCCCAAACTTTATCTCCAATAATTCCTATTCCGAAACGAAATTTCATAAGGCTGCTATATACATTCTAAAAGTACTATTAACCCTATCCTAAACCTATTATTTTCCATTTATAGTTGGATTTAACAGTTGAGAAGCGAGTGAAATTAGGTGTGCCATCAGCTGGCACACTGTGCCGCAAAGGGTTAAATACATATATATTACTTAACAGAATTCTTGGCATTTCTTTCGGTTGATTTTTCTTTGCTTTTTTACATTTTGTTGATTATGATTGTTTATTTTGTGCACTTGATTATTTCGCTTATGCTTCCGATATGAATGTTTCTTTTATTTATCATTTTTTATAAATATGTACAGAAACTTGTTAGTTACCGTATGGAACTCGGCCACTCGATTCTGAGCAAGAAGACACAAGAGATTCAAGCCTAAGAGCTGATACTTAGAAGCGGATTCTGGCAAATCATTTCTACAAGAAAAAATAATTCATTTTATCAATTATATAAAAATGCCACTAGAGAAAAAAATTTTTAAAGCTCACACCTTTCTTTAAAATAGTGTATGAATTTTTTATTTTGTAATTATAAACATCTTTAAATTTTTCTCAGAAAAGTATTTAACAAACATTTCTTAAATATCTACCCAGTTACAACAATAATAAAAGAAATATATAAAGTAAAATTAATAGAGTTAACAAACTGTTTTCAGTCTTCAACCTTGTATCTTAAATACTGGACTAAGACGGCTTTACCACTGCTTATTTTTATGTATTTGTTCAAGCGGGGCAGACTGCATGTAATGTAAATGTTTGTGATTGTTTATAATCAAGCTTAAAAAACAGTTCTTCAAATTGCTTGTATGATAAAACGTCTTCTTTATGTTAATAGCTATATAATAAATCTATTTTTGATATAAACTTGGTTATTTCTGAGTCTGACATTACAAGAGTTTCACTAATATGGTTCTATTCACCTTTTAAATATAAGAATCATAACATTAATTATTCACTTAAGAATTACAACTGCCTTATATAAAATGAATACATAAAATCCAAACAACATAGCCAACCAGAGTTGATGTTAATTCATCAAATTTTTGAACTGAATAAAGAGAGAGAAACAGGTACCTGCTTTAATCTAAGTTATGTAATTATACTATGAAAAAATATTTGCTACTATACCATTTCAATAGTTAAAAAGAAAACCCATATTTTCATCTCGCAACTTTAGAAAATATATTTTTAATTTTTCTTAACAACAAGTTTTATCTCAATAAAGATCTTGACATAATCTACTCTCACAGAAGAAATTAATATATTTCATATTCACAGAAAAAACTAACTCGTGAAATGAATTTGGAATTAAATCCCCTGAATTAAAAACTGGGGGTGGGGGGGAGATTACTTTCAAATAAATATCTTTCTCATTTGGTAACACTTTCAAAATTAAAAGGTTAGAGAAAGTATTTGAAAAATTTTCTCAAAACAATAAAAATGCTAACTGCAGGAACCTAAATTGGAAATGGAACTAACAGTGGATATTTAATCTCTGATATAGTTTTTCTAAAATGAACATTTAACTAAAGAAATTATTTTCTAGTTCAGAAGTCCTTGGCTTTTCAAGCTCCTTATATACCAAAATAAAACAGGTCCTTAGTGCAGATTACAAAGGCTATGCAACTACCTTTTACTGACGGAAACGCCTGTTAAAAAACAGCTCAAATATACAACCTTTCTAAAAATTTGGTTTTCAGCCATAATTACTAATTATGGCTTTGATTACATATGATTCTGCTTTACAATAAAAATGACTCATACACCATTATAAGTTGATGTTGTAATGGGCTGCTGTTTGGGTAATCTTCATGATTAAGTCAATTCAAATTATTACATGTTGGTAAATGTATTATTAAGACTTTATATAAATAAATATTTCTCTGTTCTAATTATGTTGACAATTTTCATTGAGTTTCCTACCTTTACTTGTGATGTAATTTTTATTAATACCAATAAATTAAAGGTAATTTTGCAAGGGGACAATATTATACTCCAACATTGATTATCACCTTTTTCTACAAACTGAACTTTTTTAAGTAAGTGAGAAATAGGTATATTATAGTAAAAACCAATAGCTATAATGAAATAAATGTATCTATATTTATTAATGACATTTATAAATGAAAAAAAATGGTAATAGAGGTTATTGAAACACTTAATTCTTAAGAATTATTGGCGAGATCAATCACATAGCATCAAAAGGTACCTGCTTATCAAAATGATTATTATATACAGCCACTAAATAGCTTTGTTCAAATATGGTAATTCCATATGGCAGTCAGAGGTGTTGACAATAAAATTACCTGTAATCCAGGTAATAACACTTGAGCTGAGCAATATATCTTTCAAAAGACGGGATATTTTTATTCTTGATGCTCCACTGCGCTCCCAGTTCTAAAATGTCACCTGAAAAGCAAAGAGTTTGTAAAAATATACAGGTTACAGCATTACAATAAATATAATTGAACCCCAGGAATCTGACTAATTGTGGCTGACCTATGTTCGGATTCCGGGAAATTCAGTAAAATACTCTTGATAAACCAAATGAAGTAGAGTATTGACTGAGTGCTCTGTGAAGGCATACGAAAAGATCATGCGGCAATTTGCACGATACAGTAGCAAATAAGTTGAGGGTAAAAAGAAGATATCCGAGTTTGTTTCTACTAATTAAGGTCATGCATTCATTCTTAAAGACAATTCAAATACTTCTTTTAAGTTAGGAATAAACATTAGCTTTGTTTGATTCGTAATTTTTATTTATCCTTCATTTTTCAGTAAATATTTTTCAGAAAATTGAAAAAAGATATTCAAATTATCCGAAATTTCGGATTCCTGGGGTTCTACTGTATTAAATTATGGTAATTGTTATTACTAACGGTGCTTTGACTGCAGAAGATAAGAGTAAGTTAATTCTTTCATTTATTTTCAAAAATACAGTATTCTTGACTATCCAACCTAGTTCAAAAAAATGAGAATATAATAATTAAATGAGAATAATTTACTTAGGGCTAAAAGGGAAAAGTAGTTATCTATGAAAGACTTTTTAATAAATGAAAACTATCAGTTTCGACTCTTTCCTCTTAGGCTTTACCTTTTTACTTTAGCATAATCATTTATCAATGAACAGTAAAATAAGATTAAATAATCTTTGTAAGAATTCATCCTTCTGAATTACATCTGTTTATTTTAAAAGTATATGTAATCATAATATATAGTTTACATGATTTTACGTTTCCTGCAATTAAATTAAAACAACATAGAATTTACCTTAAAATGAGCATATGATACTTTTATTCCTCAAGTTCCCTTTTTTGTAATAAAATTTAATAACAAATAGAAAAGTACATGACAAACATTTGTAAAGTACTGGCCCATACCTAGAGGTTAGAAAATATGAATAAGTAGAGATTTTGGTATGAAAAGGGAGTTTTTAATGATGTGGGTAAGGTAGCAAGTGAGCATTTATAGAACTCTGGCCTATCCTTCTGCAATATTAAGACAGAAGGTTGGGTCTACTGTAAATATTTTTTAACAATTTAAGGACCAAATTATTTTTGTCTATTGGTTAATCTTGAATTTATGGTACACACTTCACTCCTCTTAGGATCACCAACTCTTTGCTGCCAAGAACAGCGATGAGAGAACAATTGTTTTGGATGCATCTAAATGTTTTTAACAAGTGGAGTGTGCATGCACACAAATTGATATTTTCATTTGTGTTTTGTGCATCAGGATATATTGTGCCATTTTTCGATTGGACTGTTTTTTTCAACTCTTTGATGTGATTGGTCGATTCATTCAAATTTGAATAAAACTTCGTCTGGAATTCTTCAGATTGAATATCGGTTCAGTACCATGTATGTTATTCTGTGTGTTTTGTTTCTAAATGAAAAAGCAAAGCTACTAGTTTCCTGCTATGCTGAAAGCGAAGCTTCTGATGTTTTTTTAAATTTAAAAAATTTGCCCGGTACACGCTTGAAATGCTGTAGGCATTGCATGCTCAATCTCTCCTTTTCAGGTGACCTATGAGCAAGAGAGCAATAAAAATTGCACTGCACATTCAAAAGAGTATTTGGTGACAGAAAATAAAATTGCACCAAGAAAAATTGGCGAGAAACAGGCCGAGTACCATAAACTCCAGGTTTACCTGTCTTACATGCATACAATACATTACATAGAATTAATTAACTCGGATTATGTCCTTATGCAGTTAAATAGACAATAAAATCAAAAATAAAACTAAAATATCGGTTTAATTTAACTACAAAGTTTTTTTTAATTTTTTGTGAATACAATGCTTAAAATGAACTTGAAAATAAATATTAGAAAATGGTTTAAAAATAATATCTACTATTTAAATATAACTAATAGCAATTAAGGTGAAGCAGGATATTATGCTTATCGCAATGCACACTGCATGATGAGGTATATGGAATAGCAAATACTTTTTAAAAAAAGAATGCATAGAAACTGAAATATTTTGTAGTATATTGAGTAAAGACTTCAGAACTAGCTGAAGAGCTTTAGCAGTTTTAAGGAAATTATAGAAAACAATATACCAAAATAATTTTAGGTTTCTAAGTGCTCTAGCTTGAAGATATGCCTATTTTGCTAACATAATCATTTATACAGTGAAACCTCTTCGAACGGCCACCCCTCTTAACGGCCAATTTTTCGGCCCATAGACCTAATGTTAAAATAACCCCTAGCAACGGCCACCCAACCCCTCTGAACGACCGCCGGGTGGGTTCGCCCATCCCATTTAACAAAAGCATTGGTTAGAGATTTACTTTTTAAACTGAAAAACGAACTTGAAAAATGGGTTTTTTCCGAGAAGGGCAAAAAATTAAAACAGTCACAAGTTGTATTCTTTTTTACAAAAAATGTAAAAAATTATTAAATAAAGTACTATTTTCTCTTTAGATAAGTCTCAAACTTCATTTTAAATAAGAAATATGTGTCAGACTTGTTTATAATATCAGTTATAATTAACAAGATTTAACAAAGATATTAACTATAAATTAATTAGTCAAAAATTAATTAGAATTCTTTGTAATATATAAAATGGCACATATGCAGCTATTTCTAATATAATACAGAAACAAATAATAGAAATATAAATTAAAAGGTACAAAAAGAAAAAGTATAAAAAAGATACAGAAGATTTAAACAAAATATGATAACAATACACCTTTTTGCGTGATCAACGCAACAGCATCAAGTTAGTTGTTTATATTATGTATTATAGCAATTATCTTGTAATTGTAACGAAAACCCTTCAGAGCGGCCAATTTTTCTCGGAACGGAGAGGTGGCCGCTCAGAGAGGTTTCACTGTATATTTAAATAAAATGACAGAAAATAAATGAATACTTACGAGCAACAAGCAACTCCTGTTTTGTAGCTGATGTGTCGCTAGTTGGCAAAAATGTCATATGGGTCAAGGCAACCTAGATTAAGAAAGGATTGTTTTAAACAAAGTAAAATTAGTTTATCTTTAAAAACTTGAACAAATTATCAAAAAAATAAACACCATATTACATTTTTCTAATCCTTGTTACATTTGTTCATCATCAGACTGAATTACATGAGACAGTTAGGTAAAAAACAAAGAATGGTCTGCTTAGAACTTAATATCATTTAACTTTCTATAGATCAATGAATAAAAGGCAATGAATGTGTTATAATATTGCGGAATGCAATCACTAGATGGTATATCGGCATGTCAGCAGGATGCTGATGTCGTTGACATGTAAAGGAAAATGACAAAAGAAAGAGAAAAAGAATGATACATTATCTCTAGGATAAATAAGCTAATGATCACAGCTAAATATAGCAATGTGATTAATCATGCTATATACATCATTCTTTTACGTGCATATAACTACATAAAATTTATTTTATTGAATACTGTTTTATTGTCAAGATATTGTCTTCATGAAGATAAATATCAAACATTAAGATCAAGTTAAAGTCTAAAAAAATTAATTAGATTTAATTAAATTAAATTCCAAAATTTGATGTACCATATAATATATAATTCGGGCAGAAAAGATTTCTAGACTTCATCAGAAGGAAACTTAAGAAGATTCAAGAAAAATTTATACAATATGTAAAGTTGAAATATATTTTTATGTATATTAATAATAAAATAATATCGTACTAGAATACAGTTTTAAAACATAACTTGAAATTAGAATGTTATTAATTATTAGTGCTTACGGCAAAGAAAATGCAATTCTTTTTCTTTGCCATAAGAACAATATGAATCATGATGCTGATCTCATCCGTTATTTCTAAAATTTGGCAAGTTTTCAACTACAGCCTTGCAAATGGAATAGTACCATTAAAGTGAATCAATATGAGATAAAGCAGCTATTTGTGAGTATACATATCAGAATTTAAATGATCAATCAATATCTCGATAGGAATTTGAAATAAAAATACATGCAAGCATTTGGTTTGAATTACCTGCTTTAAACTAAACAAGAATTTTCAAAAATCTTTCTACTCTTCTAGTTTAATGTTTTTTGGAGATTTTATTCCTTCATTTTACTGTATAAGTTCCATTTCTGTTTATGACTATCAATATATCATTGAAGAAGATTAAAGCCATTATACTGTTTCACAAGGAGACTAGAGTTCTTTACAAGGTTAAAGTTAAGTTTAAGGTACGAAGCAGTTTCTCCACACTTTTAATCGCCAACTTTTTGATGCTAAGTGGAAGACAGTTTAGCGATGTGTTTACATTTGTTTTGTTTGTGCAGTGATATTCAAATTAGTGTGTGGAGCACATATCATTAAATTGGAGTTCTGTGCTTCATCTTGATTGGTCAGCTATGCGCTAGTTTAAATTTTATTGGACGATTTAATAGAATTTGCATAACATTTCGTTTGGAATTTAACGGTTTAAATTTTGACAGTTTACAGAATTTTTTAAAATAAGGTCGATTCCTAACATTCAAAGAAAAAGTGAAGCTACTAGTTTCCGGGTTTGATGAAAACGCTAATGTTTTTTTAAGTTAAAAAAATTTGCCCGGTTTGCGTACACAAGAGAACAATAAAATATTCACTGCTCAGTCAAAACAAATGTCCTCTGAGCGCCAAACCATCTTGCCCTTGGTGACAAAAAGTTGGTGATGCAAAGGGAAGAGGAATGACTCTGGAACTTAAAATTAATTTTTACCCACTTTTCTTCCAATACACATCATCTTGCACCACGATTATTCAATCAGAAACTATTCATTCATCATAAATGCCAACAGTCTTTTGGGCCACTATTGTCAATTAACTTAATTCTTTTTCATTCCTATATTAAATACTGCATTCACAATAAAATCATAAATCAAATAAAATCTTTAGAATACATTCAACAAAAAGTGAAGTTTTGTAAGTGGATGTTACTATGGAAATAACAAATAAAACGAGAACTAAGAGAAATATATGCAATTAATTATAATGAAACTGAAAATCAGGTGGAAAAATTTATGAAAAGCACACAACACTTGAAAAATTAATGAAAGGCAAAGTGCATTAAGAAAGAATGGCTTAAACTTTTTCTGATCTTTTGGACCAGGAATATACAATATAAGATAGTTTATTCTAAAATCAAAACTGTAATATAAATTAAGAATAAATAATAAAAATTTAGCATTAGTTTATATTTTTAGTTTAACAAAGAAAACTTATTAAAATGAATATCTATACGCTTTTTACGTATGGATAAAAAAACTCACTTTTAATTTATCTAAGGTTTGGCCACATTTTTCTAAATTTGGAGGATTTTTCTTCCATTCCTGTAACAAAAGTTGGTACTCACGAACAACGTCGTTAACTTTCTCCATGTTTATTATTAATGTAAAAATTCGAAACGAAAACAAACGCTCAACAACTATTTTCACCGATCTCCAAGATACGGTTGTGAATAAAAGAAATTGCAATTGTCATTCTGCTAAATCATTGCTCACTTCTCTTCACTTCTACATTCTAGGGTTCGAATGAAAAGTTGCTTTTATTGACAAATATTTGAAATTTAGATTTGTCTAAATACCACTTTAAGGCAAAACATTTCGACATTTGTGATAATCTGAATTTATTTTTAAACTGAAATAAGACATATTATCAAATGTTTTCATTGGTGAATAATGAAAGGAAATGTACCCCATAAAACCACAGCATGACTCTTTATTTCTCATTGATTTAGAAACCAAGCGTTCTTTTGCTTTTTCATCTCTCGGATACCACCTATTTTTTTAATGGAAATCTCAAGCATTCTATGGACTCTTACGGGTCTATTCTCGTACCCCGGTTGGGTTGGGAGACGTCACTTTTTCCGCCCGTTAACGACAAGTGGAAATCTCGTACCCGTTTTCCCAACCGGTTGGGATCTCGCTCGGTCGAAAAAAGGACTCCGATTTCTCGGCAGCTCTGTACCCAGTGGCGGGCTGGGTCTGAAAATAGTGGTTGCGAGGGGTCAGTGAGGGCCCACACATATCTACAGTCATAATATTAATTCAGATATATATATATATATATATTATTTTTTATTTTTTTTATATTTAATTATATGAATTTGAATCTATAATATTTAATAATTATGTATTCCATTTAATCTTTTTATTATATATTTAATTTTTCCGCGTCTTTAAAATAAATCCCTTTTAACACTCCTTAATTTTGTATGTTTGAAATAGCGAAATTATGATTAAAGTTATTTGATTTTAAATTCCGGAAGTTAAATATTTCATATACGGTTTTAGCGACGAAGTATGAAGGAGAAATGCTGCCCATTAGTAGGGCATCTGTTGAAAGAGCCAGAAACCATTAAAACAAGCTTCTTTGGATGATTTAGAGTTTAGTAATTTGTACTGGTAATGTTTCAATAATTTGTAACTAAACTAGTATCATTAAAAAGATATTTTTGAATTATAAGTAATTCAAAAATCATCTTGTTAGATAGTATTTTTTGAAAATCTTGCGAAAAAACGCCAAAATCTTGCTTAATTTTTAAGTAACTGAAATGTCCATTTACTTTTGGACTTTAAAAAGTTGACAATTTTTTTCATCTTTTTTTTGAAGAACATGTGTGCCAAATTTCATAAAGATCGATTAAAGATAGATTTGTACAAAATACATCCTTATAATGTAAAAAACTTCTTTTGTTGCATTAAAATGCAGTCTATTTTCATTGTTTCGCCATTTTTTTTTCTTTAAGTCCAGTCCTTTTCTTTCTTTCTTTGTTACTTCAAATAAATTTAGTTTTTGATAGATTTTCTATGTTATATTAATAAATTTACTTTTTAGCGATGGCATTAAGCTCATCTTTTCACTTAAGGCAAGATAATCTTCCTGGAGATTATGCAATTCATTTATTTGATATGATTAGGATAAATTTTCACTTTATAATAAGCTTAATAGTGCGCAATAATTGTGGATTATAATTATGCAAAATTTTAAAAATAATCTTCATTGAATCGCATGTTTTTTAGACTTTTTTAACAGTGGAATGTAAAGACTTATGCCAACTTATGTTATTAGTTTCATTAGACACAAAAACATACTGCATCAAAATTTATCTCAAATGCTAATACATTTCCTATCTACTATTTTTTCCTTCTTTTTTTTTCTTTGCACAACTAATTTCTTTTTCAGTCTTTTGTAGCAATTAATACTTTTAACTTAACAAAAATTAAATAAGTTGGCGAATTTAAAGTTTGTTAATATAATCAAATTAAGACAATTAATATGATGGACGAGTCGGTTGGTAGCCGAATGCGGCTAGTGTTTAATACTACAAAAGCAATGTAAAAATAGAGAAATGACAGTTTCAGCTTACCTCTTTTTTTTCTTTCCTTTTGCAAGATACGCTACATATGTCTTTACACTCTTACGACTAAAAACAGAAATAACACTTTTCTCACCAATTATTTTCCATGAAAGACAGACCAATAAGACTGAGGCCCTCTTTAAACGAAACCCCTTTACTCTTCTAAACGCAAACTCCCCCCGCCCCACACGCATAAAGAAATTCGTGAGTATCGTTTTTTCATAGATGTCATTTAGTGTCCTAGACACAGTTTTAGCCAAGAAAACCTTTTCTTAGAGGCGAGTTTCCTTGTTTGTAAGATTTATGACAGTAAAATTAAACTACAGAAAAGAAAGAAAAAAGCGCCTCTTATAGCCATCTCTCACAAGAACCGCACCCTTTCTGCACAAAGGGATGCAATTCCTTCCGTCTTTCCGGGGGTTTCCGAAACCAACAAAAAAATCTTAAAGAGTATTGCGGCTCGACTTTGCACCGAAGAGCTACCCTGTTCCAATAGCCCGAGGGTTTGTGCGATAGCTGCAACATTCTGGAGAAACATCTGTAAATGATCGGAAGGTCAAAGGAAGTGGACTGGACAGAGACCTCAGTACAGTTCCTCTGGGCAAACGTAATTGCGTATGTGTCTTGGGTCGGTATTCGACCATCCGCTGTTCGGCTGGTCGAATTACGGCGGTAATAAATCCCCAAAACATGGGCCTTGGGTACAGGGCTATTTTATTTCATTGCTTTAGAAAAGCTTACTGTAGAAAAACAGATCTTTTTTCTCTCCCACACTTTCTGGGGGCCCAAATTGTCTTCTGTTTAAGGGGCCCACTTGCCATCGGGCAAGCTGGCAACCTCGCCAGTCCGCCACTGTCTGTACCTGGCGTAAACGCTATTCGCTAGCGAGAAGTGTTGTTTCGATATCAGAACTTATCAAATTTTCGTTTAAAATGGAGGCTGCTAAGACGTTAATTGTGTTTGGAAATGGTTTATCGGGATAAATGTAATCCATTTGACCAATCTGAAGAAGAGTTTTTTTTATTACTTTAGATATTTTAAAAAGTAATTAAATCTTTTATCGAATTTAAATAATTTAATCTAATAATTTAATACGACAATCTAAAGTAATTAAATCTTTAAAAGTAGTTAAATCTTTTACTACTCCATCAAGATAGTCAATAATGACAGTTGATAATTATCTAAGATCAATTACATTTAAAAATTTAATTACTTAATATTTTCTTATTAAATTAAATTAGGGTAACATTTTAACATTTTTTTAACATTGAGTGTGGAATGACTTTCCTCATTCCGTATATATCATTACAATTTTTTAATTTGGGTTTTAATTCAAAGAAATTTGTCAAATATTTACAAAGTAATTGCAAAATCTGACAATAAAAGAATTTTTCTTGTTCCTTGATAAAGATGTAATTTTTTTAATGTTGTGAAAACTTGCTGAATTTAATAACTTTTTTCATGTTTTATTTTCTTTTGTAATTGGAAAAATAAACAAATGGTTTGTAATATTAATTTATAAGATTTATTCATGTTAAAATAATTGGCATGGAAAAAAGTTTATTACTTTTCCTCTCTCTAGAAAACTGATAAAATTACATCAATATATTGAAAAAAAGACTCCAATTTATGTTCTATAAATGTGTAATATTATTATAAATGTATATTTTGTAAAAGATAAATGGTTTAACCCCCCTTAACAATGGACTTATGAAAGCAAGAAAGATGCATTATAATGCATCTTATAAGAGCAGAAGTAAATTCTTCCCACCTCTACCCTTGGTGTCTTTTGAAAAGATGCGATCAACTTTCCCACTTAAAATTTGTGGATATTTTTCAAAATAATCCAACACAATTTCGAATTGGGAAGCAAATGTACGCTTCGCCATAGTTCCTTTGGCGATTCAAAACTCGAACTGAATCTGAAACCATAAACAAAAATATTGCATGATGATCGCTTGATTTGCCACGCGCGCAGCAGAAATACGTCACTTCCTAGCGTAAAGCGCGATGTTCGAAACGACCGAGGTACGAGAATCAGACCCCTTCTTTCGGTCGAGAAAAAGCCATTAACGTCCCGCGGTCGAAAGACGAAACGCTCCCAACCCAACCGGGGTACGAGAATAGACCCGTATGTTGAATCAATACGACAACACATGCACTAAACAGAAGGGTGTCAACTAATTAGACAGAAGAATTACAGAACATTGCACTGTTATTTGGTTAACATATCCTAATATATAATTTCACTATTTTAAAGCCTAATTTCAGTTCGGAAGGAACTGTTCTCTTCCGAAAATTTGGTCTCAAAGAAGTGACACGTATTATCAGAAAGGCATACTTTTTAGATTCCAAATAAAAATTTTCTTAAGGAGTTTAAGACCGAAAAAAAAATCCAAAATTTCATAAAACCTCTATTAAAAGTCAAAAGAAGAAGTAAGATATTGCCCTTAACATAAAACATAACCAATTTCCCTAAAAATATCTACTCAAGAAGCTATATAAATTTAAATTCATTTTAGCTGGATTGACGCTGTAAACGAAACGAAAGCTATTTTGGTATGGACCTCGTCATTTTGAACCTTAGTCGGATGAGGAGGGTGTCACCTGAGCCGGTACCCACCTCTCAATACTTCCGCGCCACACCATCGGGAAGACGTATGACTCTCTATGAATATAATGTGAACCAGGTTTAAATATATGGTGACTATTTCATGGAAGCAGTTCTCGAACCCGTTCCCTTGCGGCACCGAATCAGACCCTATTACCACAAGATGCTCTACAATATTCATACGATATTTCGCGATGCCGTGCGGGATTCAGAATATCGTAGCAATATCGTGGAGATATCGTAAAATATTGCGAGCTAATAGGGGAGACAGCCATGCGAGGACAGTCTCATATAAGTTCAAGAAAAATTTGAACGCATAGTTAGAAAATCCCTTCATTAAAGTTCAGAAAATATTTGTTTATGAGACTCAGTACAGTTATCTTTGTTATTAATACCTCGAATTGGTAATTAAATTTAAGCGGTTTATTTTTATGAGTTCTCGAAAAATCTACATGTTGATTAAAAATTTCGAAGCATTGAGTTAAGTTATATTAATCCTCTCACTGCTTATCCCGCGGGTTGGAAGCAGTGGCGGACTGGATCTAAAAATATGGGTTGCCAGGAATCAATGGGGACCCACTCATATCTACCGTACCCTAATATATATAATATCATGCTTTAATGAAGGTGAGGTGTAGTCTATTTTGTCATGGAAGAGACAATATTCGGCTTAATCTTCTTTTATTCAGTCATTGAGGATATGAGGTTATTTCTTCATGAGTAAAGGATTCAATTTTTACGTAGCTCCATGACTAGTATTCAAAAGGTTGCGCCTGAGCGGCGCGTTGTTGTTGTCAGCTTACATATTTGAATCAAAAAGGGAAGATAGGAATGCGCAGAAAGTTTAAGTACCCAAATAAGGGAATTTCCCCGGAAAAGACTCGTGAATCGAAAAGAAAGTTGTAATGAGCTTATTACGATGGAAGTAGAAGTAATTAAAAGTGTCGTTAAAAGTGATTTAAGAAAGTTAAAAAATTAAAATATCACATATATAGATATTTAATTTTATTTATTTTTAAATATAATAAATTAAACTTAATAAGTTAAAATATCGTATTCCTAATCTAAAAATCTATTACATATAGTATAGTTAATTACAGTTTACATGTATTATACGTATTATTACGAGTGAAATTTATGATTGAATTAGAAATAATTTTGGTGGGAGTATAGTAAGTATACTGTATATTTGGAACTATACCGTTATTTTGAGAATTTTGTAACCAAACTGAAAATTAAGTGTGAGAGAGCATAGGAAATTTGCTAGAAAAAGAGTTCTTTCTTTTCCGTCTCTCTCTCTCTCTCTCACGCGTACATATCCTGGGGTCCATAATGACTTATGTGCAAGGGGCCCACTTGCCATCGGGCAAGCTGGCAACCTGGCCAGTTCGCTGCGGGGTGGAAGCAAGTCTATTTTCTGCTGCATCCTGCTATTTCGCAATCTAATGGGTTTATTTAGTGTTTTTAAAACGTTGAATCATCTTATACTAATAAAGCCTTGCATGTAAATAACAAATCGCTTGGCGCAACGGTATTTGAACATGTTTTCAGACGTTGCATCTAAATAATAATAAAAAAAATTCGGCAGTCAGAGAGTTAACGGCCCGGTTTGAAGCTACAAGAGATCTATTTTAGAACAGACTTGTAATTTTGAACTCTTTTCTGATGACGAGGATGCGAGCCGAGATAGAATCTTCTACAAAACTTCCATTTCGCGCCAATGGGTGGACATTCGATGTATGGAATTCCCAATTTAATTGCACGTTTTAGAAAATTTGGAAGCGAAAACCTAAAAAGGAACAATTTCTAGCACAACTGCCCTCGAACAGTGCTATGAATTATGGCACTCGGTATGAAAGTGGTTCTTACCTCTTTTAATGCAATTTTCTACTGCATCGTATGCAGGATATACTTATATGGTGCATCATATTACATATTTATATCGTGTTTAACAAACATCAATGTAACTTAAATAAAAGTTGCATTGATGTCTGTTATCTGCATTTATATAATTTCAATTATTAGCTTTATACTAAACTAGCCGTTATGCCCGTCGTTGCTCATCGTAAAATATTTCATGTCTAATATTTTTGATATAAAAAACTACTTTTGTATAGAAAATTACAATACCCAAAATTCTTTTATCGTCTGATATGTTTTTTTAATTAAAATGAGAATATCAATTGAACCAGGCGATTTTTCAAAACCGCCAATAGCTAATTTTCTCCATAAGTTTTTATTGCATAGATACTTCGAATTTTGTTCATAAATCTTGCATTATAAGAAAGATTTTAGCTGATGTTTTGGGACAATTCCATAGTAAATTTTTCACTGAGAAAAAGCTTTAGAATAAATATGAATAAAAATATAATAAAATTCATCTTCATCCAAAATTCTTCTAGAAACAGTTCTTATGCATTCTTATTCTTCACCACTAAAAAAAATGTTACAAATTGTAAATTTTATACACAATTTAATTTTTGAAAAATTATGCAACGAAATGAAAGTTGTGTCATGAAAAGCTAATTTTTAAAACTTTTATTATGTGTAAAAACAGTTTTTGCGACATACGTATTTTCGAAAAATATCACGAAAAATGCCAAAATCTTGCTTAATTTCCAATTAACTGAAATCTTAATAAGATTTGGGGCTTTTAAAAGTTGACGGTTGGCTCTCTTCTTATATAACATATATTTATAAAAATAAGCAAAAATTTCAGAAATAAAGGTAAATTAGTTCAAAGTCTCACCGTTGCCTAGCAACTGAATTTGCGTTATTTCTAAATCGTCTGCACGTAATTAACAATTATTAAACTTAACAAAATTAATAAAAATTGAAGGAAAAATGTCACAGATATAAAATTGGTATCATTGAAAAGATAAAATTTGAACTTTAAGATGGTATAAAAATATTTTTTTGGGAAATAATTTGTTCCGAACTTACAGCGGAAAAACGGTTTCGGCTGATTTCTAATTAACTGACTGTTTAATTAACTTCTAGGCTTCGAAAAGTTGACAATAATCTTCCTCTTGTCTTAAATAATAAGTGTGCAAAGTTTGGTTGTAATCGATCCAGTAGTTTTGGAGGAGATGTGGAACATACCCACATACATACAATGACTTATTTATATAAAGACAAGGATTATATAAATAAAAATCGAGCTTTAATTTGTAGATGAACTACATAATACGATGCACAATATAAGTACCTCCTGCATACGAGCGCCTTCTGGAAGGTTAACACATTTGCTGTGCCATTCAAATTAGATTCAAGCTCCAGGAAAGACAATTGGTAACTCAGCTTGCTCTAGAAATTTATATACCAGAAAAAGAAAGCAAGTGAGCGTATTTTGCAAGCATCTATTAACATGTCCAACTAATCTAAACTAGAATGCAAGTCAAATTCTAATGCAGTAAACTTTCATGGAAGACGAGTTATCTCGTCCGTAGCAGCGAATGTGTTAAAATACATATTTTCCTAAATTATTCGGTTTCTTGCAGTTGACCAACATCAAACTATGCGAAAATGAAAGGAAACCAGTACTGTCAGCTTGGCTTTCTCGCATATCGTCGCCGTTCTGGCAGAAGTCCACAAAAACCTTTTGACGGATTAAGACAGTCAAATGGAATTTGCAATTAATTATTTCGCAATAGGAACTCGTTATCTAAACATCAATAAATCAAGCGCAGGAACTAGAAATCTGTAAAATAGTTTCTACTTTTTATCATAACGACTCAAAATTAATTAAGTTTAAACCGACCACATCTTGAAACTATAATTTTGGACTTTGTGACTTGCCGAACGACGACGATATTTTCACAATATTATACGTTTTTTGTTAAACTTCGCAACACACCGAAGAGAATGGAGTAAACATTTGGACATCTCCCATTTGGTCGATTGGGCCTAACATTTTATACACACTTCCAATTGTAATGCCGAGACCACAAATCGAATTTCATTTGATGGACTCGGTCCAAAATTTGATGCATGTCTACATTTCTGGCGATAAAATAATATGCCAAATTTAATTATTTTAACTCCTTGCATTTTTGGAAAACTGTTCAAATACAATATGGACAGATTTCCCGTGGACGAATTTCGTCCAAAATTCGAAAGAAATCTAAAATTATGGTCACAAAACATTTAACCAAATTTTATCTTTAGCTCACTACGTTTGAGTTACTGTGTTCACAGAAAGACTGACCGACAGACGGACACAATTCGAAAAATGGGTTTTTCGGATTTGTGGTCGAAGTTTTGATGATTGCAATACTTTCTCTTTATATACGAGAAAGTAAAACATGGCTTAAAAAATCAGCCCATTCATTAAATCACAATTTAAAATCAATAGGTGTTTGAAAAGTTTATAAAAGTCATTTAGTTTACAGACTATTTCCATTTCTTTCCAATTGGCTGGGAAATTTGACTCCCTATTAGCACAACATATTTTACGATATTCCGAATGCCGCACAATATCGTCTGAATATTGTAAGCCATTTTGTTGCAATAGGGACTAGCTCCTAGACCTTCAAGACGGGACGCATTTTTGTAACCAATGGATTAAATGCCGACTGTAGCTCAAAAACGGAGGGTATCCGCCATCTAATGAGAAAAGATGGAGATTCTGGAAAGAAAAATAATTTCTTCCGGCATTTACTGCATGTAACTAACCAGGAAGCAGAAATATTAGCCAATGTCTAACCCGCACTATCGTACTTGCTCGGTCTTAACTCTTTGAAGCATGGTGGGTTGCTTCCCGAATGCATCTTTTACGCATTATTGCTGAATAGCGCTCATTATAAAACCCATACAATAGCAAAAACACGTAGATTAAATTTTAGGAATTGGAAACAAATTAATAACAATATTTTTCAGCTTCCTGAAGCGCTAAATCAATCCTTACACTCGTACGTGTTTAATTATGCATCTTATCTTTCGTACCCCAAAGGGGTTAAAGGGGTAGACTGCAGCAATTAAGAAATAAACAGCCTAAATTGCTTTTAATTATGGGCACTCTTATGGACAACTGAAAGTATTGGTTACCTGAGCAATGAAACTTATATTTACTTCAGTTTAGTTAAGTGGCAATTTTTCCCCTAACAAAGGAATAAATTCTTTCCGACATGAGAGACAATGAGACGTCAACGTCCAATTTTAAAAGCTCCAATTATTTATATAGTAGAAAATCTTTATATCTGAATGCCAGGAGCCTATACAAGTTCATGATACATTTGGATGCTTCAACCCTCTACCCCCTCCCAAGAATTTGACGATATACTAGAATTTATTTTAAGAAATAAATTGACATTTTTTCACTAATGACATTTAAAATTACCCTATTGCGAAACGCTTTTCTAGAAGAGAAAATTTATAAGAATTTCTTCAAGCTTTGCACCACTTCAGAAGAGATACGTGGCTTCATTTTGAGAATCAAACTAGAAAGATGAAATCTACCATTTATATCTTTAACTAGATGCTATTTAAAGTTGGATTTATCACACTACACGAGAGACTTTATGAAACTTCAAAATGCTTTCAGGAAGGTAAATAAGAACTTGACACGCAAGTAAATATTTTATTAGAACTCGACAGAACACGTGTTAAGAAGCCGAAGTACGCATTAAAATTACAACCCGAGTAATGCTGGTCTGAAGTTACTGCATTAAACACTTTAATTCCAATAAATACGGCAATTGCTAGTCCCAAATGTGTGAACAACATTCAACATTTTATTGGGGAAAAACAAATCCTCTATATTCAAAACAGTTTACGTTTGCATATTTTATGCATCAGAAGTTTAGTCTGTTAAGGTGTCTCTTGTTGGTGACACAACAACATCATTTAAGAATTTACTTGGCTAATGCGCTTCTTTCTTTTTTTAGCTTTTTCTCTACATCATCCAAGACATTTTTGAATCCATTCTTCCTAACGAACCATTTCATCTTTTCTGTCAATGTTGGGTTGACAGGTCGTCGCGGTTCGGATGGAGGCTTGGGCGACACGTCGGTCCATGATTTCCAGATGGAGGCTTGGGCGACACGTCGTCCGCAGTTCGGATGGAGCGGCGACGTCGTCCGCGGTTCAGATGGAGGCTTGGGCGACACGTCGGTCCGCGGTTCGGAGATGTGGGCGGCACGTCGTCCGCAGATTCAGATGGAGAGCTTGACGGCGTTACACCGTCGTCATTTCGAATGGACGACATTCGTCGGTACCGTTCAGATGAAACTTAGGCGCTCAGTCCGCAGCCGAGTTCAGATGGAACTTGAGCGACACGTCGTCCAATGTTCAGATGGAAACTGGCGACACGTCAGTCCGCGAGTTCAGATGGAAGCTTAGGGCGACGCATCGTCCGCGTTCAGATGGAGGCTTGGGCGACACGTCGGTCCGCGGTTCAGATGGAGGCTTGGGCGACGTCAGTCCAGTTCGATGGAGCTTGACATCGGTCCGCAGTTCAGATGGAAGCTTAAGGCGACACGTCAGTCCGCCATTTCAGATGGAAGCTTAGGCGGCCGTGGTCCGCAGTTCAGATGGAAACTGGCGCACGTCAGTCCGCGTTCAGATGGAGGCTTAGGCGACACGTCAGTCCGCAGTTTCAGATAGGCTTGGGAACGTCTCCCAGTTCAGAAGGCGACTTGGGCGACACGTCCGTCCCGATCTTCAGATGGAGGCTTGGGCGACACGTCCGTCCCATTCAGATGATGGAGGCTTGGAACGTCCGTCCCCGAGTTCAGATGGAGCTTGGGCGGCACGTCGTCCCGGATTTCAGATGGAGGCGGCGACACGTCCGTCCCAGTTCAGATGGAGGCTTCAGGCGCGTCCGTCCCAGTTCAGATGGAGAGCGGGCGACACGTCGATCACCAGTAACTTACAAGTTTCGTGTAACGCATCCTCTATATTCTTGAGATACTGTATTGGTCCCCAGTTCATTCCAGGTTGGACATCTCTTCCGGCACGATCACCTGAAGGCTTGGCTTCCAGGTTTTATGACTAGAAGCGACCAATTGCTAGAAGCGTTTCTGTGCAGTCTCGAGACTCTTTCGATTAGTTCCATTACAGGCGGATTGAACTCTTTTTCGACCACCGGCACTTTCATCGGAAGATTGATCAGTCTTCGCTCTTTCTGACTTGCAGGCGCCTTGATTGTCAATTTGTAATCGGTAGAAAAAGATGAAGTAAGAGCTTCAATATCGCAGTTGTACGGCACCATATATCGGCGGCGGAATTCTCTGGATACCAACCCATACTGATCTCTCTTCTCTCCATGCTTACCATGTACTTCAACAAATCTATCGAACTTTTTCACACTGAGTTCCCCCAATTCGAATTCATCAAGATTGAGAGAAACCTGGAACCCATCTTTGTCAATTTTCACTTCAGATGAGCCAGAAGCTTTCATGCTGGCAGGCATTCGAGGACGAATCTTGAATCCTTTATGTACATGGATATCGGCATCCGACAGATCTTCATCGCTCAAAACTGTAGCAAATTTCTGATTCAAGATTTGCTTGGGGCGAATATTTGCTTCCCACCAATCTTGGCTTAAGAAAAGCGAGGACAAATCAACATTCCGAGGCATTATCAATCGTAAAATCAGATTTAAACAGCTGGTAGGCGTTTCGTTGACGAGAAACGAACGGTCGTTTGGCAGCAAAACTGGAAATAAGTGGAAAAAAGATTGATATATATATATATATACAGAATGATTCGGTGCGTTTCATAGTTTGCTGCCACAATCGGTAGAAATTGTTAATGCTTTTATTGTTTAGCATGAAAAGAACCGCGATGGCTTAGTGGTAAGGTCTCGACTTTGGAATGGCTGAAGATCCGCCGTGTGTGTGGGCCTGGTGCACTTTAAATTAAAGTTAGTCAAACGTCCTCTCTTTTGGGTGGTGTGGAAGTTTAGAGAGGGGGTTCCAGCTCAGGTGTTGTTCTTGTCATGTGAACGCGGTTCAAAATTACGAAGTTCGTTCCAAAATAGCCTTTGTGTTGCATCGAAACGGGACATTAATATTACTCAACTAAACTAAACCGCTTAGCACGTCAAAATAAATAATAAGAAAATAGCAAATGATAATGATAAAAAAATTGCTTAATGATAATCACAAAATGAGGTAAACTGACATTACACTGTTACTCAGAGAAGCGACAACGATTTTCAAAGCCATTTGAAGACGCGATCAGGTCACCAGAGCATATTTACGGATCCTACATAGTGTGGAATGAGGTCGCTTCTTATTGGAGCTTAAAGTCACGTGACTTGGCTTGCTTCTAAATGACGTCGCGAAACTAAACGGTACTTACCAATGCTAATGATTCGGCCTTTATTTGTTTTATTCTAAAAACGTATTAATCATTTTCTTAAAAACATCCAAATAATCATAATTGGAAGGTAGTTTTAATTTTTCCATGATGCGATAGCAGAAGACAAATTAATAATTAAAATCCCGCCTAAACATGGTGCTATGACATCATTAACAAATAAGCCAAGTCACGTGACGCTGAGAGCCAATGAGAAGCAACCTCATTCCCTACTATGTAGGGAATGAGGTTGTAAATGTGCGTCACCAGAAAACATTGGGTTTTTAGTATTTTGTAGTCTTATTTCTAGCTCTGTCATTTGGGTTTTAGCTCTTCTTAAGTGAATGTAGATTCTGAAAACAGTATGGTCTTATGACCGACCACGAAAAATGTTTTTAGGTCTTCATTTTTAAACAAGGACATGAAAAAAAATTGCAGACCAAAATCTCTCAGAACAATCTACACGCAATCCTCAATTACTGATTTATAACTTTCGTTTTTAATAATAAAAAAATTATGCTTCCTAGAGATTTTAACTCAATTATCAGGAAAGATTATTCTCTTATTTATTCCTTATTCAAAAATAAACCATTTGGAACGGCAGCGTAGCCTACCGTTATATTTTTGCATTATAATGTTTCTTTAACCTGATTTGGACTGAATAATTTTAGGAAAATCTTTTTTTTAGGTTCTTTACTTACAAATGGCCATGCTCTAACTTACAAGAAACCAGAACCGGTTCGCATATTTACGGATCCTACTATGGTTTGGATTGGAATTTATCAATCACTTTAGATTTTTTAAAAAGTAGTTAAATCTTTTATCGAATTTAAATAATTTAATCTAACAATTTAATACGACAATCTAAAGTAATTAAATCTTTAAAAGTAGTTAAATCTTTTACTACTCCATCAAGATAGTCAATAATGATAGTTGAGAATTAGCTAAGATCAATTGCATTTAAAGATTTAATTACTTAATATTTTCTTATTAAATTAAATTAGGGTAACATTTTAACATTTTTTTTAACATTGAGTGTGGAATGACTTTCCTCATTCCGTATATATCATTACATTTTTTTTATTTGGGTTTAATTCAAAGAAATTTGTCAAATATTTACAAAGTAATTGCAAAATCTGAAAAATAATTTTTCTTGTTCCTTGAATAAAGATGTAATTTTTTTAATGTTGTGAAAACTTGCTGAATTTAATAACTTTTTTTCATGTTTTATTTTCTTATGTAATTGGAAAAATAAACAAATGGTTTGTAATATTAATTTATAAGATTTATTCATGTTAAAATAATTAAAGTGGAAAAAAGATTATTACTTTTCCTCTCTCTAGAAAATTGGTAAAATTACATCAATATATTAAAAAAAAGACTTCAATTTATGTTCTATAAATGTATAATATTATTATAAATGTATATTTGTAAAAGATAAATGGTTTAACCCCCCTTAACAATGGACTTATGAAAGCAAGAAAGATGCATTATAAAGCATCTTATAAGAGCAGAAGTTAAATCTTCCCACCTCTTACCCTTGGTGTCTTCTGAAAAGATACGATCAACTTTCCCACTTAAAATTTGTGGATATTTTTCAAAATAATCCAACATAATTTCGAATTGGGAAGCAAATGTACGCTTCGCCATAGTTCATTTGGCGATTCAAAACTCGAACTGAATCTGAAACCATAAACAAAAATATTGCATAACGATCGCTTGATTTGCCGCGCGGGCAGCAGAAATACGTCACTTCCTAGTGTAAAGCGAGATGTTCGAAACGACCGAGGTACGAGAATCAGACCCCTTCTTTCGGTCTAGAAAAAGCCATTAACGTCCCGCGGTCGAAAGGCGAAACGCTCCCAACCCAACCGGGGTACGAGAATAGATCCGAGACTGAAGCTCTAATGCCTATTGATGCCAATAGGACAGATGCTGAAATTTTTGTTTAATCAATTTACAACATATAGATGGAAGCCTGAGTGCTTATAAAGAATAAAAATAAATTGATGTTTTTCACTTGAGGCTGCATCTCTTTAGCTTAGTTTGTACGCTTGAGAATATCATATTTTATTCTACAATATTGAAGAAAATTCCTTATCCATATTATTAGTTATCAAAACTTATCCGTTTAATATTGCAGAATTTTATCAAGGAGATTTTTTTTTCAATTAAAGCCCAGTCTTGTCGATGGGTTCAAACTATTTTTTAACCATAAGGCATACTCAAAACAAAATAGGATTTTTAAAAGTACTTTTCCCATGTTTTATTCAAGAAATGAAAATTAGAAAACATTTTAAAATCAATTTTTTAAAAAATCGGGCTTTTAAGGGTTAAGTTGCATAAATTAATTATAAAATTGTTTATTTTCTCACCTAATGTGCTTATAAGAACTGAGATTGCTTCTGTACTTAGAGGTTGAAATATTTCATATGTATTGTAGAAGATTTGGCCAGATGTTCATGTCGTGAGGTCTTCAGATCTTATCTTCGGAGAAGATCTCGTAGTGTTATCAATTTATAATTTGGCATCTTGGAGTGATATGGACGAGCTTTCTGTTTACTTTATTTGAGGTAAAGTAGGACTTCCGCCTTACCTATCAACTTCCGGTAATGATGTTAAGTCAATGGGGATCTTCAAAATTTCAACACTCTATTTGAAGATATTAATTAATATTAATTAATGTTTAAAGTGGAATTTTCTAACGTTATGGGTTAAGGGTACTTTGAAAATATTAAATTTCATGTTCCTATTGTTGTAGCTCTCAATGTTTCTTCAAAATAAGAGCCTCATTTTGTGGAAAGGTTATCATAATTATTATTCATCGCTCTTTTTCGCGCTTTGTGTACTCAAGAAAGAAGTGATTCGAATTTTTCGCTTGATATGGAATTCAATTGTATTGGGTGATAGCTTAAATTGGAAAGTTACTGGGAAACGGAAGTGAACCCTCACCACGGAAGTTCTGTAAAACCAAAATAAACAAATCAGAGAACTAATATAAATATCTTTATAAATATAAATATCTTTATAAATATGAATATCTTTATAAATATGAATATCTTTATAAATATAAATATCTTTTGAATCATTGGTTCAAAGCTGATTATGCAATGCCTGTGATCAGAGAGAAAAGATTGCTTGAAGCATATTTCGGACTTTTTTTTTATCTGGCAGTGTATGGACGAGTTTTCTGCTTTGTTTGTTTATATTTAAGTGCTGGGACTACGCAATTCCGGTGTAATGCTAAATCAATGGAATCTTCAAAGCGGAAGTCCAATATCCTAGCAGATACAGTCAAGATTTTTAATGTTATAAACAAACCAGAAAATTCGCCCATAGTCAAAGAAATGCATAGATTTCAGATTTTCTGTGAAAGCTAGTTTGTATTCCGTACTCTTTTTTTTATTAATTCTAATCTGGAATATTTTAGTTCATAAACATATTAAATTATTTACTTTTACTAGACCTTCATATAATATTGGTTCAAAATTACGAGGTCAGGTGCATCCTCAATAACTGTCATGTAGGTTTTTTTCTAAGGGGTCTATTCTGGTACCCCCGGTTGGGGTGGGGTCGGTTGTTTTTGCGCGGAACAACCCCAACTCCCACCCCACCCGGGGGTATCAGAATAGACCCCTAAAGCTGGGCATTACCGGTGAGACCACTCCAGACTATGGACGAGTTTTCTGATTTGTTTATTTCGGTTCTACAGAACTTCCTTGGTGAGAGTTCACTTTCGTTTACCAGTAACCCTCCAATTTGAGCGATCGCCAAATCCAATGGACCTTATGTATGTGACGTCACATCCTCCGACACGTGATTTGCCGGAGGCAGCCATTGGTCAGTCTTAAACAGCTGACTCAGAGCTGCTTTTATTTCTGAGTCGCTTATAGGCCGATCGTTTTGTTTATTCCTCCACAACTGTTTTTCTATACTCTCGAACCCAAAGGGTGCATAAGGTCCATTGGATTCCATATCAAGCGCCATATTCGAATCAGTTCTTTCTTGAGTACACAAAGCGCCAAAAAGAGCAATAAAGAATAATTATTGCAGCCTTTCCACAAAATTAGGCTCTTATTTTAAGTAAACATTATGCGCTACAACAATAGGAACATGAAACTTAATATTTTCAAAGTATCCTTAAGCCATGACATTAGAAAACTCAATTTTAAACATTAATTAATATCCTCAAACAAAGAGTTGAAATATTAAAAATTCCCATTGACTTAACATTATCACCGAGAGTTGATAGGTGTGGCGGAAGTCCTACTTTACCGCCATAAAGAAAACAGAAAACTCGTGCATATCGGTGGCGTCGCTCCCAAACCCGTGGTCAATGCGAAAATCCAATGAGAATTGATGTGGTGCGGTCAAGAAGTTTGGATTTTCATCTTCGTTCTTTATCCATTTGGAGCATTGGGTCATAAAACTGAAATGCGACCGTGTGGAGAGGGAGTGAGGCTCTCTCAGAATAGCGGAAACCTCAGAATGTAGACCCGTGGGAGAAGGGGAGTAAGGCTCTCTCGAGAAAGTGGGGCAAGGGTCCCGTTTTGAAGCCTGGGAGGAGGAGTAGGCACAGTAACCCTAGGTTTAGTTTAGTTATATTAACGTCCCGTTTTGAAACAACACAAGGCCTATTTTGGTACGGACCTCGTCATTTTGAACCGCGGTCAGATGACGAGGGTGACGCCAGAGCTGACACTTCTCTCCAAACATCCGCATCACACCAACGGGAGGAGGAAGCCGGGACCCTACCACTAGGCCACCGCGGCCCCAGTAGCCCTAGGGGATCGGATTGGCCGATAGTGTAGTTTGCATGGAGCCTCCGTGAATGACCCACCTAAATGGAAGGGCAAAGAATTGGAACGCCATTTGCTTGGAGTGGAGTGGAGTGACAATGAATGTCCAGCTTAGTGAAAATAGAGTACGAATTTTGTAGCTCTATCCTTTAACTGATTGCGTACAAGAATTGAAGCAGGTTTGCAATTTTATGGTAAATTTTATTTACGTGACTTTTATTGCATTTTGAGCTATTGTGTCAAAATGCAGACAGACAGACTTCTCGAAGATGGATTTCATCCAAAATCAGACAGAGTTGTACAACTTTGGCGTAAAGATAGCATACAAAATTTCATTCATCAAACTTGTTGCGTTTTTGAGTTATCGTGCTCACAGATAGACAGGACGCCGTCTCAAACCCCGTGTCTGATGCCATTACAGCAACCGAACCGGTTGGATGGACACGGGACTCACAGAGAGACAGACAGAATTCCACAAATGATTTCAAAAACGTAAATTCCTCAAAATCTCGAGGTCATATTTTTGACAGTTACAAAGCTTTCTTTCTGTTATTCGTATACGGAGAGCAAAAAAACATTTAAAGAACTGTTGAGTATGTTTTCTCCTTGATTTCTCGCATTAATATGGCACGCAACAAGGTAGAGAAATGAAATTTGATTCATGGGCGTGGCTTGAAAATTGTAGATCTTCATCAAATGTTGGATCCAATCGATGTGATTATTGATCTTCACTGCGTCACGAAGCTAAACAAAGAAGTTCATATTGTTGTGATTCATTCTTTGGACGTATGCACCCAATTTGCACAAGATGCTCTACAGTATTCATACGATATCTTTGCGACGTTGTGCAGCATTCAGAATGTCATAGCAACATATTGAAGATATCGTGAAATATTTTGTGCTAATAGGGTAAGAAAGTCAAGGGGGCAAACACCGCAGCAGGTTTATTAAACTTTTACTCATAACATACGTATCTCTAATTTAAGCTCCATGTTACGAATTACCCTGTGAAAAAGGGCAAGTGGCGCTCTGCGTATGCTTGTTTTCATATATTTATATTTTCACACACCATCTTTGTTCAGTACTTTTGTAAATAACATCGTCAAATAAACATGTCTCTTTCTCTGGAGTATATCCGTCCCTTAGTTTAGTCATATTTACGTCCCGTTTTGAAGAACACGTTTTTGGAATACACCGCGTTATTTTGAACCATGGTCAGATGTCAAGAACGGCATCTAAGCTGTACCCTACCTCTCGAAATTTCTGCGCCACATTAACGGGAGGACATTTGGCCCCGACGGATTTAACGTGCATCATACCCACCTTTTACTCTACATTTAACACCGTAGATTTTGTCTTCGTTTTAATTAAGACAGTGTCCATATGGGAGACACTCATATCTCCCAATTGGACACTGTCTTTTTTAACTTCTTGGTATTAGTCTTCATCAGTGATTTAGTCGTAAATTAAGCAAAGCCATAAGGCTCTGACGTGGATGGTGGGGCGGTGGATTGAGAGACATAATGGAGTGGGTGTTAGGGAGGGTAGAGCAATCCCACCCTCCCTAGACACTAGGGATAATCTGAATGTTGGTCATTATGACAGGATTCGGGAACTAGCCATCACCGGACACGGCCTAACCCTTCTCGTATGAGGTACATTCCATCCTCGAAGTGGAGTTAACTCAACCCAACTCTGGTCCACTGGGGAAGAGAGAACCTGTTTGCTTATCCAGTGATTTCTAATTCATGTACTGTTCGTGTCACGTGATAGGGAGGGCAAGCAGATTTTATATATATTATCTGCGTGTTCTTAATATATTTGAAAAATGAGACTAAGAAATCATTCAAGTGGCCCTGATGTTATATTGAGGACCCAAGCTATCAAGTCCTGGTAGACAATGAGATCATTTTCAGTGTCACAAACGACCAAGACTCTTGCGACCAGTGGCTGAGACACGGAGGGCGAGGGGGCGGTTGCCCCTCCACTTTTTTCGAAAAAAAAGATTTTTTATTTGATTTTAGCTGCTAAAACCAGGAATTATATATATAAAATGTATTCGAAATTGTAGTCATTGAAAATAAATAGGCCGAGCAAATAGATCAAAAATAAAAAATATAAATATAAATAATAAAATATAATAATAAAAATATAAATCAAAAATAAATGTTAAAAGTCTTGCAGTTCGAAGAGTTCCACCAAGCATGGCTGGTTTAGGTAGTTTTTTTGACAATGTCGTCATTGTCCACAACACTAATGTAACCATTTTCTGGATAAATAAATTGGTTGGAATGAAGTCCTCTTTTTCTTAGAAAATTTATTTCGCATTCAGATGATGAAATCTTCTTTTCAATTTTTCCTACGGAATGACTAATTTTCTCTTTCCGTGAAACCGTCACCATGTTCTTGCTAACCATCATGTGCAGCCACATATTAACTTTCTACCTTTGTCAACCATCCAAAATCAAGGTAACCATATTCTAAATAATACTGATATTATCTAAATGTGACTTGAAAATCACAATGGCCAGTAGGGGGGTAATAAAATTGTTAATATTAATTTAACTTAACTTTGGGGACACTTGATCCCAGGATCAAGTCTCCCCATACAATGGGGATCACGTGTCCCTAATGTGCATGTGTTGGAAAAAGAATTATTAAATCAAAAGTAAAGAAACTGCATTGGATGTATATAACAACATTTAAGCAGTAAGGAATGTTAGTATATTATATCAATAAACTTAAGTAATTTAGTTATATTTAGCAAAAATTAAGAAACATAAACTTCCTACTTCAAAAGAAGTTTGACTATAAGAAATCAGAGATTCCTTTCTTACAACAAAAATAAAAATGGCTGAATGAAATTCTGTTGTCAGATCTGTTGATAAGGAATCACTTTATTAGTGTTGCCAGTTTCAGAGACTTAATTACATTTTTTCTCTGGTTTTAGACCTATGGATCAAGTCTCCCAAGGGATCAAGTCTCCCCTATCAATAAATTAAAATTTGTTATTTACTACAGCATATATCATTATGACCCAATATCTCCTGTAGGAGACACTAATTTTCTCAATTAAACAAAATTGAAATAATTTTTTCGAAAGTTTTTGGAACGTTCTGATGTATTTAGAACCTATTAGTACAAAAATTTGCAAAATTTGAAATTCAAAGTTTGTCTTGGGTCTGAGGAGGTTAAACATTGTTTGAAAGCTGTTTTCTCTAGGTACTGGAATCGTGAGATAATAAAATGTCAACAATGATATT